>CM059616.1:515000-1080000 GCA_030412105.1 Cyclura pinguis
TGGGGCGGGCAAGCGAAGGCTTGAAAAAATGTTATGAGCTTTTATAATTAAAACACAAGAAATGAATGGACAGAAGGAAGACAGCCAGCCAGCCATACAAGGAATAAAAATTTAATTTTTTACTTCCATCTTGGTTCCTAGTGCTATTTTTATTCTACGATCATCACAATCTAACATGACCCTTTTTTTTATTATTTTTGCAGAAAAATATGCTTCTCACCCAACAGAAGGGTGAATCTTCTTCAGGTCTTTCCAGTCTGGAAACATCACCCTTGCTTCAGAATCAAGGTATGCAAGAGTGTGTGTGTATTTAGAGAGGCATTTTTCTCCGCAATTATGCACATGAAAATTTGGATTGCTGTTTGATAGGCAGAAATTGAGAAGTTTCCCTAATTGTGTACCCAGAAAAAAAAACTTGATATGGGTTGCAATTGGAGAAAAACAACAATATGAGCCAGCAGTGTGATGCAGCAGCTAAAAAAGCCAATCCGATTCCAGGCTGCATCAGTAGGAGTCTAGGGGGCTGAGACTGTGTGACGTGCCCGAGGTTACCCAGTGAGTTTCCATGGCTGAGCGAGGGGGAATTAAACCCGGATCTCCAGAGTTGTAGTCCAATATTCAAACTGATTGAAAACTTTCCCTTCCTGTTCTTTGTCTCTCCAGTCACCGGTTCTAGAACCTGGTCTGGGTTCTAGAGCAAATGGGGAACCCAGCAACGCTTTTCCAGTTCCTATACACGGCACGGCGCTCGCAAAACATTTGAACTCGTCTCTGGAGAATTATAAAAAAAATCACGGTTAAATTGGACTGAACCGGGGTTTAAAAAAAAACAACAGCCTGTGAAACTTTCCCTTTTCTCCAACAGGTTCACATAATTGTCGTTAAAACTTCCTCAACTCATTTCTTACTCTAAGGCGAACCTATCGTACGATTTTCTTGGCAAGATTTGTTCAGGGTTTTTTTTTTTGGCCTTCTCCAGAGGCTGAGAGAGTGTGACTTTTTGCGCAAGGTTTCCCCGGTGGCTTCGCATGGCTGAGCAAATTCGAACTCTAGTCTTCCAGAGTTCTAGTCCAACACTCAGATCACAACAGTACTCTGTTGCTTCACAGCTTTATAATTTTTATGAATCCTGCTTTACTATAAAATACCTAATTTTATTAAGTATTATTAAATATTTTTAGATATATAGTTGCCATTGTATAGATAACAAAGCCCGGATGATGCGGTGGTTTGAGCCTCGGGCTACGACCCAGGAGACCAGGATTCGATTCCTCCTTTGCTTGGCCATGGAGACCCCATTGGGTGACCTTGGAGAAGTCACACACTCTCAGCCCCCAGAAAGAAAGAAAAAACATGATGGGGTTGTCATAAGTCAGAAACAACTGTGGATATATAGCTATACGCAGAAACACAAATGTTCTTACCGGAAACTGTGTTTGTGGCATCTTCCAGATTCTTCCCACCCAGAAATCATACTGCAAAAACGAATTCTCTTTTTTAACGAGGGAAAGGAGGACACTATCTGTCGTATTAATTTCCTTATTTTTCCGTTCTTTTTTTTTTTTTGGGTACAGAAGACAGAGCCAAAGAGGAGGTGACTCCTGAAATCTCACCCGGGGCAGAACTGCAAGGTATGGCTACGGACGGGATGGCACCGTTTAGTAAAATGGGAGAGCGGAGCCCCAGCACCCGTACGGGTGTTACGCTTGGACACTCAGAATTAGACGTGATCGTGGCCAAAATGGCCGTTCCAGGAACCAACATCTTGCCTTCCTTAGAGCCGCTAAGCCTCACGGATGGAAACGGGACGATAGGACGTTCCCGACGAGAAGATGAGTGTAGAAGTCCGACGGGCGATGGCACTTTATCGGCTGCTCGCGGCGTCTTCCCCAGTTCAGAAGCGAGAGGAGAAAACTTCCTTGTTTATAAAGATCAGGACGTTAATACGCTCGTCGATCGCTCTCTGCTGGCCCAGCATAACGAGATAAATTTTCACGAAGATAACACCTCCGCTCCTGTGTTGGAAACCAGGATTAGTCTGGACGCTCGGCCCTCAGATATGAATTTTGAACCTTCGAGTTGTATTTGTGAAAATAATTCGACGTCTGGGAATTTGTTGTGGGAAGAGAGCACAGGTACCTTCGAAGTCGTCTGTGAAACGGGGGAAGAAGGTCAGTTTAGCGAGGACGAAATCGAGCTTCTGGAAGAATGGGCTGATAAAGCAAAGATGGAGGAGAGTCGGCCACCGACGTGGAGCTGTGAAGATCTTTACAAAGAGGAAGAAATGGATCATTCTTACAGTTGTGTCTACGAGGATGGTGTTGAAACACACAACGGAACTGGCACCAGTGGGAAAGAAACTCAAGAAAATTGTCATTCGGACGAGACCGACGGATCGCTAGTCACAGCAGCAAATAACACGACTCTAGAAAATGGCGGATCTGTTTTCCATGATCTTGTCCTTCTGCCGACCGAAGAAGAGTCACGGTTTTCAGGAACTGATAGAATTGAGGATGTTAACAATCAGCTATCTCGTCCTTCTAGTGACGAAGGATTGGCGGCTTTGGCCGGAGAGAACAAGGCTCTTCTGGTGGAAATGAAAGATTCTGGATGCCTTCAGAACAGCTCTAATGTAAGCATCGACTCTCATTCTTCCTCCATGGATTGTGACCTTGAATTGGGCAACGGTGGCTTACCGCAAACAGTACCCACATGCAACGAAAAGACAGAAATCTTGAAGACTTTCCGGGTGGTGAACCTCCCTGCTGCCGACTCCCGTCCTGCCGATATCCGCTCAGATCCTCAAGAGGAACATCCGGAAAGAACTCAGAGGACAGACAAAGTTTTATTAACTCAGCCAATGATGCAGCACAAGGCCGAGACGGCTTTCAGGCCCCCTCTGTCCCTAGAGAGCCTGCCCGGTGATGGAGAACTCCTCAAGAACCATGCCAAGCCGGAGATGAGTGGTTTGCTCGGTAACAAAGGAGCGTTCCTGTCTGCGGGTCAAAATGGCAGCAGCAACGAGGGTGGAGAGAGGCATCTTGGGACACAAGCTGGGGAAAAGCGGGAAGATGATATAGAAGAAGTGCGGAGTAAAGCATGCAGCTGTAGCGACGCCGGATTAAGCCGTCTTTGTTCGGTCCTCGAGGTGCGTTGCGCCGTGTCAGGAGGCGTCTCCTTTGTTGACGTACCAGTAGTAAAAACAGAAGCAAACACTGAAGAGCCCGATGACGGGGAGACGGGAGACGGTTCTGCATCTATGAGGAACGTCATCTCTTCTCATGCACGTAGTGGAGGCAGCAGTGATTTGGACCAAGCAGAAAATGCCTCGAATCCAGCTCTGTTCGGGGAGGTGCCCAGCACTGCTCTGTTAAGCGATGAAGGTTTAGTGGATGAAACGGAAAACTGGCAGGGTATTTTTGGTGATAATCTTACAAAGTCAGAAGGAATAACGGATGTTAACTCTAGGGCTTTCACTTGCAATATCAGGCTAAGGCGAGAACTTGCTGAAGACTTAGCCGTGGTTCCCTCCGACGAAATGGAAACCGTAGAATCATACAAAGACGATCAGAGACGTCTGTTCAGCGGGAAGCAAGCGTGTGAGGGAGATTTGGGCAAAACTCTCCATCCAGCTGAACTTGACAGGCTTTTAAAAGATCAAAATGGGGCAGAAGAAGAGAAATACCGTATTCCTCCTTTTTGTTCCTCCTTTTCCACAGACCAACCATCTACTTCGCCTTCTTCGGAGATCGATCCAGCGGTTGAGAAAATGGAGTTGCCAGTTTCTTCCTGCTCAGACGTGAGACGTACCTCAGGAACACGAGACTCTGGTGAGGAAGAAACCACGTTCCCATTCGAGGCCGAAACGGAGGTGAGGCTGCTGGGAAATATTTCAGAAGGTGACTTCTGTAGACCCAAAGATCCTTCAGAAAGAATGATGGTCAAAGACACTTCAGAGAGCACAAGTTCCACTCTGCAACATGAAGGCTTGTTGCCTCCAAGATCTCCAGAAATCTTCTCCAGAACCTCAGTTTGTCCTTCTCCATGTGGCGGTGTATTAGGAGTCTCTCAGGAATGCCTCACTAGCGAAGGAAGACGTCTGCAGGACGGAGAAGACGGAGGAGGCCAAACGAAGCCATCCGTTGTCTTAGGCCTCAGGTCTCCAGTCAACAAGACAAGAGGTTCTGAGGCGGGAGACTGCCCAGAATTTACCCGAAAGCAAACTCTGGCTCGGTTTGTATCTTCCTGCGACATCGTTAGTCAAGAGGACGGAAGGAAGGGAAACGTGAGAGCAAAAGGCGGTCTGAAACGGAGGCGAGTTCTTGAGATTGAACGGCCTTTAGGTGGCATCTCCCATGGGATGACAGCAAAGCCTGGAGGTCCTGCCCAACAGACCCCTGCGGCAGGGAGTGTGGTGGACAATATGGACAGCGGAACCCCGCACAGAAGCTTGAGCGAAACAGAGCTGCCAAAGAGGTCTGAGGGCCGAATCAGGGTGGAATCTATGGAGGCCAAAAGCCCAAAATGCTTCTCCAGCAATGGCAACCAGCTGTCCGGCAGTCTAGGTGGCCCTCTCCCGATCTTTTGCACATCGCCTGCAGCCGTCGGGCTGAGTCACAGCAGAAGCCGAGGTGCCTACGAGAGTCCACGCACAACGAGAAAACATCTTCTCATCTTCAGGAGGCAACCGCGAGCGGCCTGCTCGAGGGTCAACGCACCAAAAAGACCTTACCTGGTGACCAGTCCAGCGTGCTTTAATGGTTCTCCCCGGGACGGGCACAAGCTCATCCGCCCGGCACACTTTCCTTCCGTAAAAAACACAAGCGTTGTGCTCTGGGACCGATCGCCAAAGCAAACTCGAACCCAAAGCAGCTTGTTGCCGGATATTTTCAAGCCTAGCGAATATACCAAAGAGCCAGCATCCCTCTTGAAGAAGCTGTCCGCGTTAGCCGATAAACTGTCGGCACCGCCGAGAAACTCTTGGAAGCTCAGGCCCGTCTTGAACCCCCCCGCGGCGGAGAAATTCAGCCGACTCGGAAGCAAAGCTTTACCGCAACTATTCTCCCCCGTTGGGGGAAAGTTAAGTTCCCAGTGGGTCAACACGAACACCGGCTGCAGCTTCAAGAAGTTTGGCTCGCTGTCCTTCTTGCTTTACCCCCTCGAATCGGCCAGCTTGTGCGTCTTGGAGCTGAGCGGGAGGACCCCGTCTGCCTTCGCAGCTCCGGGCTCCCCGGCATCATTCCACGTGAAAACCGAACTCGTTCCCGCGAGAAACTTCTCCGCCGCAAAGCCCCTGCAGAGCGTCTCCCCTGCGTCTTCTTGGAGGGAGACTCACGCCCGACCGCCGTCTGAGTGGACTTTCTCTTTCCTCTTTTCTCAAAACGTCACGGGCATCACGCCGGTTTCCAAAGAGGGCCGCGTCCTGAACTCGCCGCTGTCCGCAAGAAACGACGGCAGGTGTGCCGTCGCTTACGGCGCACCCGGCCTCCAGACTGTGCTGGCGCTGTTTTCCCCCGGCTGCTGGCGTCTCTGGGCGGGAAAACGCCGTCTCCCCGGACAGATTGCACCCGCTCAGAGAGTCACCTTCCTGCGATTCACCGGAGCTTGGAAGAACTCGAGCTTTTCCTCATCTGATCTTTTCTCGACCTTGCCCTCGACGCTTGACGGGGGGCTACCGACGTGGAGACGGCTCAATTCTCCCTCCGAAATTTCTCCTCTCCGTTCCCCTTGCTGCGCCCGGAGGCGGAAGGTCGCTCCTGTGACGTTACCGCCGCCGCGGCTGTATCTGGGCGTCCCAAACAGGTAAGGAAATAATAATAGGTTCTCGAACCCGTTCTGTCCGTGAGAAATTTGTTTTAATTAAAATATTTATTTAGCTAAAAGTTTAAAGGTTCCTGTACCAGTTCAGAGCACGAAAAAGAACCCTCGCAGTTATGGGTCCTGGTTTCCTGAGTAGTTTTTTTTTCGGCAGCTAGGAATGCGAAGCAGAAAGGCCCTTTTCGTCCACCAACGGGCAGCTCCCGCACAAAATTAATCGTTCTCTTGATCTCCGTTAGACCTCAGGCAGGCGCATCAGAGAGTCGGCCTCAAGAACCAGGATACGAGTTATCCAAATACCCAAAACGCTTGGGTCCAGAAGCGTTTCGGACTCTTCCAGATTTTGGAATACCTGTATATTTGCGTATGCATAAAATACAATACTCTGCCGGGAGTCTTGGAGGCAGCAAAATTTTCGTTTTTTTTTTTTTTTTTTTGGAGGTTTTCGGATTTATGGATTATGGATGCTCAATTCAAGCCCGGGGTATATTGGCGGCCAAGTACAACAGTTTTGATTGCTTGTTTGTATTTTTAAAAGTTATCTTCAATATTTTTTTTTTGTAGCTTTTTTTTAATTGCTTTTTTGTTGTTGTTGGATTGGAAGCAGGAGAACGGAAGCCGAGGGGAAAACACCAGATTTCTCTTGCGTGTGCGAGTGAGGGGTCTGCGCTCTGCCCGCCTCCCCGCTGTTCGAATTGGCACGCTCAGGATGCCCGCCGCTGTGCGGAAGCCGATCTTTTCCGCCGAAGCGGATGACCAAGGGCTTCTCTCTCCGGTTGATTTGTTTCCGTTTTGTTTTCGGACACGCTGCTAATTCTGTTTCTCTCCCGGGGTCCCCGCCCGTCCCTTCGCCATTCCTGAACTTAAAACACGGCCAAAAGCTGAGCTGCGTCCCCTCGTCCCGTGCCCTTGTTTTCCAGAATAGGCTTTTGCCGAGGCTGCCGGGGATTTCCGAGGTGGGAAAAAGGGGTTTTTCGGAGAGCGGACGGAGCACGTTTCCCCCCACGTTAAAAAAACAGAAAGCGTCGAGGAGTGCTTTGCTTTTCTTCTTTGCAACGTTAGCTCATCTGGAGGTGAGATCTCCGGGTTTTTGGCACTGGGGTCTAATTTTCATTCTTCCTCCCGTTTCTCCTTTGAACCAGCTCTGCCGTGTTTCCCCCGGCGTCCGACCGATCTCTGGAAATTCCCGTCGCGCTAAAGGACGATATCAGGTAAGTCTTGATTTCATCCACACCCCAAATCACTTGTTGGCGTAGCTTTGCCTTTGTTGTGCGCCTTCCGAGTTGTTTCCGACCGCAAGGCGTTTGTGGGGTTTTCTGGGGCTGAGAGAGTGTGACGCGCCCGACGCCACCCAGTGGGTGAGCAGGGAATCAAATCTCGGCCTCCTGGGTCCTAGTCCAGGGCTTAAACCACTCTCTCTAAAATTATACGTGAATAAATATGTTGGTTTTTTTTAAGCCTTAAATGTGGTGATCTTTCTTTCCTTCTTCTCTTAGGTGGGAACCTTCCTTTTCCCTCTCGATTCCTGAACCCGCCTGGTCCCGCCTTGGGCTTTCGGCCCCCGAATTTCCGGTCTGTGCGTTGGACGAGCTGGACGCCCCTGTCCCCGCGTTTCCCCAGAGCAACGCTCGGCGCGAAGAAGTGAGTCAGTCTGCAAACGGAAATCGCTGCGAAAAAAACAAACGTGTTCGTGTGTCTTGGGGGATAGGGAAGCTCAGATTTTTCTCTGTATTCCCTTTTTCTAATTGCATATTTCTCTTTTTCGCGGAGGCGGAGGCGGAGAAGAAGCCCAAGAAGGTCTCCCAGATCCGGATTCGGAAGACGATACCCAAGCCAGACCCGAACCTCACCCCCATGGGGCTCCCGAGACCAAAAAGGTAGGTATATTTCGGCCAATATTACTGCTGCTGCTTTGGTGTTTCTGTAGTGGAAATAGAAATTTAAAGGACTAGCAGGAGGAAGAATTGGTTCTTCTCTGATTAAAGCTCATATAACCGTTTATATCTGGTTGTATAATTTGGAGGGTATCCGAAATTTGACTTCCTTTCATATATATTTATAAATATGGTTGTATCATATCATCTCTTAAGTCTGCTTTTGTTAAACGTACCCAGGTTCCTCACAGGGCTTCATGGTTTCCAGGCCCATTTTGGTCGCCCTTCTCTGGACACCTTCCATCTTGTCTATATCTTTCTTGAATTGTGGTGCCCAAAATTGGACGCAGGGTCCCTCCAAGTGGGGTCTGATCGAAGCAGGACAGAGTGGGACTATAACTTACCTCAACCTAGACATTATATTGCTATTGATGCAGCCTGGAATCATACTGGCCTTTTCAGCTGCTGCATCACACTGCTGGCTCATGTTTAATTTGTGGTCTACTAAGATCCTTCAGTCCTTATCACACGTACTGCTGCATAAACAGGACTCAACTGTGTACAAACAGAGGTTGGATGGCCCATCTTTTAGGAGTTCTTTCATAGCATATCCCTGCATGGTGAGAGGGTGATCTTTCCATCTGTAAGATGATATAGCTCTAACAGTGACGACTGCTCGAGTTGGATTATTTGCGCCAAGACACCATTCTTTCTCCTTCCAGGTTAAAGAAGACAGAATTCAGTTTGGAGGAAATCTATACCAACAAGAACTACAAATCCCCACCGGCAACCAGGTTGGTTACCTTCATCATAGAGAGGAGGTTCTAGTAGACCCCCTGAAACGATCCGTCTGACATAAGGATAGACTCGCTGTTCAGTCACTGAGTCCGGCGGTGTACTCTGTTTGGGATTAACCCGTAGAATTAAGACCCGGGAATGTTTTAATCTCTGTTTTTGTTCACAAACATAGCTTTCCCCTCTCTCTCTCTTGCCTAGTTCTTCTGTGCTTAATTCTTCTATTTCCGCTCTTTTTTTAAATCAAGTCCTCCATTTAGGTTCAGATCGGCTCGATTCCTGCACTGCACACTCCGCGGAGCAAAAAAAAAAAAAAAATCCCAAAACAAACCAAGATATTCCACCTGGATTATCTCTCCACCGGCCAAAGAACACATCCAGGAAGCGGCTGGACGATGTGGTGAACATAATGTCTAAAACGAGTGGTTTGTTGGTTTAGAAACTCCGAGGTACAGACGAGTCCGTGCGGCACAGATTTTAGGAGATAACTTAGAATTACGAGTAGTCGCTGTCTTTGTCCCGTTTTCACTTTCTCTGTTTCGCCGCAGGATTCTCAGACTGTGTTTCTTCTCCTCGGCCCCCTGACCGTCACTAACGTTAGCGGATATTATCTAAATTTTACTTCTCCATGGCTTTTTCCAGATCCCTAGAAACCATCTTTGAGGAGCCAAAGGAGAAAAACGGGGCCTTGATCTCCATCAGCCACCAGAAACGGAAGCGGATCTTGGAGTTCCAGGACTTCACTGTCCCGCGGAAACGGAGGGCGCGCAGCAGGGTCAAAGTGACGGGGGGTTTCACCCGGGCCCAGAAGGCCGCCTTGGAAGGCAGAGAGCTGGACGTCCTCCTTGTCCAGAGGCTGACGGACCTGGAAGCTTTCTTCGCCGAGCAGGAGGAACTGCGGGATTCGCCGGGTAGTTGAGGCCGGGTCAAGTTGGATTGATAGCTGGAAATAGCGCCTTTCCCTTATTCCTACGTCCCTTTGGAAGGAAGCCCGAGCCCTCCTTTCCTCGCTCAGCTCTGATCATCCCCCCGAAAAATGATCAGCTCTTATTTACGGGACCTGTCCCAAATATACTCATCCCGCCTCTTTCCTCGGGAAAGTCCCCGGCGACCGTCTTACGTGATTCTTCATCCTTCAGTTTCAGCTGGGAAATTATTTGTAGGTCGTGGTTTTAACCACTTCGCCGCGAAAGAAAGGGGCGAATTTGGAAGAGAGAGACCAGCCGCGTGCAGAAGGAAGGCTTTAAAAAGCACGGCACCTTTTAACAGTATCGGGAAAGTTTCAAGGACGTCGTCTGTGGTTAAAGCGAATTATTTTCCACTACTGCTCTGCTATAGTCTATATACCGTGTCAACGAGATACAGGGGATGGTGAGCTTGTTATAAAAAAAAAAAATAGGTCAGGTTTGGGGGAGGAAAATGTTTTATCCGCAAGCGCCTCTCCTCCTAAAGTGATAGTTTTCTACATATATCTTGCGGAATAATAATGTCAGATGGGAGACCGTACGGGATAACAATTTGCACTTTTGTTACGCTGAGTGAGAGGCCCGTTTCAAGCATCGCAGTTTGGGGGTTTCGCCCTAAGATAGAGATTACTTTCACTACAATTGATTTATTACTTAAATACATTCCCCCACCCTTTGGTCTGAAAACTCCTGTGTTTGTTCTCCAACCTTTTCCTTTTGTTGATTTGGATTTACGAAAACTTGTCAGCCCACAGATTTCTGCGTTCAGAGACGGCAAATTGTTTTCTCCTGCTGCAGACAAGGGTCCCGACGTCCACCAGATTTGACTCCGTATCTCACGGCCGTCACCCAACTCTTAATTTTTTTCTCTCTTATCTTTCTTTAGGACTTTGAACGTTAATGTATTCTGAGGCCTTCTTTGTCTAATTAAGCAGAAAAGATTTAGTAATAAACTTCTCTCCGTACTGTGGGTAGAAACACACACTTAGCGGATCCTGACCACATGGAAGAATAGCCACGTTAAAGCAATCTTTATCCCCGTTTCCGCCCCGTTCCTTGTTTTCTTTTTCATGTGGTGAACAACCGCAGGTCGTAGTTTTCCAGTGCCTAAGCTCTGCAGTATTAATGTCCAGATTTGCTCGAAAGTTGCCCTCTGGTTTTGCTCCGTCTAAAATATACATTTATTTTTTTTTAACCGTACCTCCGCATGCCCCTGTGGATAGCTTTCTCGTTATCTCCAGAGTGAGCATTGCTCTCGGCGTGCAACCGATTAGCCAGCAATCGTAACTTAGGGAAAAAGCGGGGATAAGGAATTTCGCAGTCTCCGATCTCTTGCTTTTTTTTGCTCATCGTGCGGCAGGCGATGAGGCTGGATTCAATCCCGAGTAAGCGTGCGGACAAAACCTCGGGCTTTAAAAATGAGGGAATTTGCAAGGTGAAGCTGTACACGACTGTGCCTAAAAAAAAAAAAAGAATCCCAGAGATAGAATTTCCCCCTATAATAACAGGTGAATGGAAAAATCCATAAATTTCCCGTGTGTGATTTTTTTTGTAACAAAAAAAATTGAAACTGGCAATCATTATCTTTATTTTAAAATAATCTGTAGGTACCACCGCCAATTTCGTACACGACTGTCTGACAGGATAATTTTTGCTTCTACGTTCAGATACCAGTCTCCATCCCAAACGATCACCTTTCATCGTATTGCGAGATTTCCTTTTGCTCATCTTGTTTTAAGTCTCGATTGTTTTAGAGCGTGCCGGGTTGGCTCGCCGTTAGAAGTACGTTTTTAAATCCTTTCTGTCCCATAGTGGGATTGTTATTATTAACAACAAACTCTTTTCAACATGGAATTTTTATTATTATTTCTGTTGCTTGGCTGGTGTTTTCCCCGTTCGCGCTAAAGCAAAGCAAACGCCTCTTCTTCAACTCTGAATTTTTGAGAGACATCCGATAAGTATCTTCCATGCACGTACCGTTTTTTTCTTTGCCGCAAGGATCTGGAAGGCGGTTTTCCCGTTTTTCCTCACATAACACGAACCCGTTGATTGTGGTGATAGCGACAAGGAAGGGAAGAATCGATCCATTAATGTGTTGAGAATTCCTCTCAGCCCTCCACACTTTTCTAACAAAGCTCTTGTCGGTTTTTCCTTACGATCATTCGAACCCAGGCCCCTTCCTAAAGAAAGAACCGAGGGAGCTTCTGCTATGGGTGGGCATAGAACCGAAAGTTTGATGCAGTCTTTTTTGGGAGGGATTATCTCTGTCTGAATAAAATCAGAGTAATTTTATTTTGTTAAAATTTTCTTTGCAACTGCTGGTGGAAGCAGAATTTCCTCATCCTATCTGAACCATTCATTTGACACCTTCTGTTGAGCTTTTCTGGCCAAAAAGACCTGTGAATAAAGTTTGAGCTGCTGTATAGCGACATCCCATAAAAAACAAACAAACAAAAAGAACAGCTAATAGGAAAAAAAATGCTTGTGGTTTTTTTTTTTAAACAGCCTGTTGTGTTTTAATAATTAAAAAAAACAACTAAATAGAAAAATTTGCACACTTTTGTACCAGTGGCTGACATCATGGCATCATCATGTGTTGGGATTTTTCTTTTTGTTTCCGTTTTTTTTTTTAAAAAAAAATTCTAGCAAGTCTTGGAATCTTAAAAACTTCACTCGTTCCTCCACCTGTGTTTAAATTATGGAAATAAAAAAAATTTAAAACAATTAACATTTCAAATGCGTGTACCGAGATGATTGCTTATGTCTTCTTGAGACTTGTGCGGGAGTCGGCAGGCAATAAAAGGGGTGGAATTTATTTATTTTTTACAAGAGTAAATGAGAATATTATGTCCAGTGGTATAGTAAAATGGCGCCCTTATATAAAATGGCAGAATCAAAGTTTGCTTTTGGGAATTTGATTTTGGGAACTCTCTCTAGGAAATCTTTTTTTTTTTTTCCCCTCGTCAGAAATTTCTCATTCAAAATTAAATCCACTGGGGTAGATTATGAGCAACCGTGGGGAAGTTACTGGAGAAAATGCAGGATAAAAACGAGTTTAAAGATCTTTAGACGGGGTCATTAGCACCAGCGAACGAGAGGGGAAGTAGTAATTTTGGGGGTTAATTTAGACCTACTTTAAGCATGCTAAATTGTTCATGCTCGTTACATTAGGTTGTCCGGCTTATCCCAAAACATGCTCCTCTGATTTGCCAAATACGATCTAAAATTTCTGTTTTTGAGGATTCCCGGAGCATATTTATCTATATATTAAACCTTCCTTCATGGCTGCTTCTCAGTATTTTTCCTCCGTGCCATTAAAAGACTTTGTGTCCAGAATGGTTTACAATAAAACAATAATAGCTTTAAAAAGAAAAATTAACAGTAAGCCAAAACAATAATAACCAAGGAGTAACTAGGAATATTATAGAGATTACGTTAATGCGGTGATGAATCGGTGCAATAATCTTCTTTGCAGAAATCCAAGATGGCTGGGGAAAAAAACAAGAGAGGAGTGGGTTTTAATTTGGATTAATGTCCTTGATTTGGGTTTCCAAGGGTGCTGTCGCTCGATCCGGGGTTGGATCTCGTTCCAGGCCTCCCCAAGAATTTTGTGTGTAGGACACGGAACACGCACTATTGGTACAAAACAAGATTTACGGGTGGTAAATGAAGGTGGTTTACAAGAAAGGAGAGCATCTTAGCCTTCAGTTAAGGGGTTCCAGCGTCCCCCTCCAAAAATTTTGGATAATAAATGGATTTAGGGGGTAGTTTAGGGCCAAAGCGAGCCTCACAGACCCCCAGTTAGGGAGTTCCGGTGTCCCCACCAAAAACTACGGGTAACGTTGGCCTCACCTGCCGGGGTGCAGCTGAAAACAGACTCTGCAAACTGGAAGAAAGATCCCCCGAGAATGGCTCTGTAATCCGGGTGGCGGGTGAGGATGAGTTGCCGGGTGGAGTCTTTAAAAAGCAGGTCGCTTTCCCCGTATTTCTGGGACCGAAAGAGCTGGAAGTGAGAGTTGCTGCTGGCATCCTAAAAAAAGAAAGGAGGGAAGAGGGAGCGGAAATGAGATTTTGCTCGAACCGCCGTGGCCCTGCCGCTTTTGAGGAGAGGCTTGGCGGCCGTCTTGTCACCGGCCGGGCTGTGATGGTGTCCCCGTTGCACGGCAGAAGGGGACCGGACTGGATTTGGCCCTTTGGGGGTCTTTTCCAGCTTTTAGGATTCTTCCCTCCCAAGGATAAATAATATTCAAAACCCTTTTGAGATCCCAGCACACGGAAGCCCACCTGGGATTTTGCAAGGAAGGTGTGGATTTTCGTAACGGTAACGGGCCGCGTCACGACGACGCCGGCAGGGACGCGGCCCAAGTTACATTCCCTCCAGTCTGAAAGGGCTGCCCGGCTTCCGTTCGGACACAGGAGCTCGAAGTCGGACGGGTTGGATCCTGGCGCCCAGCCTGAGCGGCTGAGGTCTGCAAAACAGAAATCAAGAAAACCAGCACGAACCCCTATAAAACGATAGATTAGACCGCCACGGACGGGCGAAGGATACTGTATGCAGAATAAAAATTAAAATTAAACTCCCGAACGGGACTAGCAACTAAATCGCATACGTATATCGACATCTAGACATAAGCAACACTTTCATATATAAATAAATATGTATTATAATAGCAGTCACTCTAATGACAATAGATAAAGCAATATACAGTTAAGGCAATACATAAATCTATAAATAAAAGAATATATAGTTAAGGCAATATATAAATCTATAAATAAAGCAATATATAGTTAAGGCGATACAGATATAGACATAAGGCAACATATAGTTAAATCAATACAGATCTATAAATAAAGCAATATATAGTTAAGGCAATATATAAATATATAAATAAAGCACTACAGAGTCAAGTCAATATATATCTATAAAGCAATACATTGTTAAAGCAATATAGATATATAGATGAAGCAATATACAGTTAAGGCAACATATAAATCTATAAATAAAGCAATATATAGTTAAGGTAATACAGATATATACATAAGGCAACATATAGTTAAATCAATATAGATCTATAAATAAAGCAATGTATAGTTAAGGCAATATATAAATATATACATAAAGCAATATATAGTTAAAGCAATACAGATATATAAATAAAGCAATATATAGTTAGGGCAATACAGATATATAGATATACAAATAAAGCAATATATAGCTGCAAACATATGATAACGAATAAAGACTTCACACATGCTTAACGAGAACAATACACCATTGCAAAGAATACAAAAATGCCAATTACAAGATGCAAGGAAATTGCTAGAAATTAGGAGTGGAATAGCCACAAATACCTATAAGCTCCTCAGTGCTGTATTTAACACACCAAAAATAAAGGTAAAATCCACAGATTCAGTCCATTTCTTCACGTGGCAAGAATATTTAGATTATCCACAATTAATACGACTGTTTTTCGTACTTACAGTCTGCTAAATTTCTTGCTATTTTTTTTTTTTTTTAATATTGTAAAATTTCCATTCTGGATGTACTGATGAATCTATGGGCCCAACGATAAGGGATATTTAACTTGTATTCCTATTTGCAACTTTGCTAAATAAAGAGGGAACAAAAAAAAATATATCTTACATTCGATGTTCTGGAGGAGGTTATGGTGTTCCAAGAAAGCCACGTCGCCGTAACTTCTCCCGCTCGGGTCGCCCAAGAGGCACCTGGAGAAAAAAAATGGCCCCAAACCAGCCAGGAAAAAAAAAAATTAAAAGAAAAAGAAAAAGGTCAAATTCCCATTGAAAGTTAAGCAGCAGTACTTGGAAAAATTAAATTTCAGAATTTGAAGACTTTGTTTTCAAAAATTTGTTGTTGTTGTTTAGTGTGATTTGATTATTAGTTTAGTTTAAATATGATTTTGTTTTTTGGGAGAACTATAGATCCCTTTCGCCCCAAATTTGCAGGGCTCACCGGAGGGCCCCCAGGTTGCCGTAGTAGCGTTCGTTATGGCTGGCCGCACACCTGGATGTCCCCTTGCCGTCCGCCGCTTCCTGCCGCCCTACGCAGACTTTGCAAAGTTTCCCGCTGGCCCCGGGCATGCAGCCCTTCCAGAAGAAATCCTGGTAAGCTGGGGGGGGGGGAGAAAAATCCATAAAATCATCCCATATTGTCTCTTCTCTCCCCATGCAGGGCCTTCTCCGCTTTGGCACCCCGGTTCTGCAAAGCCACGGTCTTTCAGAAGCCCGATTTGGGCCGAAACTTGTTTCCGAGGCCCAGAAATCCTAGCAGAGGGGGACTATTACTTCCCCAAATTTGGAAGCGACGCTTCCGTCCACCTCTGCGGGAAACAGCAGTTTCGCAATGTCTGTATTCAGTAACATCAGCCAGCCGTGTTGATGCAGCAGCTAAAAAGGCCAATACGATCCTGGGCTGCATGAATAGGAGAACAGGTGAAAGGAAGTGAGAGTACTACTCAATTCTGCTTTGGAATATTCCCTGTGTCCACAAATCAGGAAGGAGATGGACAAGATGGAGGGTGTCCAGAGGGGGGCAAACAAAATGGCGGGAGGCCTGGGAACCATGAAGCCCTCTGAGGAATCTGGGTACATTTAGCTTGGAGAAACTTCAGAGATGACATGATACAACCACATTTAAATATATATATAAAGACTGTGGTCTTAGGAGACCACAAGCTGAATATGAGCCAGATGTGTGATGCAGCAGCTAAAAAGGCCAATACGATTCCAGCCTAAATCAATAGAAATATAGTATCTAGGTGAAGGGAAATTATAGTACCTTTCTACTCTGGTTTGGTCAGGCCCCACCTGGGGGAAATCCAGTTTTGCGCACCACCGTTGAGGAAGGAATATGGACAAGATGGAGGGTGTCCCGAGGAGGGCAAAACAAAATGGTGGCAGGCCTGGAAGGCCATGAAGCCCCATGAGGAGTGGCTTAGGGATATATTTAGCCCTGGGGAAGAGAAAATTAAGTGTTGACGTGATAGCCGGGGTTAAACATTTGGAGGGATGTCATAGGGAGGATGGAGCAAGCCTCTTTTCTGCTGCTCCAGAGACCAGGCTGTGGAGCAACGGCTTCAAACTACAGGGAAAAAAGATTCCACCTAAACATTAAGAAGAAATTCCTGAGGGTGCGGGCCATGCAACGGTGTGATGGAGTCCCCTCCTTCTTTGTAGGTTTGAAAGGAGGCCATGTTGAGGACGGAGCAGGCCTGTTTTCTGCTGCTCCGGAGACCAGGACGCCAAGCAATGGCTTCAAACTACAGGAAGAAAAGAGATTTCACCTGAAGAGTTAAGGAGACATGATATCCCTGTTTAAATATTTGAAGGGATGTCATGTTGAGGATGGAGCAAGCCTCTTTTCTGCTGCTCCAGAGACCAGGACGCAGAGCAATGGATTCAAAATTCAGGAAGAAAAGAGATTCCACCTAAACCTTAAGAAAAATTTCTTGAGGGTAAGAGCCATTCGACAGTGTATTACACTGCTGGGAAGTGTGGTGGAATCTCCTCCTTCTTTGTAGGTTTGAAAGGAGGTCGTTGTCGAAGACGGAGCGAGCCTGTTTTCTGCTGCTCCAGAGACCGGGACGCGGAGCAACGGCTTCAAACTCCCAGAAAAAAGAGGTTCTACCTAAACGTTAGGGGGGGCTTTCAGTGGGTTAGAGTGGTATCTACACGGCCTGGAGTCTCCTCCTTCTTTGGAGGCTCTTAAACAGAGGCTGGGCGGCCATCTTGCAAAGGGAGGGCTGTGATGGTGTGCCCCCTTGCGTGGAAGAATGGGGTGGGGTCTCTTCCAACGCTAGGATTTGTAAATTTTGCTGAGATTTCTTACCGGAGCTGAGGTCGCAGGGGACGCCGGTGCTGTTTCCGGGCACCCCTAGGAGGTAGCGGGAGAGGAGCAACCACCCTGCGGGGCTGAATTCGCACCCGTGGCAGGACCGTTTCCCCCTCAGGGTCCGGAGGTTCAAGTTCTTGGGGTCCCTCTTGGCCAGCGCGATGGCGTAGAGTGGCTCGAGCCCTGCGTCGCGAGTGCGAGAGACACAGAGAGAGAGAGCAAAATCTAAACACAACGGGGAAATCCAAAATATTAACTGAAAACGAAGGAAGGAAAAAAGATTTTGTTAAGAGAGGGGACTGCCGTTGCCTCCCTCTGAGGCTGAGAGAATGTGACCTGCCCGGAGTCACCTGCTGAGTTTTCCACCACCGAGCGAGGATTCGAACCCAGAGGCAGTTCAAACACCTGCAAATATTTAAAAATAAATAAAAATAGATCTGATATATTTAGGGGGCGGAAAGCTCACCGTAGTATTCCACCGCAACCGGGACGAGGGCGCAGGCTTCAGCGAAATAGGCGTGCGTGGCGTCCAGCGTGACGGCGTCGGCCTCGTTTTTCTGCCGCAAAAATATATATATAAAAAAGTGTTTAATTAAAAGGCTGGTTTTATGGGTATATTAGATTTACAGATAAAACCAGCCTTTTAATTAAATTATAATAATAATAATAATTATTATTAAAGCAGATGCATTTGGGGACTTGCAGCTAGACCGAGGATGAGGAGGCTTTAAAAAAATTAATAAATGCAGGTATCTTAGGCTTGAGCCAAGGAGTTTCTTGGTTCAAGCCTAAAATGCCTGCATTTATTTTTTTTAAAGCCTCCTCATCCTCTGTCTAGCTGGAAGTCCCCAAATGCATTTGCTTTAATAATAATAATAACAATAATAATTAGTTTTTATTTGTCACCTGGCTCCACCCAAGGCTCGAGGTAAGGTACAACATAGAATCAAATTATCTAAAATACCTTAAAATAGAAAAGCCATTTAAAATATGAATATCTTATAATTAAAATATATCACGCAATTAAAATTATGATTGAAAATAGAGTGAGCGGTACGAAATCGACCACCCAGGGTCGACCCGCGTACCCGTACCTTGATCCGCCGGATGCAGCCGGCCATCGAGTCCGCCTGGACGCAAACCAGGGGGTCCGACCGGACGTTCAGAGCCCACTCCTCGCACTTACGGAGCTCGGCGTCGCTGATGCAGCACCAGCGGACGAGGCTGTGAGATAACGAGCTGCCTGGAGGAAACGAGGAAGGGAGGTAAGGAGGACAAAGCCGCCTTGCGATGGCCATCGGCCAAAAGCAATAAAGTAAAGTAAGACAAAGCTGCCTTGTTCTTCCTGGGGTTCAGATGGAATCTCTCGTTTGAATCCATTGCTCCACGTCCTCGTCTCTGGAGCAGCTGGAAAAAAGCTTGCTCCGTCTTCAACACGACATCCCTTCAGATATTTAAGCATGGCTCTCATGTCTCCTCTTAACCGCCTCTTCTGCAGACTAAACATCCCCAGCTCCCTAAGCCACTCCTCATAGGGCTTCATAGTTTCCAGGCCTTTGATCGTTTTGCTCACCTTCCTTCCAGTTTGTCCACATCCTTCTTCAACTTTGGTGCCCAGAACTGGACACCGGATCCCCCCCAGGTGAGGGTCTAACCAAAGCAGAATAAAGTGGTACTATAATCCCCCTTTTTCTGTACACTATATTCCTATTGACGCAGCCCAGGATCGCGTTGGCCTTTTTAGTTGCGGCGTCACATCCCCCGGCTCATGTTCATGACTGAGAAAATGCATATTACATCTTTGTAAAGAGAGAAAGTAAGTAAGAAAGAAAGAGACGTCCCCAAGGGGCCATCCAGTCCAACCCCCTTCTGCCGTGCAGGGTCACACCATCACAGCCCTCCCTTTGGCATCCAGCCTCTTTTTAAAAAAAGAGGAGACTCCACCACAGCCCCAGCTGGTTCCAAACTGTTAAATTGCTCTTACCATCAGGAGGTTCTTTCCTAAAGTTTAGACGGACTCTCTTTTCCTGAAATTTGAATCCGTTGCTCCGTGTCCTAGTCTCTGGAGCAACAGAAAACGGGCTTGCTCCGTCTTCAATACCTCCCCAAATATTTAAACACGGCTGTCATGTCCCCTCTTAGCCGTCTCTTTTCCAGGCCAAACCTCCCCAGCTCCCTCGGCCGGTCCTCAGAGAGGGCTTCATGGTCTCTTGCGCCATTTTGTTCGCCCTCTTCTGGACACCTTCCATTTTGTCCGTCTCCTTCCCGGACCGCGGTGCCCAAAACTGGACACCATATTACTCCAGACGAGGAGAAGCCGAATAGAGTGCTACCATCCCTTCTCTTCATCTATACGCTACATATTCTTATTGATACAGCCCAGAATCGCATCGGCCTTTTTGGCTGCCGCATCACACTCTTGGCTCATGCCCAGGTTGCGGTCCACTAAGGATTCTAAATCCCTTTCACACAAACTGTTTCCAAGCCAGGTATGACCCATCCTATATGAGTTCACTGTGCGTGATGCGGCAGCTAAAAAGGCCAATGTGATTCCGGGATGTATCAATAGAGTGCCTAGGGTGGAAGATGGCCGGAAGAGGGCAGCCATAATGGTAGAAGGCCCAGGAAACCTTCCAGGAATTAAGATTTTAACATCATTCTCGCCTTCGTGTCCCAAGCCCTGCAAGAGGGCGACGTAGTCCAGCCCCAAAACCTGGCCGACGTCGGTCTCCTCTCCGACCAGCTGCAGACGGCGAGCCGCGTCACGGAAAAGCAGGTTCTTCCCTCTGAAAGGGGCGGAGGCGAAGAGTTCGAATCTGGCCTTCTCTTTCCCTTTCTCCCCAAAGAGGTGCTGTATTCGCGAGAAACAACAAATTTTCAGATGAAAGGCGCCCCGCTGGTGTTAAGAAGAGGAGAAATTATGGGATATCAGCTGAGATTCTCCATCACGGTCTAACGTTTACTATTGTTACCCTCTGGAAGTTTCTCCTAAGGTTTAGGTGGAATCTCATTTCCTGGATTTTGAAGCCGTTGCTCCGCGTCCCGGTCTCTGGAGCAGCAGAAAAAAGGCTTGCTCCACCCCCCATTTCAACATCGCTTTCGTGTCTCCTTAACTCTTCGGGAGGAACCTCTTTTCCTGCAGTTTGAATCCATAGCTCCGTGTCCTGGTCTCCAGAGCAGCACAAAACAGGCTTGCTCCGTCCCTCAACATGACATCTTTTGAAACCGACAAAGAAGGAAGAGACTCCCCCACACTTCCCAACAGTTTATTACACCGTCGAATGGCTCCTACCCTCAGGAAATTCTTCCTTACGTTTAAATGGAATCTCTTTTCCTGAATTTTGAATCCATTGCTCCATGTCCTGGTCTCTGGAGCAGCCAAAAACAGACTTGCTCCGTCCCCCATTCAAATATGTAAACATGGCTGTCATGTCTCCTTAACTCTTCAGGAGGAACCTCCTTTCCTGTAGTTTGAATCCATTGCTCTGTGTCCTGGTCTCCGGAGCAGCACAAAACAGCCTTGCTCCGTCCTCAACATGACATCTTTTCATACCGACAAAGAAGGAGGAGACTCCCCCACGCTTCCCGACAGTTTATTATACTGTCGAATGGCTCTTAGCCTCAGGAAATTCTTCCTAAAGTTTAAATGGAATCTCTTTCCCTGGGTTTTGAATCGATTGCTCCGTGTCCTGGTCTCCGGAGCAGCAGCAAACGGGCTTGCTCCGTCCCTCGACAAGACATTCTTTCAGATATTTAAACCTGGTTATTTGCTCCACATCTGAGAGAGAAATCTTTTGGCCGCAGGGAAAAGTTACCTGGAGAGTCGTGATAAATTTCCTGGCGATCTTCTGGAAGTTGCGGCGGGCGACGACGGCCCGGCCCGGCCCGCGGCCCAGGTTGCAGGTGGCGTAGGCCGTTAACGGGGCTACGGACCCGTCGGGACACAGCAGCTCATAGTCTTCGGGGTCCGGGTCTTTTGACGAGGAAAGAAAAAAGGGGTTAGAAAATTCGGAAACGAGAAGGAAACTCAACAAAATGGCGGCATGAAGAAAATTCAGCAAAGGTGCTGCTGATGTTAATCAGAAATTTGGGGATTTTTTCTAGAACTATTTCAACCCAGTTAAAAAAAAAAATCAGTTTATTTTAACCCGGGATGAAATCAGAACGAAACGGAAGAAAATCCGGGATGGCGAAATTGGTCCAAACGGGCCCAAATGCCCACCGAGACCTCTTAACGAACTACCTGTGGTGTTAACGATCGCCAGGTGATCCAGGAAGGCCACCTCCCCGACGCCGCTCGTCAAGCACCTGCCGGCACAGCACGAAAACGGCGCTTAATACAACATACTGATTATATCTTAACCAGTCGTAAATATTATAATTATATTATATTATAATTATAAACTTTTTATTATAACATAAACATTATGTATAAATAGTATACAAGCATAATAATAAATAAATAAAAATAATAAAATAAAATAAGAAATAAAATAAATAATACATATAAACAATATAAATATTATAATATAGTACATATTGCAAATTATATTATAATTATAAATGTTATAAATATTATATATATACAATTTATTTTATATATACATATATATATTTAATATATATATTAATATTTACACACACACACACACACACACACACACACACACACAATTAATTTAGAATTTCTTATCCAAAAAGCTTGAGACCAGTAGTATATTCTATATTTCTGTATTGTTTTTTTAAAGATTTTGCAAAACGGTACCTGTTCGGTTTGGTTTTCTTGGAATAAATAAGCATTAAATTCCCACCTGAAGGCCCCGTCGGAGTCGTAGAAAGGTTCGTCCCCGTTGGTTTCGCAAAAATGGTTCCTGTCCTGAAGGTAAGATTTCTGCCCCTGGCAAAGGGCACAAAGCCGAGGGATGGTGAGGCCGATGCCGGGGACGCAGCTGGCGTTGAAATAGTCTGCAACCGCTGGAGAAAACAAAGAAAAGGAGAGAAAGAGATAGACTGCTCGCCTGATTAAAAAAATTGCCAGATAAGGAGCAGAATTACAGCAGTATTATTCCATGACACCGTCAGCCTATGGGATTTATAGTTTGGGGAGAATTTTTAAGCCCCCCCTAGTAAAACTGCAAATTTCAGGATGCCACAGGACGCTCTTTCAAATTCGAGTTGCTGGGTTTGAGCTTTATAAAGCCCTACGTGGGCTTTATAAATACTGTTCTCTCTCCATACAAGCCTATGAGAGCTTAAAGATCCGGGTGGGAATCCTTTCTCTCGGTTCCAGTACTTCCAGAGGGAAAAACTGGGGTGAGGACGTGGACGACAAGGTAGAAGAAAACGGTGTGAAAATTCACAGGGGGTCTCCGTGAAAGCATAAAAACATACGCAGAGGCCATCTTGACTCCCGACCTGGGAAAAAAACGAATATAAGATGGGAATTCGTTTACTCACCGTGGCCGAGGGGTCGGGCTTTGTCCCATACGAGGTCGTTAGCGGCCAGAAGGAAGCCCAACGGGACATTCCAGCCGGATGTCCACCGGGCTCCGTTATGGCAGCTACGGGTGCCTTTGAGCCCGCGGACGTTGAGGGTCCCACGTCTGGCGACAGCCACGGCAAACACGCAGTTCCCTAGAAACGGAGACACATTTTCAAAGAGGAGAGGCTGAGAGAGTGTGACTTTGCCCAGGGTGGCTGGGCAGGGGAATCAAGCCCTGGTCTTGCAGGGTTGAGGTCTGAGGGTTGTTCGAGTTTTCTTGGTAAGATTTGTTGTG
This sequence comes from Cyclura pinguis, assembly GCA_030412105.1. Taxonomy (NCBI): domain Eukaryota; kingdom Metazoa; phylum Chordata; class Lepidosauria; order Squamata; family Iguanidae; genus Cyclura; species Cyclura pinguis. The sequence goes on from CM059616.1 coordinate 538,081, forward strand.
AGGGATTTTAGCCTTCTTTGTCTTCCTCAGAGGCTGAGAGAGTGTGACTTTGCCCAGGGTGGCTGGGCAGTGGAATCAAACCCTGGTCTTGCAGGGTTGAGGTCCTAGGGTCGTTCGGGTTTTCTTCACAAGATTTGTTCAGAGGGGTTTTAGCCTTCTTTGTCTTCCTCAGAGGTTGAGAGAGTGTGACTTTGCCCAGGGTGGCTGGGCAGGGGAATCAAGCCCTCGTCTTGAAAGGCTGTGTGGTCCAAAGGGGTTTTTTCTACAGGCAAGGGATACCACAGGTTTGTTTTGAGGAGTTTTAGCCCTTTCTGGCCTCCCTCTGAGGCTGAGAGAGTGTGACTTTGCCCAGGGTGCTGAGTAGGGGACTGAAACCCTGGGTTTAGTTTTTTTTTTTTAATTATTTTGTGGCTGTGAGCGAAGTTCCCTCTTAAGCTCAGCTTTCAAAACGGCGCTCCTACGAATCACAGAGAGATGTTGTTGGACTGCATCTCCCAGCAGCACGGTGAAGGATAATGGGAGCTGCAGTCCGACAACACCTCAAAGGCCTCAAAATTGCCGCTGCTTTGTGTACGAATGGAAAGACTTCACACATCTCTGGGGGGCTCTTTGGACCTCTGCAGGTCCCAGTCCGTTGCTTAAAGATAAAAATAAATATATACATATATATATATATATATTTTAATAAAGATAAAAAAACCCTGACCTTCCCCATAAATCTCCTTCGCCACCACGGTCAAGCCGTAAAGTTTAACAGCGGAATAAACATCCCCGGCGTCCAAGGAGACGGCATCGGCCTTATTTGCCTAATAAAGGGGGAAAAAAGAAAGGAAGGATGCATTTCTGGATTTTTTTTTCAGCACAAGTTTTTCTGGTCCAGCGAGGATTTTCACGAGACAAGATTCGAACTCGTGACTCGGCAAGCCAGCTCAGCAGACCTATCATCACCTGCTGAGTTAATTAGTACGTAATAACAGGTAGGCTCTAATCTCTCAGGTACCAGGTGCATAAACACACAATTTAAATTATTAGCATAATTCTCCCCTTGTCAACAACGCTTCCGCCCTCAGCCACGCAGATAATGGTGGACATTTTCATTTATTTATTTTAAGAGACATATCATTTCATCTATTTTAAAAAATAAACAATTATATTTATTTTTACTTTATTTAATTTTTTTTTAATTTTAATTTTTAATTTATTTATATTTAATTTTTTAAAAAAGAGAGACTCACCCTAATCTTGTCGATGCAGTCGTGAGTGTTGCGAGTTCGAATGCAGGACACCCGAGCAAAGGCGCTGGCGGTAGCGGCCGGGGATAAAACGGTCAGCAGTGACCTGGACATCTCCGAGCATTTCCGCTGCTCCGCGTCGGAAAACGTGCACCATCGGATTTTCTTCCCTGGGAGGGAAAAGAGAACCTTAAAGTCATTTCTTGTTCCTGACCCTAATCATAGGGTTGAATTAGCCAAATTAATAAATAAAGCAGTTATTGACATATCACCCAATGCTAATGCTGCTAAAAATGTTGCTGCTAATAAGAGGATGAGAAGAGCAGGCCCCAAAAAACTGCAAAGGTCTCCGTCTTGGTAAATATGATATACAAAAATCAGTAAACAAAGCGAAAGGGTTGTGAAATCGTGTGAGGATACGCCTGTGTGTGTGGGGGGAAAAAAAAGACAAGGATGAGCAGCCAACTTTGCAAATTGCAAATAATTTAGTTTTTAGAGGCCTTACCCGCGGAGAGGAGAGCAAGAGAGAGAGAAAAGAGGAGAAAAACCGCCTTCATGATGCCACTTTTGTTCGCCGGGAAAACGGCTTTTGCAACGATGGTGTAAACACAGGAAAGGGGAAAAAAAATAAATATAAGTGGAGAGGAAAGAGCAAAAGCGGAGGAAAAAGGGGCCCCATTTTTGGCCACAGACGGGAGGCATCCGCTGTCCAGCCGGGGAGGGAGGAAAAAGAAGAAAAATCAGAATAAACGGGTTTTAACAGCAACAAATGCGAATCATGCAACCTTCTCCCTCTGATATTTTTCATTAATAAAAACCAAATGTGGCCAAGCAAGGTTTTTATTTTTTTATACACACACACACACACATATATATACATACACATACATACATACACATACATACATACACACACATACATACATACACACACACACGTATGTATATAAGCATACATACAGTGTGTGTGTGTGTGTGTGTGTGTGTGTATAATTTCAATATACCAATATATTTTATTTATATATACATACACACACACACACACACATATACATATGTGTATGTGTGTATGTATGTGTGTGTGTATATATAAAATATACACATATATATAGAAATACACACATATATATATGTACATTCACAGTTTAAATATATATTTCAATATTCCAATATATTTTATTTATATATATATACATACACATACACACAAATACACACATAAATATGTATACATATGTATATATATACAGAAATACACATACATATATATAAATATGAATATACACAGTTTCAATATATATATTTCAATATTCCAATATATATTTATATATATATATATATATTCACACATACACATATAAACGTGTATATATCTATATAATACAAATATACATATATCTATATATAGATATACATACATATAAAAATAGATACATAGAGTACATGCAGTTTAAATATATATATATTTAAACTGTGTATATATGTGTGTGTGTATATATGTGTGTGTGTATATATGTGTGTGTGTGTATATATATAAACATTCCAACATACCAATATATTTAGATATATACATATCTTTATATGCATATAGTGTGTGTGTGTGTGTGTGCGCGCAAATTTATTTATTTATGTATTTATTATGTTTATTTTTATCCCGCTTTTCTCCCTGAGGGGACTCAATATATATCAAGATATATTTTACTTATATTTATCCATCCTTTGAGATATAGTTCTATCGATACATATTTTTCCTCCACATCTATGCACATTTATCTACATATGGTGATACATATCAACATCTACGTATCAGTATATATTTATATTTACCTCTAAATATTAATATATATTTATATTTTCCTCTAACTATTAATATTTATTCATATTTACCTCTATTAATATATATATTTTCCTCTATTAATACTTATTTATATTTTCCTCTATTAATATTTATTTATATTTACCTCTAAACATTAATATATACTTATATTTACCTCTATTAATATTTATTTATATTTTCCTCTATTAATATTTATTTATATTTACCTCTAAATATTAATATATATTTGTATTTTCCTCTATTAATATTTATTTATATTTACCTCTAACTATTAATATTTATTTATATTTATCTCTAAATATTAATCTTTGATAAGAGCTACTACTGACCCAATAATAACCATAATAATATGACTAATAGTAATAATAATAATAATCAATAATAAGATGACTAATACTAAGGGATCATCATCATCATCATCATCATAACAGGACGAATAATATGACTAAGTAACAATAATATGATTCATAATAGTCATAGTAATAATAATAACAGTAAGAAAAAGAGTGTATTGAGTTGAAAATGTGATTTTTCGCGCGCCCCGTGTTCTCCCTCAGAGGCCTCGAGGGTGAGGTGGGCCGCGACCACGGCCTCTCCCCGCCTCCGCCGCCGAGGCCGTGAGCGGGCGGCCTGCCTCGGGGGTCTACTGGAGCCCGGGGCGTGGGCCTACTCCTCCCTCGTGCGGGGGGGGGGAGAGAGAGCGAGGCCCGCCCCCTCCCGGTCCCTCCCGGTCCGTAATCCCTCCCTCTTTCGGGCGGCCGAGCGCGCGGAGCCTCCGCTGAGGAGGAGACCGAGGCCGGCGGAGGGAAGGAGAGGCCAGGAAACTCGAGGGGAGGACGACTAGGCCGCGGTGGGCCCTGAGGGGAGACAAAATGGCGGCGGCCGCCCTGGCTGTGGCGCTGAGGCGAAGCGGGGGAACGGCCCTCCTCAGGAGCCGCGGCGGCGGCCGAGGCGGCCGGGGAGAGAGGTACGAGGGCCCCTTCGTCCCTTCTTCTTCGGGGGAGGGAGGCCAGGCCCGCCGCCATGAGGAAAGGGAGGGATAACTCCCATTATCCCTCACACGGATAATGGGAGTTGCAGTATATACCTTGGGAGGGGGTTTTATACCCGCGGAGGGGGGGGGAAGGGAGCCATATCCTTGACCCCGCTCTAATTAAGGCCTAATTACGTGGGCGATGATTTAGAAAAAAAGAACACCTCACACTTTGGGGTTGGACTAGATGGCCCTTGGGGGTCCCTTCCAAGCCTCAGGTTTTATTTTGCTTAATTATTTAAAGTTATTCCCCATAATTATGTCGCCTAATCAGTGAGTAATGAGAGAGGGGGGGGAAATGACAATTAATATTGGGGGTTGGACTAGATGGCCTTTTGGGAGCCCCCCTTCCAAGCCTCAGATTCTGTTTTTTTGTTATTTATTTAAAATTACTCCCCATTTCCTACCCCTTAATCATAATTATGTTTCCTAATGATGAAAAAAAAATGGACAATTAATATTAGAGGTTGGGCTAGAGGACCCTTGGTTGCCCCTTCCAAGCTTCAGGTTTTATTTTGATTATTTATTTAAAGTTATTCCCAATTTCCCCACCTCTTAATCAGAATTAAGTAGCCTAATCAGTGGGTAATGATTAATATCTTGGCAATTAATAATGCGGGTTGGACTAGATGACCCTTTAGGAGCCCCCCTTTGCAAGCCTCAGATTCTGTTTTTCTTATTTATTTAAAATTATTCCCCATCTTTTGCTCCTTAATCGTAATTTATGTACCCTAATTAGTGGGTAAGGATGAAAAAAAATGAGAATTAATATTGGGGACTGAGCTAGATGGCCTTTTGGGACCCCCTTCCAAGCCTCAGATTTTATTTTGCATATTTATTTTAAGTTATTCCCTGTCTCCTGCTCCTTAATTTTAATTACATACCCTAATTAGTGCATACTGATTAAAAATCCTGACAATTAATTTTGGGGGCTGGACTAGATGGCCTTTTGGGGCACCCTTCCAACCCTCAGGTTTTATTTTGCTTATTTATTGAGGTTATTCTCCATTTCTTACCCCTTAAATCATAAGTGTGAACCCCAATTAGTGGGTAATGATTAATATCCTGACAATTAATGTTGGGGGTTGGACTAGATGACCTTTTGGGGTACTCCTTCCAATGTTCAGAGTCTATTTTGCTTATTCATTTAAAGTTATTTCCCACCCTTTAATCATTAGGACAACGATTATGCCCTAATTATGTATTAATGATGAGAAACCTGCCAATTAATAATTTCCTGCCTGAAAGGGGGTTGGACTAGATGACCTTTTGGGGTCCCCCTTCCAGCACTCAGATTTTATTTTGTTTATTTATTTTAAATTATATCCCATTGTGAATAAACAAAGTGCTGTTTTTCTTGGGAGGGACTACAACTCCCATCAGCCACAAACAGGCATGATATAGCCAGGGGTGAGGGGATGATGGGAGGTGCCGACCCAAGCAAGGGAAGCCCCCAGTCGGTTTTAATGTTTGGAGTCCATTCCCATAATAATCCTTTAGGATTGCAGCTCCCATTAACCCCAAATGGCATAGAACCAAGTGTGGTGTGCATGATGGGAGCTGCAGTCCGATAATGCCCTTCCTGTATGTTTCTTTGCCACCCCAAATTTTTGGAAACTCTTCCCATAATAATCACCCTGTCCTGCTTTGGGATTCCAGCTCCTGTCAGACCTCCCCTGGGGGCTATGTTTGGGACTGCTGGGAGTTGCAGTACCTACAGCATTTTTCCTTAAAAATTCTTTCCCACCTCTGGTCACCCCCCCCCCCCAATTTTTGGAATTCTTTCCCAAGTTGGGAAAAAGTCTGGTCTCTGATTAGAGCACCCATCAGCTGCCATATAGCCATGGATGTGGATGATGGGAGTGGCAGTCCAAAGAGCCACTGGAGCAGGTGTGTTAGGGCGCTGTATGCTTGAGGCTGCTGGGAGCTACAGTCCAATTTCATCATTAAAGCATATTTTTTGAAAATCTTTTTTCTTCCCTAATCTAAAGGAATAACTTAAATTCTTGCAAGAAAAAAAATACAATCAGTTCAATTAAGTCATTAATTTGAGAGAATTAAGAACAGGCAGTGCCTTAAAAATAGTTCAAACAACATTTTTCTCTTGTGGATTCGTGTAATGGCGGAAAACTTTGTTGGTGATTAAAAACCGCCTGGAGTCTTACGCCGGGAGAAAGGCAGCATAAAAATATAATAATTAAATAAAAATAATTAAATAGGAGAGCCTCCATAATTAGAGGCAGTCTTCCTGAGAGCAATCCTGGGAGGGGTGGGAAGGGCTGTTGTCTTGATGACGAGTTTCCTTCCACAGCATAAATCAAAACATGTAATTAAGGCACGCCTTAAAATTAATTGGAAACCACAGACAATTAAAAAAAAAAAAAACACCTGGCAATTAAATTCCTGCCTGACCGGGGGTTCGTCTAAATGACCCTCAGGGACCCCCTTCCAATTTGAGTTATATTTCCAGTATTTCCTTCCAATATGTGACTTGCGTTGTAAATTAAAAGAGGATAATTAAAATAATATTTGGTGCAATTTCTTTTTTTTTTAATTTTAAGCTACCGATCTAATTTAAAACACGTTTTTGCATATTTTAAAGGCAGCACACCTGATTTTATGGATTTTCTTTTTTTAATACAAAGAGCTATTAGGAATATCACAGTCTTGCCTCACGTCCACGGAGCCAACGAGGGCTGGCGCAAAGGAGGCCCCGTCATATTGAACGACTCCCAGGATGGTGGGACATGCAGTGGTGCCTCTCACATCCCAGGCCCGATAACGAAACTCGATGATCTTTTTTAATGAACGAGGGAAATTCCATTTAAAACTGTTGTCATTCCTCAGCTGTCCGGGTGTCATGAATGGAGTTCGGACCACTTACCGGAGCGGTGGAGTCACCGAGGGCAAGCCGAGGAAAGACCAGGACTCCCGATCCTAACGACCGCTCTCTCTCTCTCTCTCTCTCTGACTTCACGTCTATTTATAATTCTTAATTAAAATGCGGCCTGTCATTAAGATACACGGTCCTAAACGAGTCGGGTGGGCAGCTGTTATTTTTAACGAGAGGTCGTTAGGGGCGAACGGAGAGATACGGGACGCGTTGCTCACCTTCGTTTAAAATCCGGAGAAGGTGTCAGTGGGTTTTTTGGGTCCTTTCCCTCCCTCCGTCTTCCCAAACCTGTTCTAATTTAATCCCCTCGTTAGGACCCTTCAACCCTGCAAGTTCAATTAATTTAGAGTTTCTTGAATCCCGTTCAATTAATTTCCAGTTTCTATGTCTGAGAGTCGTATAAAAAAATAATTGTTGTTGTCAGTTGTGGTTGTTATTTTAACACCGGGCCCCAAGTGGCCATTTTGGGCAGCTCCGAAATTCTGATTTTGCATATCATCATCATCATCACCATCATCATCATCATCATCATCGTTTATTTTTATCTACGTACATGCTATTTTACACATAAAGTAAAATGTTATTATTATTATTGTAATCATTTATTTACCCATTTACATGAAAACAACAAAAAAATTGCGATTTTTCTGAGAAAAAAAAGTGGTCAGACTTCCCGTGTCCGCGGATTGTCTATTTATGGATTCAACCACCCACAGCTGGAAAAATATTTTTAAAAAAATCGATTTTACATTTTTTTAACCTTTTCTAAAATGGGTGCCATTTTACAACAACGTCCTTGTATTTAGTGGGATTTGAGCATCCCCAAATGTCCATAATTTTGGGTTCAGTACGAAACGGGGAGTCGCAGCCTCGTCTCATAGTCGAATGGCTGTAACCGCGACACCATGTCGGCGCTCTTGGACGAGCGATATCAACCCCTATTTTAATAATTTTGTATACAAGTATTAATATTTCGCCCTCCTGACTGCTTCGTTTCCGCCCCGTTCTCTGTGGGTAGAGTAAATAGAAATCCAAATTAATGCTTTCGATCCTCTCGTTCGCAGCTGCGTCCTCTTCAGCAGCCTTATCCCGCGGCCCGAAAACCACCCCGCGAAGATGCTGCCGCTTGGAAAGCAAGCTTTCTCGTTGTTCTGCCTCGCCGGTAAGACTCTTTGTTACACCCTAATTTTGCCTCTGAAATTAATTAAAAAAATATATTCACAGCCGTGAAACAGTGATATATATATATATTTTTTACGGCTAATTCTAAAATATAAAATATATTATCTAAGCTTCCGAATCGGATTTCCGGGAGGGCCCGCCGTTAATCTCCTAACGAGACCCTGTATTTTTCTTCTCGTTACAGCCCAGCGGAAACTCCACACCGCGCCGGCGAGGAGCTTGCTGCGGTTGCGACCGGTGCATTTCCTGGTGGGCGCGGGCGGAGGGTACGCCGGGTACCGGCAGTACGAGAAATACAAGGAAAAGGAACTTGAGAAACAGGGCGTCGAGGTGCCCCCGAAAATCGCAAGCGATTGGGAGGTAAGTCTTTACGGCTTTATTTTTCGGCGTCACGTGGCTCTTATCTCGCAAAAGAAACGATGAGATGAAGCGGTTACTGTTTTGTGCGGCGGATAAAATTTCACGTCTTTGGGTGTGGGAAAAAATCCCATTGGGATCTCCGCTCGTTTCCGAACGGTTGGGTTTTTGAGCGAGTTCACCTTTATTTACACATTTTGGGGGGGGGGGGATCGCATTCGCCTTTGTTGCTGCAGCATCACACCCCTGGCTCCTGTTCAGTTTAATGAAGAATTTTGCATGGTTTGAATTTTGGAAGGCAAAAGCAACATTTGCAAATTCGGAAAGGTTTGGGGAGTCTCGGTTATTTTCAAGGACACGATTGCTGTTTGATTGTGAAAAGAGACTCCTTGTCGCCGCCCCGTATGCTTCGTTGTCCAGCCTCGTCAGCTTCGAGTCGGCCTTTCTTGCCCCCAAGGCGTTGTTTTTGGAAGGCAAAAGCAAAGCGTGCGAATTGGGGGGAGACCACAGTGTCTCTGCTGTCGGGAATCCGTTCGAGGAGGTTGCCCGTTGCGTCTCTGTATGTTTCTCTGCCCCGTCCTCTCAGCCGTGGGTCGGTTTTCCTTACCCCAAGGTGTTGCTTTTGGAAGGCAAAATGTGAATTTAGGGGAAATCAGGATGTCTCCGCTATCAGGATGACAGGGGAGGTTGCCCGATGCCTCCCTGTACGCTTCCCTGCTTCCTTGTTCTCCTTCTGGTCAGCCTCAGGTGGCATTTTCTGACTCTGGCCTCCTCACGTGGCATTGTGGGTTTTTTTGGAAATAAAAGCAGAGTTTGTGAATGGAGAGAGGACCGCCTGCCGCCTCCCTGGATGCTTCCCTGCCCGGTCCTTGTCCTCCGTCCCTTCAGCCGGAGGCGGGATTTTTTCACCAGATCGTTAACTCTGTCCAGTGGGAGGCTTTTGGCATGAGAAATAGGTAAAAATAATTGGTTTATTTGTTCTTTTTTTTTTTTTTTTGGTAAATTTTCTTCTTGTTAAAATCGGATTTTAGGGTTGCCTGAGTCACACACTCTCAGCCTCACAAAACACCATAATAGGATTGGCATGAGCCAGCAACTTGTTCTCAGCCCCAGAAGATCCCATGATAGGTTCGCCTTAGGGTTGTCATAAGTCAGGAACATACTCTCAGCCCCAGAAACCCCCCCATGATAGGGTTGCTCTAAGTCAGAAACACTCTCTGAGCCCCAGAAACCCCCATGATAGGGTTGCTGCAAGTCGGGAACACTCTCTCAGCCCCAGAAACCCCCATGATAGGGTTGCTGCAAGTTGGGAACACTCTCTCAGCCCCAGAAACCCTCATGATAGGGTTGCTGTAAGTCGGGAACACTCTCTCTGCCCCAGAAACCCCCATGATAGGGTTGCTGTGAGTCGGGAACACTCTCTCAGCCCCAGAAACCCCCATGATAGAGTTGCTGTGAGTCGGGAACACTCTCTCAGCCCCAGAAAACCTTAGAGTTACCATAATTGAGAAACAATTCCTGCTAAAACCTGTATTTTAGGCTTGCTTCTAGATGGGGGTGGAAATTTCTAAAACGCCTTTTGATGCGGCTTTTTTTTTTATGAAGGTTTTTAAAACTTGTATTTTTAAATTTTTAATGGCATTTGTGTGTCCGTCGCCTTCCTATAGTACGCTATAAATAAATTTTTAGACCCGATTAATCGGAGAGTCCTCTGAGCAAGGGCGGCCTTGTTGACCTCCCCCTCCGGAGGGCTCTTCTTCTTTTTTTTAAACCTCCCCCAATTAAAAGCCCTGCTTAATTAAGCCCGGCTGGGTCCTTGAGGATTCCTTTGTGGCCGCTTCGGCCGCGTCCGAGCCTTTCACAATAGCCCGATTGTCCCCGGGATGAAGCCGTGGAGCCGCCTGGCCGACTTGGAAGCATTTCGGTATTTTTCCTGAGTTGTGTTTTTCCGCCTCCTCCTTGGGTCACAAAAATTTTCCCAAAATCTGTTACCTGTTTTGGGGACAATGAATTAAAATTAAAATAAATTGAAATGGAATTAAAACTTCCTATATCTCAGGCAACACTTTAAAGCAAAAGAAACCCACATTTTTTGGGTTTATGTTTAACCCAACAGGGCAAGAAAAAATAAATATATATTTTTTGGTGAGGGAGAAGAGGAAGAAATTCTCTCTTATCTGGAATTAAAAAAGGCCTTTGGACCCAATTTTGTGTGCACACAGGATGTCTGTGCGGATGCCCTCCCGAAACGGAGCCACCTGCCTTCCTGTTTAAAAAAAAATGGAAATCAGTAACGAACAGGAGTCGAGCTAATTGCAGCGATTGGTGATTTGAAAACCTGTCTCCTGAAGGAGGAGAGATTTCATGGAAATAATTAAAAGTTAAAAATATGGGAGCCAGGCGAGGAAATAAAGCGGCTTGAGCTTTGGGCTACAATCCCTTGGAGTCCAGGGTTCGAATTTCCCCGTTGCTCAGCCATGGAAAACCCACTGGGGTGACTTTTGGGTGTGTCACACTCTCTCAGCCTGCAGATAACCCCCATGATAGGGTCACCTTAGGGTTCCCGTTAAGTCAGAAATGACATGAAAGAACCATATAGGACAGGGTTTAAATACCCTAAAGGCACCAGATAGGATCTGATCGTGGGATGCTAAGCAGGGTCAGCCCTGGTTAGGGCTTGGAGGGGAGACCGACAGCAAAATACCAGGCAGTGGGGGATCTATTTCAGAGGAATGAACTTGCAAATCCACCCCTGAAGCTCTAAACACCCCTGAATGCACCAAATTTGGTCAGACCTTGGAATGCTAAGCAGAGTCAGCCCTGGTTAGGACTCAGATGGCAGACTGACAGCAAATACCAGGCAGTGGGGGATCTATTTCAGAGGAAGGAATTTGCAAGACCACCTCTGGAGGTCTAAATACTCCTGAAGGCACCAAATTTGGTCTGATCTTGGAATGCTAAGCAGGGTCAGCCCTGGTTAGGACTCGGATGGGAGACCGCCAACGGACACCTGGTGCCGGAGGCTCTATTTCAGGAAAGGGAACGGGCAGAACCGCCTCTGAGGATTCCTTGCAGTAGAAAAAAAAAGAAATATTGGCTTGCCAAAAATCGACACACACACACGCAGAGCGTAATTTTTAGCTGTGATGCCCGGTTGAGGGACCGGACAGCACATTCGGTCACGGGGGTCACTCCTCGGCTAATTTACATTCCCCGACTGAGTCCAAGGGTCTCCCAGTACACGGCGGACGGAAATTATGGGATGGAAGCGCCCCCCCGAACCCACCCCCCACCCCACCCAGGGCTGCCCTCTGTGCTCCCTTGGAGGGGAGGTGCCATGTTGTCATCACAGCCGACCCCGGGTCAGCCTCACCCGAGGCCCGGCCAGCCAATAAAACCCACGGCCGGTCAGCGGGCTGCCCTCCGTGCCCCTCTCTGGAGATGTGGAGGGCACACTTTCATGTCCCAACGACCCACCGACCGGGAGCCAAAGGTCACAGAGTCCCCTTTTTTCTTTTTCTTTTTTGGGTTGTTTCGGGAGGCCAGCCAGGTTTCGGGCGGGATTCCCAGCAGCTGCCGGGGGTATTTGCAATCTCAGTTTCAAAATGGGAAGTAATAAAAACGGTACCAAGGATGGCGGCGGGTAGGAAGAGCTGCAAAAATTAACCCTCTCTTTGTAGTATAAATAAATAAATATTAATACTACTAATAATAATAATGTAGCAGAATCTGAGCCTCTCTGAGCACTAAGAGCTCCTTGTACAAAGGCAAAGCAGACCCCATAAAAACCTATTTTTGGTTATTTTCAGTCTGCTAGACCCTCTCTTTGTAGTATAAATAAATAAATAAATAAATAAATAATAATAATAATAAATACCACCATAGCAGAATCTGAGCCTCTACGAGCACCAAGAGCTCCTTGTATGAAGGCAAAGCAGACCCCATAAAAACCTATTTTTGGTTATTTTCAGTCTGCTAGACCCTCTCTTTGTAGTATAAATAAATAAACAAACAAACAAATAAATAATAATAATAATAATACCACCACCACCACCACCACCACCATAGCAGAATCTGAGCCTCTACGAGCACCAAGAGCTCCTTGTATGAAGGCAAAGCAGACCCCATAAAAAACCTATTTTTGGTTATTTTCAGTCCACTAGACCCTCTCTTTGTAGTATAAATAAATATTAATAATATTAATAGTAATAATATAATAATAATGATGATGATAATGATGATGTGGCAGAATCTGAGCCTCTACGAGCACCAAAAGCTCCTTGTACGAAAGCGTCGGGGTTTTGTTGGTATTCTCCCATCCAAGTCCTAACCAGGGCCGACCCGGCTTAGCTTCCAAGGTCAGATCGAACAGAACGGCTAAATGCATTAAAACGCAGCAGAGAATCAGAGACGGAAATAAATACATAGACGGAATGACCGATTTTGCTGGCGGTAATGTGGAAATGGGCGAAGGCAGCGCGGTGGAGCAGTCGGAGCATGTTTGCCTGGAAAATTGGGCTAACTCGGAGCCGCTAATTTCCTCCCAGTCCACCTCGCAGGGCGGTTGTGGCGAGGGGTAGGGGCCGAACGGCGTGCGTTTCCTGCGACTTCATTGAGAAAAATGTGACAGGATATTTTATTTTTTTTAAAAAAAGATATTTCGTCATTCGATCCCGGGGCCGTTGCGCAACCCCTTTCTGGAAGGACTCCGTGTGCTCGTTACCATCAAAAGGGTTTATATTTGGAATTTGGCCTCTGTTCAAAGCTCCCTCCTCCCCCCCGTCCACAGGTTGATCTTTTTGACCCACAAAAGCTGCCGTCGTGTAAAATCTGGCTTTGTCCGAGGCTCGGTCTGGAAGGTTGGAGAACTTGTGCCGTCTCTGAGGCTGGCCTTCGGATGCCCACCCACCCTAAATTCCTCATGGCGTCTGGTGTGTGTGTGTGTGTGTGTGTGTGTGTAAATAAAAAGGGGTCCAGAGCAAAGCTTTGGATTTCCCCCGTGTCCGGTTCGGATAGCTGAGAAAGCAAGCTGCGAGACCGGACGAGGACTTTCCAGATTCAAGATTCGAGAGGCGCCCGTTTTCTGGGAAGAGGTCTCGGTAGCTAAAGGAATTAGACTCTTTAAAAGGAAAAAAAAATGCAACATCCCAATTGGTGGGGGGGGACCAAAAATTTTCTGTGAATAGGTGACAGTGACTTGGGGGCGAATTCGAACTCGGGTCAGGCTGTAGAAGGCCGTTTTTGGTTTTAATTCCCCTTAATCCTCCCATTAGGACTTTGCAAAACCTGAGCAGCACGCGGTTGAGGACAGAGCAACCTGGAGTTTTCCTGATTTTTTGGGGGGGGGAGAGGACTTGAACCCTGGACTTATTAATTAATAAAGCAATTAATAAAACAGCAATGCATTAAGAAGTTAAGCTAATTATTTATATTTTGGCTCTGTCTTTGCAAGACCTGAGCAGAGAAGACTCAGACCCAACTTAATAGCAATTAACCAAAGCAAAAGATTAAGATTTAAACTAATATTTATATTTGGTGGACACAGCCGGGCTCCAGATTTAAGGAAATATTTATATTTTAGATAGAGCCGGGCTCTCTTTTTTTTTTGCAAGACCTGACCAGAGCTGTGGAGAAAACAGGGATTATCTCCCTAATCTCCATAAATCAAAGTGGCATTTTCCAGAGTCCAAAAACTAGAAAAAAATCAGGTGAAATAATTTGAGGCTTCATTAGTGGCCACCCCAAAAATACTGACCTCCTCCAAAATAAATAAAAATACCCCTTTTTTCTTTCAATAATCCATGACCAGAAAACCCCCCAAAAGAGTAATGTCTTTATTGGCCAACCGAACTAAATTTATTATTTTATTTTTATTTCATTTCATTTCGTTTCATTTCATTTGTATTTTACTTTTATTTTATTTTCATTTATTTTATTATTTTATTTCACTTTTATTTTATTTTATTTTTATTTTTATTTCATTTTCATTTCTTTTCTTTTTAACAAAGAATCAAAATGCATTTTTTTAAAAAAAATATTTATTTTATTTATTGTTTTAAAAAAAATGCTGCGCTTTCCCAAACTTTTTTGCAATAACAACAAAAATAATTGCTCCCTGTTGGCTGATTTTTTTTTTCTTTTTAGCAATAATCCCCCCCTCGCCCACCCGTTTTCCCGTCCTAAAAAAAATAAATAAAAATTCCCAATCTCACTAAAAGCAAAAAATCTGGGAAGCCGGTTCTCTTTCCTCCTTTTCTTTCTTTTTTTCCCTGCTGTCTCTGGAGGGTGGGATCCGGGATGTCTTTGTCCTGCCTTGGCTCAGCCCCCTTTAAAAATCCTATATATATATATATATTTATTTTTATTTTTTTCCCCCTGACTTTGCTCTCTCTCCGCCCCCCCCATAAAGGACGCCTGATCCCGGCCGGCTCCGCCAGAAGCCGGAGAAGGACGAGACAGCTGGAGAGGTCTCCTTAAAAAGAGAACCGGAAAATTTCGGGAAGGGCAGCTAGAAGGAAGAAGGAGGGGAACGGCTGGCTCTGCTTTTGCGGAAGATAAAAATATATATATTTTTAAAAAGGGCTGAGAGGGAAGAATTTGGGGGACCCCCTGTTCTTCTTGGACCAGCGGCCTCTTTTTCTCTACCAGGTGAAATTCAGATTTTACGTGAGGATGAATGAATGGGCCTTTGAAATCCCTGTGTGTGTGTGTGTGTGTGTGTGTGCGCGCTTATTGGTCGAGAGAGTGTCCTTACTGGTAATTTTTGGGGTTTTTTCCATTGGCAAGGGATCCTCAGAGGTGCTTTTGTTTGTTCCTTCCTCCGAAATATCACTTGGTATTCCTTGGCGGTCTCCCATCCGAGTCCTAACCAGGGCTGGCCCTGCTTAGCTTCCAGGATCAGACAAGCTGTGATACCTTGAGGGTATTTGAGGGTTTTCTTAGGCCAGGAGTCCTCAAGAGGTGGTCTTCCCAGTTCCTTCCTCCGAAATATCACTTGGTATTCCTTGGCGGTCTCCCATCCGAGTCCTAACCAGGGCTGGCCCTCCTTAGCTTCCAGGATCAGCTGGGATCTCTGACCTTGAGGGTATTTGAGGGTTTTTCTTCGGCCAGGAGTCCTCAGAGGTGCTTTTCCCAGTTCCTTCCTCTGAAATACCACCTGGTATTCGTCGCTGGTCTCCCATCTGAGCCCCAACCAGGGCTGGCCCTACCTAGCTTCCAGGATCAGATGGGATCTGGTACTTTAAGGGTATTTGAGGGTTTTCTTAGGCCAGGAGGTGGTTTTGCCTGTTCCTTCCTCTGAAATTCGTTGGCGGTCTCCCATCCGAGCCCCAACCAGGGCTGACCCTGCTTAGCGTCCAGGATCAGGTGGGGTTTGGTGCCCTTAGGGTTATTTAGGCCCTCATGTTGCCTGTCTACCCTATTAAGTTCTTTGGGTTTCCTTAGGGCAAGGAATTCCTAGAGGGTGGTGTTGCCAGTTCCTTCCCCCCAAATATCATTGGCGGTCTCCCATCCACATCCCAACCAGGCCCGACCCTGCTTAGCTTCCAAGACCAGACCCTATCTGGTGCCTTTAGGGTATTTTGGAAATCTTTTTAAGGGAATGTTTAACCCCAGGCAGCTTATATGGGATTTGGGGAGAGTTTTCCCTGCGATAACGAGGTCAGCAATTAATCTCACAACCATAACGAGGTTTTGTGTGTGTGTGTGTGTGTGTGTGTGTGTGTGTGTCTGCGACAGTTGTGAAACTGAGCACACACACTGAGCTTTGACCGGTGTTGTGTATCAAATTGTCGTTGTGTGGCTTCGAGTTGTTTCCCACCGACAGAGACCCTGTAACAACAACATGGCCTCCTTCCCCCTGAGGGCTGAGAGAGTGTGACTTGCCCACAGTGGGGTTTGCACGGCCCAGGCAAAGGGGGTTTTGAACCCTGCTTTTTTTCCTCCCAGAGTTCCTAATCCAGCACTCAAAACCATTGTGGCTGTTGTGGAATTTTTATTTTTATTTTCGGAACGTGGAGGAGGTTGGAGAGAGTGTGACTTGCTCAATGCGACCCAATGGCTGGGGGGTCGGAATTCGAACCCTTGTCTTCCAAACCACTATGCTATGCTGCCTCTCACCCACTATTTGGAAAACCTCCTTTTCTTTAATTTCCGACTTAATGGCGACCCTATCACGGGGGTTTTTCTGGGGGGGGCTGAGAGTGTGTGACTCGGCCCAAGGTCACCCGGTGGGTTTCCATGGCCGAGCAAAAAGGGGACTCGAACCCGGGTCTCTGTAGCCCAAACCACTGTAAAAAAAAAAAAGTCATTTCCGACTTAACGGCAACCCTAAAGCGAAGCTTTCATGGAGGCTGAGAGAGTGTGACTCACCTGAGGTTGCTGAGTGGGTTTCCATGGCCATGCAAAGGGGACTCGAACCCAGGTCTCCCGGGTCGTAGTGGTCCAACGCTAAAAAAAAAAGCGACAACCCGCTGACTCTCTCTTGCAACGAAAGGACTCAAACCCCGTTAGGTTTCGAAAATTAAACAAAAGAAGTCACGCGGTTCTGCAGCATGGACTCTGAGCCGCGGTTTCGGTTCCTCCTTTTCCTTTAAAAAAAAAAGAAGGGAAGTTTATAGGAAATCCGGGAAGGGACGAGCGGCGGCGGCGGCTTCCTGTATTTTATTTTTTATATATATTTTTTTTCCGCTAGAGTTCCTGTATTTTATTTTATTTTTTTTCTGCTAGAGGAAGGAGCAAAAACTCGTGCTTTTGCGAGGCTGTGGTTTCCTGTAAAGGCGACAGACTTCTTCCTATTGTTGAGAGAGAGAGAAATGGTCTCTTCTTCGCCCTGTGAGAACACTTAAAGGTGGGGTTTTTATTTCTGGAAAAAAGAAATAAAAATGAAATCCTTTGTTTAAAAGAACGAGAAAGAATTAGAAAGGATTCCCTGCATGTAGAAAAGTAGCCTCTCATGGAGGAAGGGCTCTTCCCTGCCAGGCTGGATTTCTGCGTGTGGGGATTTTATGTGTATATATTTTATATATGTGTGTGTGTGTGTGTGTGGTGTGTGTGTATTTATATATATATACATACACACATATATATCTATATACACACATACATGGATACACATACACACACACACACAAATATAATTATAATTATATATAATTTATATTTTTGTGTGTATATGTGTATGTATATATCCATATACATATATATATATGACAGACAAAGATTAGAGCTTTATTGTTGCTTCTTAGATGATTATAAGCCTCCTTGGATTAATGATGATGATGATGATGATGATGATTTTTATTAATAATACCCTTTCCTGAAAAGAAATAATAATAATAGTCTGGATTCGTGCTTAACTAGCAATCAGGGAGGATTAATAGTAATAATACTAATACTAATACTAATAATAATAATAATAATAATAATGGTGATGATGGTGATGATGATGATAAATGATGATTTTTATTTATAATGCCCTTTCCTGAAAGAAAATAATAATAATAATAAATCTGGATTTGTGCTTAACTAGCAATCAGGGAGGATTAATAGTGATGATGATAATGATGATGATGATGATGATGATGAGTGTTTATAATGCCCTTTCCTGAAAGGAAATTAATAATAATTGATAGTAATAATAATAATAATAATAGTAGTAGTAGTAGTAGTAGTAGTAATAGTAATAGTAATAGTAATAACGGTCTGCATTTGTGTTTAGCTTGCAATCAGGGAGGATTAACTAGACTTCCAGGGCTACTGGAAGAGCAGAGTTCGAATACTCGGAAAGCCCTCCGGGGGGGCGGGGGGCGGGGGGCGCGTCACACTCTCTCGGCCTCAGCGGGTAGGGAATCCCCCCTCTGCGACAGTAGGGTCGGCGTTCGCGGCCTCAGTCGGCGGCACGGCAGCGCCACCCGGGAGCGAGAGCGGGAGAGCCGGAGCCGGAGCCGCCGCCGCCGCCGCTGTTCTCTCCCTTCTCTTCCCCTGCTGCAGTGCAGAGCGCGGGGACACTCTCTGGCTCAGGAAGACGCGGGGGCGGGAGGGAAGGAGGGAGGCCGCCGCCCCCGCCCCCGCCTTCTTCTTCTTCCTCCTCCTCCTCTTCGGCGGGAGGATGTGCCGGGCGCCGGCCTCTCGGGGGCCGGGCCCGCGCGCGGGGAAATGGTGAGGAGCGCCGCCGGCCCCCCCCCCCACGTCCCCCGGCCGGCCCCTCCGCGCGGCGAGGCCGCGGCCGCGGGGGCTGCGCTCGCGGGACCCGGGCCCCCCGCCGGACGGGAGAGCCCGCGGCGGGGGGGGGAGGAGGGGGGGAGGGGGAGGGGGGAGAGGAGGGAAGGCCGCCGGCCGCCGGCCCGGCCTCGCGGCCCTGCGGGGGTCCTCCGGCGGTGACGAGCAGGCGGGGAGAGGGGGGGGGAGGCGGGGGGCGGAGGCGAGGGGACGATGGGTGTGCGGATAGGGTGGCGGGGGAGACAGATGAGGGGAGCATGGGTGTGGAGATAGGATGGCGGGAGATAAAGATGAGGGGAACATGGGTGTGACGATAGGATGGTGGGAGACGGAGGCGAGGGGATAATGGGTGTGGAGACAGGGTGGCGGGGGACGGAGGCGAGGGGACGATGGGTGTGCAGATAGGATGGCGGGAGACAGACGCAAGGGGATGATTGGTGTGACGATAAGATGGTGGGAGACAGGCAAGGGGATGATGGGTGTGATGACAGGAAGGCGGGAGATGGAGGTGAGGGGATGATGGGTGTGATGACAGGATGGTGGGAGACGGAGGCGAGGGGATGATGGGTGTGACAGTAGGGGCCCTCCGTCGCTGTCCGGGTTGGTAGCCTTTTGCGCGACCTCGCACTCGGTTGGGCTGACCTTCTCGCGTGTGTGTCTGTACGGTTGTGCGTCTGTGCGCGTGTGCTGTGTGTCCCCCACTACAGGCTGCAGTTCCCCCGGCTAGCCCTGCGGCGGAGGTTGGGCCAGCTCAGCTGTATGTCTAAGCCCACCCTGAAACTCCGTTCCTGGCCTCTGACGATCCTCTGTTACCTCCTCCCGTTCGGCGCGCTTAAGCCCTTGACCCGAGTGCGATGGAGACCCGTCAGCAGGGTAAGTGGCTCGCGGATCGGCGCCTCTGCGTACGCACAGGCGGCGCGCGGAGGATCCGTTTGGCTTGGCGGTTGTCGTCTGCGCGAAAAGGACATTGTGGGTTAGACGTGAGCCAGGGAGCGTGATGCTGCAGCAAACGAGGCGAATGCGATGCCAGCTTTTATTTCAGCATAGTTCCCGGTTTGGGTGTAGTTTACAATTCTGTGCCGCCCAGGCCTCCTTTGCATTCCTGTGTCCAAGTTCTGGGTCGCCTCGTTTTAAGAAAACAAGGTAGACAAATCGGCACAACCTCCATCTAAAGCCTAGTCACACTGTTGCTGGTTTCCATCTTCCCCTCTTCCTCAACAGGAAATTTAAAAAGATGGAAGAGGCTTTGGGGAGATATGGGAGAGGTAATATATCGGAAGGCAGTGATGTCTGGACCCGCTTTAAAATTCACGAAGGAGGCGGGGGGGGGTAACAACTCTCAGGTTGCAAAATTATATATATATATTTTTTTGCGTGTGCCTTCAAGTCATTTCCGATCTCAAAAACAAACCTTTTGCAGGGGAGTTTTCTTGTCGAGATTTGCTCGGCCTTCCTCTGAGGCTGAGACAGTGTGACTTCCATGGCTGATTGCTGGATTTAGAGCCTGGCTTCCTACTCCAACATTCAAATCACTGCACCATGTTTTTTGCTGTGTGATCGTTTCTGACTTTACTCTATCACGGGGTGGTTGTTGTTGTTTTTGGGGCTGAGAGTGTGTGACACACTCAAGCTGACCAAAGGAAAATTGTACTCTGATCTTTAGGGTTGTACAGCAAATCTGTAATGTTTTTAACCCCCCCCCCCGGGGTTGAGAGTATGCGACGTACCCAGAGTCACCCAGTGCATTTCCACAGACGAGTAAAGACTTGAACCCGAGCCTTGCCCACCCCGTCTTTTTCCTCCTCCCCCCAACTAGGTTTCCCTCTACAAGTCGGTACCGACGCGGCTCCTCTCCCGCGCCTGGGGCCGCCTGAACAGTGTCGAGCTGCCCACGTGGCTCCGGAAACCAGTCCTCAGCCTCTACATCTGGACTTTCGGGGTCAACATGAAGGAGGCCGCCGTCGAGGACCTCCACCACTACCGCAACCTCAGCGAGTTCTTCCGGAGGAAGCTCAAGCCCCAAGCACGGCCCATCTGCGGCCTCCACAGCGTGGTGAGTAGTGGCGGAAAATCCCCGTCCGTTACGGACTCTGGTCTGAACCCTAGCGCACACACACACTCACCCCGCCCCTTTCTTACGGAGATTTCAACTACCCTCATCATCACAGGCCAACCCCAGTTAACAAAATCTCTTACAAGGTCTTTTTAGCTCAGGGATTTTTAAAAGCCTCATCCTCTGTCTAGCTGAAAGTCTTCTGGCAACATCAGCTGTGGAATTGCAGTAGAGCAGGACTGGAGCAATATTTTTAATGTTACTTTTGTTTGTTTGTTTGTTTCATATATACTGTATTTCACACCCCCCCCCCAAAAATGTTTGGAAATAGGGTGCATCTTATATGCCAGTATTTCCTGGCATATTCGTGGTGTATAAATACAGTATATTTTTACGTTAATATTTTAGTTGTTGGGTTCCAGCAGCCCATCTGCGGGAGTATATATAATTTTGGAATAAACTGTTAATTTTTTTTTCCGATAAACTACAAAAGCTAGATAGAGAACAGTGTAGAAAAATGGGAAAAAAATCTCTAAACACACAATAAAATATCAATTTTATTTTATTTATTGTGTTTATAGGCCATCTTTTCTCCCATAGCGGGACCAAGGCAGCCATATTAAAAGTTATATTATGTTTATATATAATTTCTTAATCTCAAATTTCTGGCAGGCCCCTCAACCCTGAGGTTTTTATTAAGTCCATATGCGAACCTGCCTTTGCTCTCTTCTGAGGCTGAGAGAGTGTGATTTTGGATAAAGTGCATCCACTGGGATTCCAGGAATGAGTCAGGGTTTTCAACCCTGACTTTCCATGGTCATAAATCAACCCTCAGCCCTATCTGAGGTTTTTCTTGTCCATATGTGTCGGTGGGAACCTGCCTTTGCTCTCCTCTGGGGCCGAGAGAGTGTGATTTTGGACAAAGTGCACCCACTGGGTTTCCAGGAATGAGCAGGGTTTCAAACTCTGACTTCCCCCAGTCATAAATCAATCCTCAATCTTATCTGAGGTTTTTTATTATGTCCATATTTGTCGGTGGGAACCTGCCTTTGCTCTCCTCTGGGGCTGAGAGAGTGTGACCTAGGCCAACGTGCACCCATTGGGTTTCCAGGGATGAGCAGGGTTTCAAACTCTGACTTCCCCGAGTCATAAATCAACCCTCAACCCTATCTGAGGCTTTTTTATTATGTCCATATTTGTCGGTGGGAACCTGCCTTTGCTCTCCTCCGGGGCCGAGAGAGTGTGACCTAGGCCAGCGTGCTCCCGCTGGGTTTCCAGGGGTGAGGAAAAGGAGGCAGGGGCTGTTCGGATACCTCTCCCCCAGGTCGTTTAGGGCTTTTGCGGGTCGACGCCGGCACCCCGAACTGAGTACCGAAGCAAACTGGAGGCCGCTCTCGTAAGACGGGCGCCGTCCCTTTCCCTAAAACTCACCCCCGACGGCCCCGTTTGGCCGACGCGCTTTGATATTTCCACGGGCGGCCCCGCGCGGACCGTACGGCAGCAGCCAAGAGCCTCCGGGTAACCGAGCGGGAGGAAGCAGGACCATTTTGAGAACCCCCCCCTCCCTCTTTCTCTCGGCAGATCAGCCCGTCCGACGGGAAGATCCTCAGCTTCGGGCAAGTGAGGAACTGTGAAGTGGAGCAAGTGAAGGGCATCACGTACTCCCTGGAGTCCTTCCTGGGGCCACACGCCTGTGAAGAGAACCCAAAGAACGAGCCAGGTGACCCCTTTCCCCGCCGCCCGCCTTCCCGACCCGTCCGCCTTCCCGTTGGGTCGAGCCCTCGTCTCGTTTTTTTTTTTTTTGAGCGGCCGGATCAGTTGCCCGGCGGACGGTTTATCCCACGCCTGCCCCGTTCACAATCCTCAGGAAATTACAAAAATCTCTTCGGGCCCCTTTTGTCCCCGATTTTCCAAACCGCCCTGCTTTGCGACTCTTCGGAAAGAGCCGACGATATCGCGGGACGGAGCGGGCTGGACTTCCGTCGGCCGTTTTAGCGTCCCGTGCGCAGCATCCGTAGGGGTTCGCTCGTACACTTTCCCAAATCTCGCGCAAGGAGATACGCTGCCGCTCCTTCCCTCGTTTAATTTAGAGCGTTAATACCTTCTTCGCCGGCCACGACGAGCCGGCACGTCGCAGCGGTTTGACCGTCGGACGACGGCCCGGAAGAGCAGGGTTCGGTTCCTCCCGCCGTTCTGCTCTCAAACCCACTCTTTTCCCGTTTTCTTCCCCCCGCCAGCCTCCCGCCGTGACTCCTTCCAGAAGCAACTGGTCACGAAAGACAGCAACGAGCTCTACCACTGCGTCATCTACCTGGCGCCGGGCGACTACCACTGCTTCCACTCCCCGACGGACTGGAAGGTTTCCCATCGACGGCACTTCCCAGGTGAGCCGCGAGTCTCCGGAGACGGCAGGCAGCGGTCGGCCGTCGCTCGTCGTGTAGGCTGAGATGGTGTTCGGGAACCCTAAAGCTCGGCGGCGCTCCGTGTTTGCGAGGATTAGGGGCACGAGACCGCGTGTATCAAAAAATATATATATCAAAACGCGGAGCATCGTTCTCTTGTCTGGATTGAGCTCCGATTTGTTCCCAACCCGTACGGATCGCGGTATTATTATTTTTCGACCCTTCCCGAACGTCTTCCTCCGTTCTCCTCGGCCGCGGTCCAGATAATATTTTTTTTCCCCGAAACCTCCATTTTTCTTTTCTCGTGCATCCCTCAGGTTCCCTGATGTCCGTGAACCCCGGAGTCGCCCGTTGGATCAAGGAGCTCTTCTGTCACAACGAGCGGGTCGTCCTCACGGGATTCTGGAAACACGGGTTCTTCTCGCTCACCGCCGTCGGGGCGCAAAACGTGGGGTCCATCCGCATCTATTTCGACCGGGTGAGAATTGAGACCCCTCAAAACTTAAAATGTAGATATAAATATATATATATATTGCATGCTCAGGTCTTCGATCTCTCCCGATGGGTTTTGTTCTCCGTATTTCTTATCAGTCTCGTTGTCCTTCTACGAACCTGCCTATTTGCTTCTTAAATTGAGATTTTGTTCAAATTTTAGGAAGAACTTGACGGTAAGAGTTGTTTGAGAATGGATTTTGGACTCTCCGTTTTTTGGGGGGGGTGTCTCACGACAGAATTTGAATGGGCCTCGTTTAGGAGGACTTTGTGTCTTCTCCTCACGTGGCAGAATGGAGTTGGACAAGATGGCCCTTGTGGTTTCTTCCATAAAGAGCAGCCACCAAGTGCCAGGTATCCTCTTAGCTTGGAGAAAAGGAGATTCAGAAATGTTTTAATTCAGCCATCTTTTAAATTACGTCTCGTACGAGACAGAGCTGGCTCGTTTTTCTGCTGATCCAAAGACTATCCGAACCAAAAGATGGAAACTGTAAGAGGTTCTTCCACCCTAAATGTTAAGAAGAACTTGTGGAATGTAAGAGTTGTTTGAGAGTGGAGTATGGACTCCCTTGGCGTCTCCTTCTTGAGAGGTCTTCTAACAGATCTTGGAGGGCCACCTCCGATTCTGTGATTCCATGAAAAGAGGTTCCACCTAAGCGTTAGGAAGAACCTCCTGATGTCAAGACTTCTTTGAGGGTGGATTATGGGGTGGTGGAGTCTCCATCTTTGTCTTTCAACAGAGGTTGGAGGACCACCTCCAAGGCTGTGATTCCATGGAGGAGAGATTCTACCTAAACGTTAGGAAGAACCTCCTGATGGTGAGACCTGTTTCAGAGTGGATGATGGAGGAGAAACTCCATCTTGGGAGGTCTTTCAGCAGAGCTTGGAGGACCACCTCTAAGTCTGTGATTCCATGGAGGAGAGATTCTACCTAAACGTTAGGAAGAACCTCCTGATGGTGAGACCTGTTTCAGAGTGGACGATGGAGGAGAAACTCCATCTTGGGAGGTCTTTCAACAGAGCTTGGAGGACCACCTCCAAGGCTGTGATTCCATGGAGGAGAGATTCTACCTCAACGTTAGGAAGAAGCTCCTGATGGTGAGACCTGTTTCAGAGTGGATGATGGAGGAGAAACTCCATCTTGGGAGGTCTTTCAAGAGAGGATGGAGGTCTACCTCCAATTCTGTGATTGCACAAAAGAGAGGTTCCACCTCAACATTAGGAAGAACCTCCTGATGGTGAGACCTGTTTGAGAGTGGACGATGGAGTAGACATTCCATCTTCCATAACGGAGATCTTCTGACAGAGGATGGAGGTAACACGTCCAATTCTGTGATTCTATGAAAAGAGGTTCCACCTCAGCATTAGGAAGAACCTCCTGATGGTGAGACCCGTTTGAGAGTGGACGATGGAGTAGAAGCTCCATCTCGGGAAGTCTTTCAACATTGGAAGACCGCCCCCAATCCTGTGATTCTACGAAAAGAGAGGTCCCACCTCAACACCTCACGACAGGCCCGCTTGAGAGCGGAAAATGGGTTGCCGTGGGCCGTGGTGGACCTCCATCTTTGGAGGTCCTCGAGCGGGAGTCAGATAGGGCCACCTCTTGGGGGCGCCGTAGCCGTGTATTTCCCGTGTGGCCGGGGCCTGTGTCTAATCGTCCCGGTCTGTCGTCTTTTCACGCTCCTCCCTCAGGACTTGCACACCAACAGCCCCCGCTACAGCAAAGGATCGTACAACGACTTCAGCTTCGTCGGCCCCGCCAACCGCGAGGGGGTCCCCATGCGGAAGGGAGAACATCTGGGAGAGTTCAACCTGGGCTCCACCATCGTCCTGATCTTCGAGGCACCCAAGGACTTCAGCTTCGACGTGAAACCCGGACAGAAGATCCGATTCGGAGAAGCCTTGGGGTCGCTTTGAGAAAAGAAAAAAAATCCGCGCCGTTCCTCCGTTCCGTTCCTCGGTGGTGGGTTGGTGTGACAGGAAGCGCCGGCGACGGTCGGCGGTTTTTAAAAATATGCAAAAAAAAAAAAAAAGACAAAACAGGGACTCGAACTCGTTACCGGGAGCAGCTTTCTCTCTCCGAAAGTGTGGGAGTTTGCTTTTTTTTTTTTTTTTTTTTTTTTTGCTCAGCAGGAACTGAGTGAGGAGAAACTTTATTTAAAAAAAGAGAGAGAAAGAGACATTTTCCGTCTTTCTCGACTCTCCACTGTGGCATATCAGGGATCGCGGCCTTCACGAATGTCGACCAAGGTGGCTTTAAAATTATTATTTTTCTTTATTTTTTTTTGCCGGTGCCTGTTTGCAGTTTCACTTTGTGGTCAAAGAGGAA
Source organism: Cyclura pinguis (assembly GCA_030412105.1). Classification (NCBI taxonomy): domain Eukaryota; kingdom Metazoa; phylum Chordata; class Lepidosauria; order Squamata; family Iguanidae; genus Cyclura; species Cyclura pinguis. The sequence continues at coordinate 564,109 of CM059616.1, forward strand.
GCAAAACCAACATTTCCCAAAAAATCCTCTTTTTTCTTTTCTTTTCTGGTTTTATTTCCAACAACGGGATCGAGTCCTCCACCAAAACGAGGGCAAACGCTCACGCAAACTCCATCGGAAATGCCTGTTTTGTTTCGGAAATTTGCTTTTCTTTAAAGCGAAAAAGGAAATTTTGCACTGAATTTTTAAAAACACTGTGCATTCAACATTCCAGGAATCTTCCTTGTTTTCTCGTTTTTATTTTTCCATATTTCTTCTCTTGTGCTACTCTGGGCCTTAAAAAAAAATATTATCTCATCTCTTAATGTCTCTTTATTTTAAAGTTTTGAGGAGGAAAAAAAAGGATGTATACAGTTCCATTTCTTTGGAAATCTATATATATATATATATATATATATATATATATATATATATATATATAAAAAACCCAGGAATTCTTTTGCTGGTGGAAAGTGGTTACAGTGGTTACAGCGAGGAGGAAACAAAAATCTGCGTCAGACCCAGATTTCCTTTAAAAATAAAAATAAATAAATAAAAATTGAATAAGTAAATAAAAATTTATACCTGCAGATTTGCAGAATTCAAATTGTAATAGGATTTTTTTTTTCTGTATTAGTGTTCCTATTCTGTTGTTCTCCCGGTGGGAGACCGTTTGGAAAATGTTTATTCACACACACACACAAAAAAAAAAGTTCATTAATGGTCTCCACTGTAAAAAAAAAATGCTTTCCAAATGGTCTCCCGCTGGGAGAACAGAAAGGAAAAAATGACATGATGGGATAAGTGCTAGCCAAAAAAGCTATTATTCTGCTGGAATTTCAATTTATGCGGCTCGTCCGAAAAGCCCGTTGTGATTGTAAAAGAAAATTTTTTTAAAAGTTCTCCCACCAGGAGAACCACGGAAGACGAGTGACATCATGTAATAAGTCCCAGCGAAATTATCCTTCTGTAATTGGGATTTAACTGCCTCGTGTGACAAAACCCGTAGCTAGAAATTGACATATTCCTCCTGACGGCGGGATTCCAGGGATAATTATTAAAAAATTATTTTTGGTAGAATGACTGCTCTGGAACGAGGAGTAAACAACAAATCACGACTCTTATTCAGAGATGTTTCCGGTTTTAGGGACATATTTTAACACACGGGAGTTATCCGGCCTCCTCCGTTTGCAAAAAAAAATTATCCGCTAAATCGCACGGCTCAAAATGGAAGATGTGTCGAAGGCCGTGAAACGAGACGGGGTGTCTCGTTTATGTTATGATGTCTGACAAAATTAGCTGCTACGCGTCCGGTACTGGTTCAGAGCTTTGGCGGGCCTGGAAAGTTTCTTACTTGACAAAATTCCGGTGCTGCTGTTCTCGGGCCGCAGGTCCTGCGGAACCCCCCGCCGCCGTGGAGGGAGGGTGGCGACGCTGTGAAATTTCTCCGACAGAAAAATTTTTTTTCAAACTGTATCAGTAGCACAGTATTTTTGTATGTCAGAGAGAAAATAAAATATGATACCATGTGCAACTTAACCGACATTAATTCATTAACTGCAGAAACAAAAGAATGTCTTACCATGCTTGAATTTTTTTTTTTAATAAAAAGAGATTAATTTAAAAAAGCACTGGTAGAGTCCGATGTTTGTCACAGGATAAATTTAGAATCGCCGTCACTGTTAATTGTGTGGTCCGATCTCGGAAAGTGCCTCCCAGGGACTTAATTCCTAAAAACTGACAGCTCTTGAACCCGTACCTGTATGACGGGGAGTCTTTAATTCCCCCACCAGTAAAGGACAGAATCCGAAAATTTGCCCGCGCTGAGTTACGACACAAACCAGAGTCCCAAAATATTTTAGTTGTTAAGAGCAGCTCGAATTTCCCTTACGCGGGTGACGTACGCCTCTATCAGCTGCCTCTCTCGGTCCAGCGCGGTTTTGAGGGAATTGATCTCGAGTCCGAGCTGGATGAGAAAAAAATAATAATAATTATAATTATATCCCATGTCTTTTCCCACAGAATTTGGGCTCAAATTGGCTCACAATTTAAAAAACTATTAAAAACAATTAGAAAAAATGAATACTGATAACACCACAGATTGCAAACTTGAGGACGGCTTCTAAATCCCTATTACGAACGGCCTAGGGGAGCAGCAGAGGCGAAGGAAAACCCCACCAGGCGCCCCCTTCTGCTTTGTGAAGGAATCCCGACTCCCTGAAGGCAGAACTGGGCGGCTGGCGTACTCCGCACGGCGGATTCAAATATCTTTTGTATTGCACCGCTGAATTTGCAGAGGTTCGAGTCCGCGTATCGTGCTCTTTTGTCTGTGCCAAATATGGTTCCGGGGGCAGAGAGATTCACAGTTTTTCCCCTTTCACGGTTGTCTGGTGTCCCTAACCTCCGGAAAAGCTTCGGGATGCCTGTACCCCCTTCTAGAAACATGGAAAGCAGTGTGTTGGTGTCAGGGTTGTGTGTTTCTACCTGATCCAGGGCTCCTTCCACCTTCTGCGCCTCGCCGTTTTTCTCCTCCTCTCCCGTCCGCACCTCCAGCCAGCGCCGGAGGATGCGTTCTTTCTGCCGGCACGACCTAGGAGGACACAAAAGGGGAGGCATTTTGTGCTCCGGAGGATTGTGTAACACACTGGACCGCTAACGGCACTCTAGGGCAATCTGAACCGATCTTTCTCACAAGTGGAAACGGGGTGATAGCGCCGCCCCTCGCCCCCTTACTTCAGCTCCTGCTGGGTGTTGTAGTAGCTTTGCATTTTCTGCCCCATAACTAGCAATTCGGCCTCCAGCTGTTTGTGAACGTCTCCCGAACCCAGCACTTGCTTTCTTTGTTCTTCCTTTTCCGTCCCTGAAAAAATCAAAATGGATGACATTTTGTGAAATATCCAATTCTTTTTTTCCCAACCATCTTCCCAATACAGGAAGCCTTCCTCGCCTTTCAGCACCCCGTTATCTGACGACTCGCTCCCAAATTAAGCCCAAATTCCATTAATTTGACGGGAGCTCTGCCTTTTCGTTAGTTTTGAACTCAAAATATTATGCAAATAATTATTTATTGCTTAAAAACGGATGCTCAAAACAAGCATCCGCCATTACCTGGCGTCTTGCAAAATGGAGGAGGGCCTTCTTTCCTTGCAAAATCTTCCGGCGACAGCAGGCCCGCCCTCGGTACGGTCTCCTTAATCCCCTTGCCCAGGGAAATAACAGGAGGATTTGTGGAATGTTGAAGGTGCAAAGATGCCGTCTGCAAGGCAAGGAAATCCCGCCAAAGTTATCTGACCAGCCCCGAAAACCGCCTCACTTTTGACTGTCCAACTGCTCTTACCCTCAGGAGGTTCTTCCTAAGGTTTAGGTGGAACCTCTTTTCCTAGAGTTTGAATCCATTGCTCCACGTCCTAGTCTCTGGAGCAGCAGAAAACAAGCTTGCTCCATCCACCATATGACTTCTCTTCAAATATTTAAATATGGTTATCATGTTTCCCCTCTCAACCTTCTCTTCTCCAATCCCCAGCCCCCTCAGCCGCTCCTCATGGGGCTTCATGGTCCCCAGGCCTTCCACCATTTTGGTCTCCCTCCTCTGGATACCTTCCATCTTGTCCACATCCTTCCTGAACTGGAACCAGACACACAGGATTATTCCAAAGCAGAGCAGAGAGGTACCATCACCTTCCTCAACCTAGACACTATATTCCTATTGATTCAGCCTGGAATCGCATTGGCCTTTTTAGCTGCAGCATCACACTGCTGGCTCGTGTTCGGCTTGTGGTCTTCTAAGACCCCGAGACCCCTTTCACACGGACTATAGTCAAGCCAGGTTGTCTTATATCTGTCCATTTCTTTTCTGCCTTACATTTCTCCCTATTAAAATTAATTTTGTTATGTATTGGGGGACAAAAAATCCCACCCCTGTGAAGACCAGCTCACCGTTTGAGGTCGCTCTCCCAGCTGCCTCGTGAAACAGGACGGGGGCAAAAGCTCTGGTTTCGAGGTGGCATCACTCTGCTGCCAAGAGGGTCCAGGTTTGGGAAGGAGGAATGGAGAGAAATCGGGCCCCGAAACAGTCTCCCTTTGGGTGGACAGCGGATGCTGGACACGGGCCAGAGCGGACAGGTCACTCGGAAGGACTGGCTGGAGAAATCCAGCTGAGTCTTCTTGCCTAGAAAAGGAAGAAGCAAGACTGGATTTTTTTAAAAAATCATATTTATTCATTTTAACACAACAAAACTAATCCAAATAAACTATATGTAAGCAATATACAGGTAGAATAAATGCTGAAATTAAACAACACTCAGTAGTCAAGGCACTGTGTAAGCCTCTCTCCAAAAATGTGAAGGGATGCCACACTGAGGACGGAGCTAGCCTGTTTGCTGCTGCCCCAGAGACCAGGACACGGAGCAATGGATTCAAACTTCAGGAAGAGATTCCACCTAAATCTTAGGAAGGACTTCCTGACCGTAAGAGCAGCGGGAGGATGGCCACATCTCTTGGGAGGGCTTTGCTTCTCCCTGCGTGGCAGAAGGGGGTTGGACTGGATGGCCTTTGGAGGTCTCTCCCGACTCTGTTATGATTCTAGCGTTGCACCGCCTACCTGTTCGAGCCAGGCCAAAATGGCTCTCCGCTCTCCAGGAATTTCGGTCGACGAGGCTGCAACCTCACCTGCTGAGCGGCGCGCCTGCAGGAAAACATAAAAGAGGCTGTAATTGTATATTTTTATTTTATAAATAAATAAATTCATCAATACATTTTATAAATAAATACATTAATAATTTTTTCTTAAACTCTGCAACAGAGTGATACGGAAAGTCAAACTTTGACTTATCGTAAATATGTAAAACTTTTTCATATATCTATATATATAACATATCTACATAAGTAAAAATGTACTTTATATTTTGGGGTCTTGAAACTCTGTATTTTATATATATATATACACACACACACACACACACACACACACACACTCACACACGCACACATATATACACACACCCTATATATGTAATATGATTTTTGTATATGTGTGTGTGTGTTATTTGTACATATATATATACATATATACATATACACACGGTATTGATTATATATATATATACGCGTGTGTGTGTGTGTGTGTGTGTGTGTGTGTGTGAGAGAGAGAGAGAGAGAGAGAGAGAGAGAGAGAGAGAGATCTGGAAATACATACATATACATTTCAATTTTAAAATTAAGTTTATATCATGAAGCCTTGAGAATCCTGCATATATATAGATATATAGATATAATATTTTAATTTTCCGGCTTAACTTTACATTATGAAGCCTTGAGGATCCTGCACGTATATATATAATATTTTAATTTTACAAATTAATTTTATATTGCAAAGCCTTGGGAATCCTACATACGTACATATATATATATATATATATATATGTATGTGTGTGTGTGTGTGTATATATATATATTTAGATAGATAGATAGATAGATAATATTTTAATTTTCCAAATTAACTTTATATTACGAAGCCTTGAGGGTCGTGGATACATACATACATACATATACATATATAAAAAATATTTCAATTTTCGAAATTAACTTTATATTACAAAGCTTTCAGGATCCCGTATACGAGGACGGGATATGAATATTTCAATGAAAACGCAAAGGAGGGCGTAAGGGGTGGCGCCGCCAGAGGCCGCGTCCTGCCCAGGGGACAGGACCACAAGGTACACTTTTCGCTCGCACTCACAGCTCGGTCAGGACGGCGTCTCCGGCTCTCCGCAAGCGGGGCGGACGTTCGGTCCTCGGCTCGGCGTCCCTGCTTTCTTCCCGCCCGCGAGGGTCGGAGGCTGCCGTACCCGTCGGCGCGGCTCCCTCGAAGGTCACTCGCTTTTCGGGGCCCCGTTCCCGGAAGAGCGCCTTCCGCTTCCAGATCGCGAAGCAACGGGAGGCGGCCCGGTGGCGGTGGGAGGTGACCTGCGAGGGGGGAAGGAAAAACCCACGGGAAAAAAAAACCCTTGGGGCGGGTCACACTCTCTCAGCCTCAGAGGAAATCTGCCCGAGGAAAGGCGTCATACCGGGAGTGGTCATCGGTCCCGTCTCCTCACCTCTAACTGATGCCGAGCTTGCAGCTTCGTCCGGAATGCCTTCGTGCCGGCCGCGTATCGGAGGAGGCGGGTCACACCCTCTCGTAGCAAGTCGTTCCGGTAGGCCTCGGCCGCCTTCTCGATCCGGCCTTTCTTCCGCAGCCGCTCCGCCACAAATCCGACCCAAGCGTCAAAAGCCTGCACAAAAAAAAAAAACCTTGGGGGAAAAGTTATTTTTTTCCTCAAAATTATTTATCCAGTTTTAAAACAAATAAAATTACAATTGCAACCAAAGAAATAAATGTTTAAAAAAAGAAGGGAAAGAAATACCTAAAACTAGAACACAATATTTCCTTCAAATTCTACATGATTTTTCACATACATCTGATACATTAAAATCATTGCTAAATGCAGCTATAAAATATATATATAATATATATATAAAATATGAATATATTTATAAATGAATATACATGCACACGTACACACACACTAGAACAGAATATTAACCTGCTGAACAAAAACACTGAACAATAATTGACCAAAAACATGGAAATCTAGGGGGTGACCTTGGGAAAGTCACACTTTCTCAGCCTCAGAGGACAACAACGACAAGAAAACCACATTTATTTTTTTTTATAAAAGAGGAAAGACGGCACAGCGGTCCGAGGGTTGATTTACAACCGTGGGAAGTCAGGGCTCGAAACCCTGCTCATCCCTGGAAACCCAGTGGGTGCACTTTAGCCTAGGCCACACTCTCTCAGCCCCAGAGGAGAGCAAAGGCAGGTTCCCACCAACAAATATGGACAAGAAAAACCTCAGATAGGGTTGAGGGTTGATTTATGACCGTGGGAAGTCAGGGTTCGAAACCCTGCTCATCCCTGGAAACCCAGTGGGTGCACTTTAGCCTAGGCCACACTCTCTCAGCCCCAGAGGAGAGCAAAGGCAGGTTCCCACCAACAAATATGGACAAGAAAAACCTCAGATAGGGTTGAGGGTTGATTTATGACCGTGGGAAGTCAGGGTTCGAAACCCTGCTCATCCCTGGAAACCCAGTGGGTGCACTTTAGCCTAGGTCACACTCTCTCAGCCCCAGAGGAGAGCAAAGGCAGGTTCCCACCAACAAATATGGACAAGAAAAACCTCAGATAGAGTTGAGGGTTGATTTATGACCGTGGGAAGTCAGGGTTCGAAACCCTGCTCATCCCTGGAAACCCAATGGGGGCACTTTGGCCTACGTCACACTCTCTCAGCCCCAGAGGAAAGCAGAGGCAGGTTTCCCAGCAACAAATATGGACATAATAAAAACCTCACATAGGGCTGAGGGTTGATTTAGGACCGTGGGAAGTGAAGGTTCGAAACCCTGCTCATTCCTTGAATTCTAGTGGGTGCACTTTGGCCTAAGTCGCACTCTCTCGGCCCCAGAGAAGAGCAAAGGGCAAACTCCCACCAACACATATGGACATGATAAAAACCTCAGATAGGGTTGAGGGTTGATTCATGACCGTGAGAAGCCATGATATGAAAGTCTGCTGATCCCTTGGAATCTGAGCGGGGCGCCCTTTGTCCAAAGCCACACTCTCTCAGCCTCAGAGGAGAGAAAGAGCGCGAAGGCAAACAAATACAGAGAAGAAACGACTCAAAGGGAGACGAAAAACTCAGCGTTCTTGAGAGGCACAAGGTCAGTTCCTCCGTCGTCACGGAAAAAAACAAAAAAAATTAGCCATCTGGGAAAGAAAATGCAAAAAAAAAAAAAGGGAAGGAAGCCAATTAGTCACAGCAGAGATCATTTCGAGGTTTCTTTTTTCTCACCTTCCCCTGCAGGGATCGGGACCAATGCCACAACGCCCGCACGGTTCCACGCTGCTCCCACCGTCTGTCTGCCAGCTGTCCGGAGAACGAAAACGAGCCAAGGACGATGGGTTAGGTTAGCAGTATAATCTGATTTTTAATATATATATATATGTGTGTGCGTGTGTGTGCGCGTGTGTGTATGTATGTGTATGTGTATATATATATATATATATATTTATATACGAATGACACATTTTCCAACCCAATTAAAAAAACCCCAAAGATACACAGCCGGCCACCCACATTTGCAGGTTTGACTTTCACGGATTTCATTATTTGGAAATTTCCCTTGCGGAAAACGAGAACACTGGCAATCTTTTTATCGCATTTAGAGACTGGGCCGGTGGGATAATGTGGGGGTGCACGGGGTGGGGGGGGGTAGGACAGGCAGCCCCCCAAAAATTTCGGCCTCACCTGCTCCTTCCACGACGAGAGGGCGGTAGAGAGAAGCCGCCGGGAAAAAAACCGGTGCCCTTGTCTCTGCAGGAGCTGCGGTGGAAAGAGGAAGCAACGCAAAATGATCGGCGTGACGGTCTTTCCCCGGACGGAGAAACGGGGGAGAATATTTGCAAAACTCCTCCCTCACCAGTTTTCGGAGCCTCCGGAGGTGATACCGTTTCCACCCGTCCACACACCTCCTCAAAAGCTGCCGGTTGTGGTGTTGCGCGGCTACAAAATCCAGCCCTCGCTCCCGCGCGGACCTCACGGCACACGCCTTCCAGAGGAGAAATGTCGCCTGCAGCCTTGCTGTCCAAGGATAAGAAGGAAAAAAAAAAAGAGAAATAGGATAAGTTACTTTTTTCACCCCTCTTAACAACTCTAAGAGCGTCCTCACTTCCAACTTTCCCGATTTGACCGATCAATTTGATCAAGCGTGTTTTTAAAACGTCCGCGTTTCTTTCTCTTGTTGCTGTAACCGTCCCCGTCGGTTTTCTGCTTTCTTTCATTGCGTATTCTCCAATTAAGTCTCCGTTAATCCTCTTCCTTCCTTTTTTAAATTTTTAAGCTGCCTTTAAAACGTCCCATTTCCTCCCTTCCTCCTCCTGCTTCAACTTGTTGCAAACTGGGCTCAAAAGGTACAGCCGACAATGTCCTGATTTTGCGGCCAGCGTGGTGTAGCGGTTTGACCGCTGGACTCCTATGACCGTAGAGACCGGGGTTGGTCTTGCTCGGTCATGGAAATTTCAGTGGGTGATCCTGGATGTGTCACACGCTCTCGGCCCCCCCCCCAGAAAAGCCCACCATTGGGTCACCTTGGGGTCCCCGTAAGTCACAAGTGACTTGAAGGCACATGGCAACGACGTGGCCCAGACTTTGGAGCAGACTTTGCTACAACGGAGTTGGTGCTGATCCAAAAATTTGGGATAGACAGATGGGTGGATATGAACAACAACCAGACACAGAATCAGAGAACTGGAAGAGAGCCCCGGGGCCATCCAGTCCAACCCGCTTCTGGCATTTAGGAACACACATCAAAGCAGATTCCACTGCCGGACAGCTCTGACAGTCAGGAAGTTCTTCCTGAGGTTCAGGTGAAATCTCCTTTCCTGCAGCTTGAATCCATTGCTCCGTGTCCTGGTCTCCGGAAGAGCAGGAAACAAGCTTGCTCCGTCCTCGACATGACATCCCTTCAAAATATTTAAACATGGCTATCATGTCCCCTCTTAACCTTCTCTTCTGCAGACTAAACATCCCCAGCTCCCTAAGACGCTCCTTGTAGGGCTTCATGGCTTCCAGACCCTCCACCATTTTGGTTGCCCTCCCCTGGATATGCTCCAGGTCGTCCATATCCTTCTTGAATTGGGTTGCCCAGATCTGGACACAGGATTACAAATGAGGCCTAACCAATGCAGAATAGATACCATTACCTCCCTCGATCTAGACACCATACTCCTATGGATGCAACCAAGAATCGTGTTGGCTTTCTTTGCTGCCACATCACACTGCTGGCTCATGTTCCGCTTGTGGTCCACCAAGACTCCTAGATCCCTTTCACACGTACACAGTAGACAGAGAGGTAAGATGATAAACGGACGGACAGACAAATGCGGATGACAAATAGATATTGATGGTGAAGACACGGACAGAAAGATAGATACGGGTGACAGCTAGACGGATAGGAAGGTGGACGGAGGGACGGATAAATATCAACGGTCACCTTGATCCAAAAACGCCCTCGCAGCTGAGACAGTGTCTGCCTTCTGTTGTCGGGCATAGGCACGCAGCGAGGCCACGTCCCTCCACTTCAGCATCACCTGTGCAGAGAAAATGGCCGTCGTGAGTCCCGCGTTCGGAGCGTGTACCAAACAGAGCGCCCCCGCTCCCCAAATGGTCCTCTCAGGGATTTCCGCCACATCCCACCGGTCCGTTTCAGGTCTTTTCGGAAAACAGGAAGTGATGCCTAGGTCACTTCCTGTCGAAGGGGAGCCCAAAAAGATGGCGGGTATGATTTCCACGCCCCGCAGAGAATAAAGAAACCCACCTCAAACCCTGACAGGGAGCTATGGCTGCCCACCAGAGTAGGCGACGCTATTCTAGATAAGACTAAATTCAGTAAAATGGCGGCTTTCGACATTCCTACGAAGAAACCCACGGGTTCAATCCTGCCGATGGCATCTCAGATTCCGTCTACAAAACGAATCTCGCCTGAAGATGCACCGAGGGCATGGCTGCTGCCAGCCAGAGTTGGATACAGGGCTAAAGATGGATCGCTAACACAATAGGAAGCGGCCATTTTGCAAAGAACGGGAAGCGGCCATTTTGCAAAGAACGGGAAGCGGCCATTTTGCAAACAAGGGGAAGCGACCATTTTGCAAACAACGGGAAGCGGCCGTTTTGCAAACATCAAGAAGCGGCCATTTTACAAACAACGGGAAGCGGCCATTTTGCAAAGAACGGGAAGCGGCCATTTTGCAAACAACAGGAAGCGGCCATTTTACAAACATTGGGAAGCAGCCATTTTGCAAACAACAGGAAGTGGCCATTTTGCAAACAAGGGGAAGCGGCCGTTTTGCAAACAAGGGGAAGCGGCCGTTTTGCAAACAAGGGGAAGCGGCCGTTTTGCAAACAACGGGAAGCGGCCGTTTTGCAAACAAGGGGAAGCGGCCGTTTTGCAAACAAGGGGAAGCGGCCGTTTTGCAAACAACAGGAAGCGGCCATTTTACAAACAACGAGAAGCGGCCATTTTGCAAAGAACTAGAAGCGGCCGTTTTGCAAACAAGGGGAAGCGGCCATTTTACGTACATCGGGAAGCGGCCATTTTGCAAACAACAAGAAGCGGCCATTTTGCAAACAACGGGAAGCAGCCATTTTGCAAACAACGGGAAGCGGCCATTTTGTAAACACTAAGAAGGCTTCTCTACAAAAGTGCAAAACGGTTTCTCTCTCTTACCAAGTTCCTCTAGCTCTGAATTTTTGGAATTCACCTTTTTTCCCACCCATGATGGACATCTTACCTTGCAGAGAACCGTTTTTTTATAGTGCTGGTCGGCCATAGCAGATTTCTCAGCTTCCTGTTTGAGCTCCTCGACATTTTTCTTCCAAATTCGCAACGCCTGCCTTGAGGTCAGAATAAAAGTACAGCGTGCTGATCTATTTATTATTAAAATACAGGATTATTAAAAATACGGGTGTTTTTGAGCGTTGAACTATGACCTCGGAAACGAGGGTTCAATTCCCCTTTTCCCTCTGCATGACCCGGGGTGTGTCACACACTCTCAGCCCAAGAAAACCCCGTCATAGTTTTGCCTTAGCGTCGCCGTAAGTCGGAAGCGATTTGAAGGCACACAATAGCAACAAGGTGAAAACACTCGGCGGTTTAAATCTTCCCAAATCTTTGCCTCTCAGCGAGATAATTTCAAGCCGCGGGAAGAAAGAATAGAGGTGATTCCGTCAAACGGGAGATTTTTAAAAACGTTTTACCGTAAGGATTCTCGATTGCGGCCCCTTTCCTTTTCTGCCACCCGGGACAGGATCTGTTGCACGCCACCGTGGTAGGCCTGCAAGAGGAAAAATTAAATTGAATTAAATTTTTAAGTTTTTAAATACAAGAAGCCCCCAACTTTTGATACCTCGTTATCTTTCAGTGCTTCCTAATTAAGGACAAGTTCTGCTACACGGGGAGGAAAAAGAGAGGGGGGTCCATACCGTCCAGGCTAGGAAGACCCGGCCTAGCAGAACTTTTCGGTAATGCCTTTCGGCTGCCACCAGCTTCCTCCATTTCTCGGAGCGGTGCCTCAAATACTGCAAGGAACAGGAGAAGAGAAATGGAAAATCACCTTCTAATAACAAGGCAAAAGGGCAGGGAAAAATTAAGAGAAAGAGAGAAACAGACAGACAGAGGACAACTAAATTCAGATTTAAATTCAGTCTTGGCAATTGCCAAACTCTGGATACCGTCTAAGCTTCATCACTAACTTAAATATATCAACTAAATTTAAATTTTAATTCAGTCTTGGCAATTTCCAAACTGTAGATACCGTCTATACCTATTACTTACTTAAAACGTACATACATACATACATACATACATATATATATATGATTTATAGACTTATTTATTATTATTTATTATTATTACGGAGGGGTTTAACTTTTCTCACCTGTCGCCATTTCTTCCACGACCCTCTTAAGAGCTTGGCGGAGTGGAACGTTAACGCTTTGGTCTTCTTCATCCTCCTGAAGACAAAATAAATGAATAAAATATAAAAATATTCTGCACTGATGGACAGGATGTACTGCCTTCTCCTAGGGCAGACGGATATAAGTCTTTCTATATGGTTAACTTTTACCAACTTCAACCCTAAAAGTAATTCTGGCCGAGATTAAATATTTCCGTCCCCACCTCTCCCTGATTTCCCCGACGTTCTCCTTCCAGACGCGGAAACTCGAACGCAAGACCCGGTAGCCGTAATGCTCGACGGCCACGAAGACCCCCTCCCGCTCTTCCAGAACGGCCAGCGTCCTCCGGTACCACAAGCCCCAAAATTTGGACAAGAGGCGCCAGTCCGAGTGCGAGACGGCCTAGAAAAAGGAAAGGCAGGGGAAATTGCTTTTAATAAATGTTTTTAATCAGGAGAGAGCTCGGTGCAAGGCATTAATCCCACTCCAAACAAAGCACCTCTCTTAATTAGATTTAATTTAATGTCATGCGGATCCTATAATATAAAGTTAATTTGAAAAGTTTATACACCTATATATATCCAGGATTCTCAAGGCCTCATAATATAAAGTTTATATATATACATATATATCTACACATACATACATATATACATATATATATATATACACACACACATACGGATATATATACATATAGCTACACATACATATATATATATATATACACACATACACGTATATATACATATATATATATACACACACACACACACACATATATACACACACACACACATATATATGCAAGATTCTCAAGGCTTCATAATATAGTCATAATAGTCAAATAATCAAATCACACTGTTGTTTTCGTGTGCCTTCATTTCCGACTTACAGCAACCCTATCATGGGGTTTTCTGGGGCTGAGAGAGTGTGACACAGGTTTCCACGGCCGAGGGGAAGGGGAATCGAACCCGTAGCCCAATGCTCTAACCACTGCACCTGTCTTACACTCAGCCGTGTCAACTTAAAGAGGGGGAAAAAAATTAAAACATCCCACTGGGTTATACCGTCCTCTCCGCCATCTTGTTTTCCCGCCGTTCCTCTCCTCTCCTCCGCCATCGTTCAAAGAACCGCCTCGTCCATGTCTCCCTTCAAGAGGAAGAACAAAATAAATAGATGACTTAAATCTATTTCTAATTTTTTTTAAAAAAAAATTAATTTAATGTTTTTAAAATATTGCCACGGCAGTTTTCTTCTGAGGCTGAGAGAATGTGACTTCTCGCCCAAGGTCACCCGGCTGTTTTCTGTGGCTGAGCCGGGATTTGAACTCAGAGGCAAGTACCCAAAAACTCAAAAGACAGCCTGGCTTTCTATTTTTTTAGATCATAGCCCACAATACCTCTAATTAATATTATCGAGATGAACCTATAAACATATAATATATAAAATATATATAATATATATATAAATATAAGTATAAAAGTAAAATATATAAAATAAATAAAATTAAAATCAAATTGAACATCTAGCATCACAGAATGGTTTGAAAACACATGACGGCATACTATGACCTATCCATCGAAAATAAGGTATAAAATATCAGAGGTTCTTTTTGCGCAGGCTAAAAAATTATCTCTCCTTCCACCAACCGGGGGGTCTCCTTTTTGCAACATAGCCGTATTTATATTTATTTATATTTATATTTATTTATAAGCTCGTTTATATTACCTGTAACGAGAGCGAGCCTGCAGCGTCAGAAGCCGGTGCCGTTCTTCCTCCTTCTCTTCCAAACGAGACTTCCAATAATCCCAGGAACGGCGCAGGAGCTGTAACGGGGCCGGAAAAAACACGGCATCATTTGGGGTAGGAAAAACAAAACCCCCTTTAGCGCTCAAATAAATTAAAAATAAAACTAGGTTGGGTCTAGCATGCAAATACGGCCTCTGTCGGGAAACCGGCTTAGAAACCGACATCGTCCTCGAAAACTTAAATAGCGACGGCAATTCATTATTTTTAATCGCTGGCGGGATAGGTTGGAGAGGATAATTATTTAATTTGCAGATGACACAAAACTTAACTACCGACAGCAATTCATTACTTTTACTCGCTGACGTGATAGGTTGGAGGGGATAATTATTTAATTTGCAGATGATATAAAACTTAACTACCGACAGCAATTCATTACTTCTAATCGCTGGCGTGATAGGTTGGAGGGGATAATTATTTAATTTGCAAATGATACAAAATTTAAATAGTGACGGCAGTTCATGACTTTTAATCGCTGGCTTGATAGGTTGGAGAGGATAATTATTTAATTTGGAGATGATACAAAATTAGGAAGGATGGCGAACACATGGGAATTTGAGAACGACAAAAGGATTAGAATTAATACACACATACATACATACATACATACATACATACATATATATACATACATATATATTATTTTTGTATGCCACCTTTCTCCCGGAATGAGACCCAAGGTGGCTTCCAACAATAAATCAAAATATTAATTTATATTAAATATTAAAATTAACACAACTCACTGTGAACCGGTGCTGTTGGTGAGCCAAGTTCTTTCTTATCTGCTGGGCCGAAACCGACACCACGTTTTTCCGCAAGGCATTAAGTCCGCGGGACTGTGGAAGAGAGAAGAGGCTATTTAACACATCAGAGCGGAGAAATTTCTTACCAAATTTTCGGAAACTTTGAAGCCCATTTTAAGTATATTTACTGATATTCTCCGCTGTTTATTTCTAACCACAAAAGGAAAACGGGAATTAAGTGCTTAAAATACCCCCAACGTCCCATATTTTTTTATTAGCAATGCAATGTTCCCTTTTTGCTGAATTTATAAATGTAAATAAACGTGTCAGAGTGACGGGCGCTTTGCACGAAAGCGAATTGCAAAGTGAGAATACGCTAAATTAAAAAAAAAACACATTGGAGCGAGCGAGCGGTTTGCACAAATACAGCTGCAATAAACTATTGCTCCTCATTTTGCAGAAAAAAAATTAATTTTCTGAGATCTTACCAGCAAACGGCGCCTGTGGTGATGTTCGGCCAGCTCGTAACGGGCGGCCGCTTCGGCACGCAACGCCACATCTGTTACACATCTATTAAGAAAAATAATTTTTTTTTTTTGCCTTTCGAGTTGCAATTGGGTTGGCTTCTGTGTTGTTTCTGCTGCTAATATGGGTGGAAATAAAATTAAAATTCAGATTTAGAGGGATCAAAATCCGTGTGAAAGGGATTTAGGAGCCTTAGCAGACCACAAGCTGAACGTGAGCCAGGTGTGTGATGCGGCAGCAAAAAAGGCCAATGCGATTCTGGGCTGTATCAATAAGAATATGTAGCATATAGATGAAGAGAAGGGATGGTAGCACTCTATTCTGCTTCTACTCATTTGGAGTAATATGGTGTCCAGTTTTGGGCACCGCAGTCCAGGAAGGAGACTGACAAAATGGAAGGTGTCCAGAGGAGGGCAAACAAAATGGTGGAAGAGACCATGAAGCCCTCTCTGAGGAACGGCCGAGGGAGCTGGGAAGGTTTGGCCTGGAAAAGAGACGGCTAAGAGGGGACATGACAGCCGTGTTTAAATATTTGGGGAGACATCTAAGACGGAGCAAGCCCGTTTTCTGTTACTCCAGAGACTAGGACACGGAGCAACGGATTCAAATTTCAGGAAAAGAGAGTCTGTCTAAACTTTAGGAAAGAACCTCCTGATGGTAAGAGCAATTTGACAATTTGGAATCAGCTGGGGCTGTGGTAGAGCCTCCTCCTCCTCTTTTCTTAAAATGTCAAAGGGAGGGCTGTGATGGTGTGACCCTGCACGGCAGAAGGGGGTTGGACTGGATGTCCCCTTGGGGACCTCTCTTTCTTTCTTTCTTTCTTTCTTTCTTTCTCTCCTTCTTTCTTTACGAAGATGTAATATGCATCTTTCTCTACCACAAACATGAGCCTGGAAGTGTAACGCGGCAGCGAAAAAGGCCAATACGATCCAGGGTTGCATTAATATTGAATAATATAATTGAAACACCGGGTTTTAAACCATCACAGCCCCTGGGCTGACCACAAGGGATACAGAGCTTCCACCGCGTGAAAACCCTCCGCGCGACGGCCCTTTCCGCCAGCTGGGCCATGCGCTCCCGGTACCGGTGGAGTTCCTCCTTGCGCACCCACGCCAGCCGCCATCTTGAGAAGCCCCGAAGGAGCGCGCAGGTACGGTGGTGCTCCAAAGCCAACCCTGGAACAAAACAAACAAACAAAAAGGGTCACAAATAATGAAGATGAGGCTGAGAGAGTGTGACCTATGTGTTTTCCCGTGTCTGAGCAAAGGGGAAATCGAACCCGGCTCTCCTCCAGGGTCGTTGTAAATTCTTCTGCCAAAGGAGGAGACCTGCTTCGTTAACTTGGGGCAGAAATTTTACGATTCGTCCCCCCTCCCCTCCGTTGCTCTCGAACTCACAGCTCTGGAGCCGCTTCTCCTTCCGGCGCTGGAGGTAGAGGCGCCAAGACTTCACGGCTTTCCTCATCCGCAAATGGCGGCCGTGTTTGGCCGACGCGGCCTCTCCCGCCTTCACCTCCGTCCAGCGGACCCAGGCCTGAGGAAGAAGGGAGGAAAAAAAGCTTTTAATTTAATTTAAAATTTAAATAAATTAATTTAAATTACATTTATTTACTTAAATTATTTACCCATTTATCCAGAACCCCAGAGTTGGAAGAGAGACCCCTCCACCAGGGGCCACATCCAGTCCAACCCCGTTCTGCCATGCAAGGAGACACCATCACAGCCCGCCCTTTCACAAAATGGCCGCCCTGCCTCCATTTTAAAACCCCCCAAAGAAGGAAGGGGGCTCCACCACACTCCTTGAAAACAGCAGCACATTCCACTCTCAAAACTGCTTTTAGTCTCAGGAAGTTCCTTCCTAATTTTAAATGGATTCCTGGAGCTTGAATCCATTGCTCCGCGTCCGAGTCTCTGGAGGCTTGCTCCGTCTTCGACAACGACCTCCTTTCCAAAGGAGGAGGAGACTCCACCACGCTTCCCGGCAGCGTAATACACTGTTGAATGGCTCTAACATTTAGGTAGAACTTCTCTTCCTATAGTTTTGAATCCACTGCTCCGCGTCCGAGTCTCCAGAGTAGCCAAAAATAGGCTTGCTCCGTCCCCCATATAACATCAAACATTTAAAGATGGCTCTCATGTCCCCTCTTAAGACCTCCGGGCTGAACATCCCCAGCTCCTCCAGCCACTCCTTATAGGTTTCCAGGCCTTCCTCCATTTTGGTCACCCTCCATTTTGTCCATCTCCTTCCAGAACTATGGTGCCCAGAACTGTACACAGGAATATTCCAAGGGGCTTTGAGCAAAGCAGAACAGAGGGGGTACTATAACTTCCCTTGACCTTTTTTCTTATATTTCTATTGATTTTCAGTCTGGAATCGCATTGGCCTTTTTTGCTGCAGCATCACACTCCTGGCTCACGTTAAGCTAGGAAAACTCCTAGATCCTTTTCACATGGACAACCCAGGAGCCGTTAAAGCATATCCCAATATGTCCGACTCTTACCCGGAACTGCAGCCGTCGGGCCCAGTGTTGGAGAGCCTCAGCTTCCATTTTGCCGGTCTCTCGAACCCGGTGCTGCCTCCTCCTCCACCGTCTCCAACAGAAGCTGCCGGAAACACAAAGACGTTAACGCTTCAGGACTTTTAACTCCGCAAAGTCTGGGCGGACTTTGACACCGTTCTCACCGAAGGAGGCGCCGCTCCCCAAACTCGAAGGCCGCCACATGCATGCCGTGTTTGACCCGCCGGACTTCCACGTAACTCCGCCAACGCTGCCAGGCCCAAAAAGTTCGGACTTTTGTAGCTGCGGAGAGCCCAAATTGACACACGGTTTGACAACACGCAAGATTATATTTATATATAATATAAAATACATATAATATATTATACTTACGGACCATATTTATGACGGGGGATTAATCCACTTAATCTAAATTAACAGTTTAATTGATGTGGAAAACAAACCTTTAGCCTCGAGAAAACCAAGAGGGGACATCACGGGCAACCATCTTATTTATTTATTTTATTTAATTTATATTCTGCTTTTTCTCCCAAAGTGAGATTCAAAGCAACCTCCAAAAAAAGTTAAAAAACATTTAAAACATGTAATATATAAATAAATAAATAAATAAACAATGTAAAAACTTACAATTTTTAAAAAGGAAATCAATAACTTTTCCTGGAGGGTGAATCTATTGCTCCGTGTCCTAGTCTCTGGAGCAGCAGAAAACGAGCTGGCTCCGTCTTCCCGATGATATCCCTTCAAATACTTAAATTATGTTTCCTCTTAACGAGGATAAACATCCCCAGCTCCCCAAGGGCTTCCTGGTCTTCCAGGTCTTCTGCCATTTTGGTTGGACACCTTCTGCCTTGTCCACAACCCTTCTTGTGCCCAGAACCGGACACAGGATTCCTCTAGATGGTTAAAAAAAATCTTCCAAAAACAAATTTAAAACAGTTTTTCTTCTGCTATCTCACCATGTCCATCTGCAAGACGAGCTCTCTCGTTCTTCTCCCGCTGGAGAACGACGTAGGACCTCCAAGCACGAAAGACGGTGTTGTAGAGGACATACCTGAGGAAAATTAAAATTAATAATATGAGTTATGAAGTCCTGTGAGGTTTGGGTCCAGGTTAGCTGAAGGTCCGTATCTCCCTTTATCAGCCCCTTAGAGTTCTGAGATCTTCCATAGAGGTCCACCATCGTCTCAGGGTCATTTGGTGGGAACGTGGGAGATGGGTCCTTCTTGCTGGTTTCCCCACAAATTTTGGGTTCTCCTCCCTGTTTGAAGGACCTTCTCTTTCTTTATGAGCCGGTTAGACCTCTGAGATCTTCTGGGGAGGACCTTCTCTCTGTCCCACCACCTTCATTGGGTGGAAACAAGGAAGATGAGATCTTCTTGTTGGTTTCCCCACAAATTTTGGGTTCTCCTCCCTGTTTGAAGGACCATCTCTCTCTTTATGAGCTGGTTAGACCTCTGAGATCTTCCGGGGAGGACCTTCTCTCTGTCCCACCACCTTCATTGGGTGGAAACAAGGAAGGTGAGGTCTTCTTGTTGGTTTCCCCACAAATTTTGGGTTCTCCTCCCTGTTTGAAGGACCATATCCTCCTTCATAAGCCCAACAGGTCTCCAAAATCATCTCAAAATGTTCTTCTCTCTGTCCCACCATCTTCTCAGGTGGTTGGGAAGAAGATGGGGGAGAAGGTTGAGAAGGTTAGTGCTTGGACTTTCTAAGTCCTACCAGGAAGAACTATGGTCAGTGAATGAGAAGAAGACAAGTGTTATGGGATCTGGGATACCCAAGAAGATGGTCTTTAGATGGTCATACTCTGGAGGTAACTTCCTCTCAGAAATATCTTGGAGAAACTTCTTCCAAATCTTGGAGAAACATTCTCCAAATTTCAGAGGAAGGAACCGTCAAGACCACCTCTGAGGTTTCCTGGCCTAAGAAAACCCAAAGAAATTCACAGGGTTGCCATAAGTGGGCGGACAACTTGAGATCCATCTCACCCTGGAAGCTAAGCAGGGCCAGCCCTGGTTGGGACTTGGATGGGAGACCACCAACGAATATTGGGTGATATCTCAGAGGAAGGAACCGGCAAGACCACCTCTGAGGATTCCTGGCCTAAGAAAACCCTGAAATACCCTCACAGTCAGAGATCCCAGCTGATCCTGGGAGCTAAGCAGGGTCAGCCCTGGTTGGGACTTGGATGGGAGACCACCAACGAATATTGGGTGATATCTAGGATATCTAGGATTTTCTTAGGATTCCTAAACTAAGAAAACTCTCAAATACCCTCACGTTCAAAGAGCCTAGCTGATCCTGGAAGCTAAGCAGGGTCAGCTCTGGTTGGGACTTGGATGGGAGACCACCAATGAATCCCAGGTGATATTTCAGTAGAAGGAATTGGCCAAAGCACCTCTGAGGATTCCTGGTCTAAGAAAACCCTCAAATACCCCCAAGGTCAGAGAGCCCAGCTGATCCTGGAAGCTAAGCAGGATTAGCCCTGGTTAGGACTTGGATGGGAGACCGCCAACGAATATTAGGTGATATCTAGGATTTTCTTAGGATTCCTAGCCTAAGAAAACCATCAAATACCCTCACGTTCAGAGAGCCTAGCTGATCCTGGTAGCTAAGCAGGGCCAGCCCTGGTTGGGACTTGGACAGGAGACCATCAATGATATTTTGGAAGAAGGAACCGGCAAAACCACCTCTGAGGATTCCTTGCCTAAGAAAACCCTCAAATATCCCCACAGTTAGAGATCCCAGCTAATCTTGGAAGCTAAGCAGGGCCCACTCTGGTTGAGACTTGGATGGGAGCCCACCTGTAGTGGCAGTCGGCTCGGACGGTCAGCTTCCACTCCCGACACGCAACCCACCATTCTTCCTTCCAGTCTCCAAAGGCCCTCTGCAACATCTTTTGGTCGCAATGGCACCTAAAAGAACAAGGAAATGAAAAATTATAAGAGACAACAGTGGACTGAAACCAGCAAGAATTAATTAATTCCCATTTTTGCCGCACAATTTTAGTTTTCCCTTCCTTATTTCCTGGAAAAAGATTTTTTTATCTACCTAGCACGGGAAGGGAGAACTCTTCCAAATGTCTTCTTCACCCACAAGTAAAAGAATTTCCTGGCCAGGTATCTTGGGGGGGAAAAAATAAAAATAAATTTAAAATATTATTTCAGTGCTGATAATCCACAGTGTGATTGTGCTGGCAAAACAGAAGAGAAATTCTTAAATTATTATTATTATTAGTTTTATTTTAAGATGTAACCATTGGTATCAGCTGCCTCCTCCCAGAGTGTGCTTAAATTATTATTATTTTTTCAACTGATGTTATGTTTTCTAACACGAACATATCTTTTATTTTTTTAAAAAAAATTAAATTACTATTTTTTATTTCAACTCTTAAGTTCTAACCATTGGTAAGAGCTGCCTCTTCTACATATAAATATAAATATAAATGTAAATATATATATATATAAATATATAAATATAAATAGATATAGATATATATATGCAGATATTTTGGTTCTGCATTACCTGATCCGCAATTCTTTCAACCTCCCACCCCGATTCCAAACGTAATCCACGCGATACGAGATTCTGTGACTTCTGTCCCGACCCCGATTTCCGCTGAGACGAGGAAAAAGATGCTGCCGGCCCGAGTTTTCTTTGGCACTGAGCCATTTTTGTGCCTTTGGTAACTTTGAACTTTAAAAAAAAAAATCAATAAAATAAAATCAATTCAAGATGGTTGACGTTCTTCCAAAATTAAATTAAAATTAAATATTTTAAAATTATTTTCCACTAAGTTATGGCAGGCTCCCCACTTATAAAAATCCTCCTCTATGGCTACCTAAATACCCCCAAAGGAACCAAACTGAGTCTGATTTTGGGAGCTAAGCTGGGTCTGCCCCGGTCGGTCCTTGGATGGGAGACCGCCAATGAATCCCAGGCTCTTCTTTCAGAGGAAGGAACTGGCGAAATCACCCTTGACTAAGAAAACCTTCTAGAAAAATTCATGGGGTCACCATAAAGTCAACACACAATACCCTAAATGCACCAGATCCCGTCTGATTTTGTTGATAGCTAAGCAGGGTCAGCCCTGGTTGGGATTTGGATGGGAGATCACCAACATGGCTGCCACAGAAAATGAGAATATTCTCAATTTTGGCATGTATTGGAATTCCCCCCCTCTCTCTCTCTTTTTTTTTGCAACCGTTAAAAAGTACAGGAGCCCTCTTCTGTTTTAAAGTTGGTAACCCCGGATGAAAATGGATTAAATTTTAATAAATTATCATTAGTGTGTTATTAAAAAAAAACACCACAGAGTCCAATCCAACCAGGAAGTGAATAATTTTGAGCCAAAAATTTATCATTCCCTTTGCATTTTTTTCCTTACCTGTTTTTTGACTTTTTCTCCATCGCACGAAGAGTTTTATTATTTATTCCCCACAGTCCATTCCAGAATAGAGTTTCCTGGAAAACTCCTTCTGTCAAAATAAAATCAGGACAGTGATAATATTATATCTTTAATAAGATTTTAATTTTTGCATTTTGTGAATGTTTTAAAAAATCCTGCTATAGAGCCACTTTTGAATCCAGAAACTAAGGGAAATAAATATTAATATTATAGCTGGACCTCCATATCTGTAGATTCTCTATCTACAGATTCAAACAACTGTGGCTTAAAAAATATATATATAAAAATAAAATATATTATATAAATATAGATATATAAATATATGTACAACATATTATTATATTACATATAAATATATATCTGTATATAATATTATATATATATTACATACATTATTTTATTATATATAGATGTATAATACAATATAAAATATCATGTACAATGTACATATACAAGTATATAGTATATATTCATACATATATATTAATATATAATATATATTTTTATTTTTTTCCCCAAAAATCAAACTTAGTGCCACATATCTGCAGATTATGTCATCTAAGGATTCAACCAACCATAGTATGAAAATATTCAAAATGTGTACGTGTATATATACATATATATATATATATATATATTTGTTTCCAGAAAAGCAAACTTTGATTTTGCAAGGGGAAAAAAATAAATAAAGATTAACAATCAGTGCCTCATATCTGCGGATTCTGTATCTATGGATTCAACCAACCATGGCTTGTAAATATAAAATATATATATATTTATTTTTCTTTCAAAAAAAGAAACTTTGATTTTGCCAAGGGAGAGAAAAATAAACATTAGAGTCTGCCCTCCACCTTGGTGGAGTTTGTATCTATGGATTCAACCATGGTGTGAAAACATTCAAAATGTTTATATATACATATATGTTTCCAAAAAAGCAAACTTTGATTTTTGCCAAGGGGAAAAAAAATAAACAAATGTTACAGTCAGAGCTCCAAAACCTGCGGCTTCTGTTTCTACAGATTCAAACCAACCACGCCTTTAAAACATTAAAATATTTTAAATAAAAACATTAAAATAAATATGCAATAAAATAATATTAAATATATATATATATATTTTTCCCCAAAGAGCAGACTTTGATTTTTGCCATTTTGTGCAACAAAGAAGGAACCTCCTCCAGCTGCAAACTCTGCCAAGGATTTGCTATGAGTAACTAAGTAATTAAGTAACTTCCCCTTGCATTCTATGAGTTACTTAGTTCCTTTTTCTTTTCCTCACTCTCTCTTAATGCAGATTTGGTTCCAAATTTTTTTTTTCCCCCCTCTGATATATTGGATTTTGCTCCAAATTTTGCTTGCAAGGAAGGCCAGCCTGCAATCCTATGGGATTACCTGGGAGTAAATCCTTCCCAAAAAGTGGAATAATTACCACGCACGCAACCGTTGCAAAATTCTTGCAAAATGCAAACTTATCCCCGGGGCCAAACAGAGAGGAAGAGCCTGTCTCTCCAAAACGCCTGAAGGACCTGTGAACATATAATTTGCATATATTAACATATCAATATATATATATATATACACACACACACATGCAAATATATATATATATATATATATATATATATATATATATATATTTATATTTATATTTATATTTGCATGCATAAATATCCTATTTTTTCATCACTTATTAACATGCAGATATATAAAATATAAATATGCACACACTCCTCCTGAAATGAGAAATTATAATCTGGGAAATGTGTCCACACTAAACAATCCTGTACCGCTTTCATCCCGCTTCAATTGCCCAAAGGAACCATGGGGTTTGTAGTTCCTGCAAAGCCCACGATTCTCACCAAATTTCCTTTGGGTTGTTATTTTAATTGGTTCCAAATACTATGATGGTTTAATTTCCTTTAAAAAAAAAAAAAGACTTTTGTATGCTGTTAATTTTTTTTAAAGTATGTTTAACTTGTAAGCCACCCTAAGTCCCAAACTGGGATTTAATTTAATTAAAATACAATTACATATGTGTATATGTCTGTCATATATGTATATATACACACAGAAGGTTAATAAATCCTAATATTAATACAAATAAATAACAATGGAGCCAATTAAATTGGCATGAAGCGTTAACATGTTACTTCTACAGCATTCCCCCTTTGGGACCCACTCCTACAGAGGCTTCCGCATAACCACCAATTATATCACAATGACTTTAATTAAAGTGGGGCAATTAAATTAAATTTCCCGCCTTTTTCTTCTCTTTTCCCCCCCCCTCATCCCAGTCAGGCGAACGCTTTGGACACCCCTGGAGGAGCCGCGGGGGTCCTTCCTGAGGGAGAAAGAGTCTGCCGGTTGGGAGTGATAGGCGGTTGCTATGGGTGCCGTACTGCGCACGCGCGCCGGGGCAACCGAGAGAAAGAGAGAGAGCGGCCACGGCTTGGTCGCCGTGGGTGCTGTACCGCGCACGCGCGCCGGGGCAACCAGAGAAATAGAGAGAGAGAGAGAGAGAGAGAGAGAGAGAGGCTGCGGCTTGGGAAAAGATATATATGGTTGCAGTGGGTGCTGCACTGCGCACGCGCGCGGGGGCAGCCAGAGAAAGAGAGAGAGAGAGAGAGAGAGAGAGAGAGAAAGAGAGGCTGCGGCTTGGAAAAAGATATATGGTTGCAGTGGGTGCTGTACTGCGCACGCGCGCCGGGGCAGCGAGAGAAACAGAGAGAGGCTATTGCTTGTCCTGCGCTGTCGTGCGCACGCGCGGCGGGAGGCCGGAAGTCTGTCTCTGTGTCTCTGTCTCTGTCTCTCTGTGTCTCTCTTTCCGCCGGACAAATTTCGCTTCCCTTCCCCGTCGCGGGGGCGGTCGCGCATGCGCGCGGCGGTGGCGGCGGCTTCTCCTTCCTGCGGCGCATGCGCGGTGGCTATTAAAAAGGGGGAGGGGCGGGAAGCGGAGGCCTGCTTTCCTCTCCCTCCGGTTTATGGCGGCGGCGGCGGCGGCGGCTGAGGAAGGGGAAGAAAAGGAGGCGAAGGCGGCGGTTCTGAGGCGTCCCAGAAAGAGACTGAGGAGCAGGAGGAGGAGGAGGAGGACCGGGCCAAGGCGGGGCTGAGGGGAGGCCCGCCGGCGAGGGGGAGCCGCCTTCCCTCACGGCCCCGAAGAAGGGAGGTAGGAGGCGGAGGCGGAGGGACGGAGGGGGATTCGAACGGGTGGGCCCCGCTCTGAGCCCCTCAGCGCCAGCCCTGCCAGGCAGGACCGTACCTCCGAGCCTCTCGCTGGTCGGGCGCTCGCTAGGCGCCGGGTGGGCCCTTCTGAGCCTCGGAACGACAGCCTTGCTGGGTAGGCCCCCCTCTGAGCCTCCAAGCAACCGCCCCCCCGCCAGGTAGGACCCTTCTGAGCCTCAACAACGCTCCTGCCGGGTGGGCCCCTTTCTAAGCCTCAAAACAACAGCCCTGCCAAGTAGGCTCCCACCTCTGAGTCTCGAAGCAGCAGCCCCGCTGCCAGGCAGGACCTTTCAAGCTTCCACAACAGCCCTGCCAGGTGGGCCCCCTTCTGAGCCTCTAAATAGCAGCCCTGCCAGGGAGGCTCCCACTTCTTCCCCATTGAGCTCTTCACTAGGTGCCAGGTGGGCCCTTCTGAGCTCCCAAACAGCCCCCCTGCCAGGTGGGGCCCTTTCTAAGCCTCAAAACAACAGCCCTGCCAAGTAGGCTCCCGCCTCTGAGTCTCGAAGTAACAGCCCCGCTGCCAGGCAGGACCTTTCAAGCTTCCACAACAGCCCTGCCAGGTGGGCCTCCTTCTGAGCCTCAGAACAACAGCCCTGCCAAGTAGGCTCCTGCCTCTGAGCCTCAAAGCAACCGCCCGGTGCCTCATAGGACCTTTTAAGCTTCCACAACAGCCCTGCCAGGTGGGACCCTTTCCGAGCCTCAAAAAAAGAGCCCTGCCAAGTAGGCTCCCGCCTCTGACCTCAAAGCAGCCGCCCCGTGCCGCGTGGGACCTTTTAAGCTTCCACAACAGCCCTGCCAGGTGGGGCCCCTTCTGAGCCTCAAAACAATAGCCCTACCAAGTAGGCTCCCGCCTCTGAGCCTCAAAGCAGCCGCCCCGTGCTGCGTAGGACCTTTCAAGCTTCCACAACAGCCATGCCAGGTGGGGTCCTTTCTGAGCCTCAAAACAACAACCCTGCTAGGTAGGCCACCACCTCTGGGCCTCGCAGGAACAGCTTCGTGCCGTATAGGATGCTTCAAAGTCTCCGCCACAGCCCTACCGGGTGGGCCCCCACCAAGTGTCAGCCCTCCCAAGCGGGCCTTTCTGTGTCTCTCAACACCGGCCCTGCCAGGTAGGCCCCATCTCTTAGCCGCACAGGAGCTGCTGCTGGCCAGATGTTCCGCTTCTGGGCCTCTTGACACCAGCCCTGCCAGGTAGGCTCCAACTTCTGAGCCTCACGGGGACAGCCCCTCCCCTGCCGGGTGAGTCTTGCAGCGACAGCCCTGCCAGGTAGGCCCTGTCGAGCTTCTCAGCAGCGGCAGCCCTGCTGTTGTCACACCTGCCAGGTGGGACCCCCTCTAACCCCTTTAACGGCAGCCCTACTGGTTAGGCCCCCTTTGAGGCCCGTGGGAACCGCCCGCTGCCAGGTAAACTCCTACCTGCTGGGCCCGGAGGAGGAGGAGGAGGAAGGTGTGCCAACGCAGGGAGCGCGTGCGTGCATTTCGACGTATGAGCTGTGGGGAGGGTAAACTTGCTGTGGGGTTACGGGGGCCCCCACACAGTTTTCTTCAACAACAGCCCTGCCGGGTGGGCTCCCACTGAGCCTCATGTAACAGCAACCCCTCCAGGTGGGCTTCGGTCAGATGTTAGCCTGGCCAGGTAGGCCCTTTCTGAGAGTTACAACCCCAGCCCTGTCGGGTGGGTCCTTCCAAGCGTCACGAGGACAGCATTTTAGGGCAACGGCCCTGTCGGGTAGGCTGTCCTACCACAGAGGTCCTTGTGAGCCTCGCAGCAACAGCCCTGCAGGGTGTTTTTCCCTGCCAGATGCGTCCTTCTGAGCAGCGCAAAACAGCCCTGGTTTGGAAGCCAGCTGGTCCAGAGGTCTGAGATAGATCACGACGACGGCCCTACAGGGTAGACCCACCGGGTGTCAGCCGTGCCAGGTGGGCTTTCTCACCTCTTAGCCACAACTCTGCGGGGTAGGCCTATCAGGTGGCTTTTTAACATCATTCTTACTACATAGGCATCTTTCTGGCAGACCCTTCACCCTCATCAAACAGCCCTGCCAGGTAGGCCCGCCTTGTGCCAGCAGTTCCCCTCCTGATAATTAGCTCCTCCAAATCCCACCTTGAAGCTCCCTCCCTGCTAGGTAGGCCTGCCAAGCCTCCTCCAGGACAGGTAAGCACTTGCCTCTGAGTATTAGTCTTGCCGGGTAGGATGCTAGCCACAGCCATGCCGTGTGTAGGCTCTCTGGCCTCATAACAACATCCCTGCCAGGTAGGCCTGCCGTTCCTCCAGAAGCAGGCCAGGGAGAGCCTTGCAGCAACAGCCCTATGGGGTAGGGCCCCTGAACAGCCCTCCAAGGTGGGTTTTCTAACCTTATAGCAGTCGAAAGCCGAGTCTTAGAACACCAGCCCTGCCAGGTAGGCTCACAGCAACAGCCTTGCCGGTTAGGCCTCGTATCTCCCTCCCTCAGGATAAACCCTGCTAGGCAGCAAACAGTTTTAGGTTCCTACAGCCCTATCCGTAGCCCCTCACGGGTGAAATTTTCTCCTCTGGGCTGAATACGAAGGAATATATTCGCAAATCGAATTATCGTTGTAGGAGGATTCTTAGAAATGCCTCCTTAGAAAGTATTCTGTTTTGCGTTTCTTTTTCTTTTTTTGTAATTCTCAGGCGTCGCCCGAACAGCGATGGATAAAAAGGGGGTGTTGACCGAAGCTGTGAACGGGGGCGACACGTTGCTGGACATCAACAAAATCAACACCATGAGATTCCCTCATCGCTACACGAAAGTAAGCAGGGCCCTGGTTGGGGGCGGGTCTCTCTCTTTTTTTTTAATTAATGAACTGGGAGGACGGTTAATGAGGTTTTCCGCCCTGAGCGGTGGAAAGATGCCCACCTTTTCGCACCGTGCCAGGCCCCCTTCCCACAAATACATTCGGGTATTTGTGGTTTTCCCACTTTTGTAAGGGTCTTACACCCCTAACCCTAGCCAATTTGGAGGGGCAGCAGTGATACTGAATTTGACTAAATACAGGTTCGGTGTCCCTTATCCAAAACCCCGAAATGCGCCAAACCGGAAAACTTTTGAGAAGCGGAGTCCAGCCTTCTTCCTGTAGGGAACAAGAAGGAATCATGGAGGCTGGCTCGGGACCGTAGATATATATTTTGGAAAATCTGAAACTTCAGATAAAGGATACTCAATTTTTTTAGTGGAATATCCCAGGGAAATAGCTAGAATTACATAAACCCGGGCTTGCGTTAATTAACACCATATATCCTCAGTCTGGGAGAACTGAAAACCAGTGTTTATTTACCACTTTTTAGGAAGAACTCCTGGACATCAAAGAGCGTCCCTGCTCCAAGCGGCGACCATCTTGTCTTTCTGAAAAATACGACAGGTATCTCCGCCAGGTTCCTGATTTAACCAATCACAATTAAGTAAGCTGGGGTGTGTTTGGGGGGGTCCATAGCAGGACCCCCGTATTTGCCAGCTTCCACTCGGACGCTAGATTTGGCGCCTTGATCTTACTCTTTGTCGGCCAGGAAACCCTGCGAGGAGTGGCTCAGGGAGCTAATAATATTAATTATATTACTATATTTATATAAATATGTATTTATATTTGTATATATGTATGGTTATCCCAGAGAAGAGAAGACTCCTATGAATTTATCCTAGGGTTTTCTTAGGTAAGGAATCCCCAGAGGTGGTTTTTGCCAGTTCTTCTACAAAACGGTGGGATTCCTTGGCGGTCTCCCATCCAAGTCGTAACCAAGGCTGACCCTGCTTAGCTGGCAGGATCTGCCCTTTTCGATGTTTACAATGCGATTAAGAAACGTAACGTTGGCTTTATTTTTCTTCCTTTTATTTATCTGTTTTTGGAACCTTACAGCGATGGGGTTTGGGACCCGGAGAAATGGCACTCGTCGCCCAATTCCGGGAGGAATTCGCCGGTGGAAGGGCTGAAGAAAGACCTGGATTCGGATCGGACTTCCCTCATGCGGAGGATAGTAGGTGAGCATGTACCACAGGATGCTTAAAATGGCAGTTTTTGGTTTTAACCGGTAGGGCAGCACGAAGGAAGAGGAATGATCCTTTAAATGGGTTTTAAAGAGCTTTTTCCCCCCTCATTCCGTTCAGAAGTAATGTATATACTCGTGTATAAGTCTGAAAATTCTGGTCAAAAAATCAGCCCCCAAAAACGGGGGTCTCCACAGCCCATGGGTCAATTTCCCCTTTGCGCAGCCACGGAAACCCACGGGGTCACACACTCTCTGCCTCTAGAAAAACGCTGACTAGCTTTGCCTTAGGATCATAAATCAGAAAAGACTCAAAGGCGCGCAACGATGACGGCAAAGACCTTTACGTTGGTGCCGGTTGACGGCAGGAGCGTAAAATTCTGACGTCCCTATAGATTGAAACAAGATTACGTATAAAATTGACCAAGATGCATTCCAGATTTTGTAGAAAAAGGGGATATAAATGAGCTATTTGAAATGCAGTCGTTAATTGCGAGCATGCCTGTGTTCCCAGTCTTTGCAGGAAACTGGAAAGAACTTTAAATTTTGTCCTAAATTGGAAAACTGTTCCTTCTTCCCCCCCGACACCCATCATTGGAAATTCAGAGAGAGTACAGGGACAGCAAGGTTAGGGACTTTTCCTTATTCTTGGCAAATGGCTAAACAGCTTTTCAAACCCCGCAGACCCCAGGGAACGGGTGAAGGAAGACGACCTGGACGTGGTGCTGAGCCCACAGAGGCGGAGCTTCGGAGGGGGCTGCCACGTGACCGCAGCGGTGGGCTCCCGCCGGGCGGGGAGCCCGCTAGAGAAAGAGAACGACTGCGTGCGGGTCATCGGCGGGCGCCGGATCGGCAGCGGGCGGATCATCTCGGCGCGGAACTTCGACAAAGAGCACCGGGGCGGGGAAAAAGAGCCGCGGGACCCGAGAGACAGAGACCGAGAGTACAAAGACAAGCGGTTCAGGGTGAGGGTTGACTACCGAAGTGGTGTGTTTCGGGACCCCCTAAAACAGCATTTTTGGGCACAGTCGGCCCTCTGCATTTGTAGGGTTAGGGGAGCGGGATCCCCACAGAAGGGGGAAAATGGCAAATAGCCTCTACACTTCCTCTTTTTTGCCGGTCTCCTTCCTTGGCGTTGCGATGGGGATTGGGAGAGGGTTCGTGGCGCTGAGAAATTGGGCTGCTAATCAATCCTTAGATGCTCAAGTAGCCGAAGACCAGAGACGGGTTTTTAAGTTGGCCTGGAAAAGAAGTGTGTGAGAAGGGGGTGGGCGTTGGATAAACTCCAAATAATCAGAGTCGCAAATGCGGAAGGCTGACTATAATCTAAATTTCGTGAGCTTCCTTGAAATTTTTGTATTGACCCCGGTTAGGAAATATTTTCCTTTCTCGCCTCTCACTCCTCGGAGAACCTACCCGTCTTTAACCCTAAATGGAAAGAACTGCAAGTTTTGTCGTAAGTTGAAAAACTGTTCCTTTTCTCCCCACAACCGTCGTTCAAAATCCAGAGGGAGTACGGGGACAGCAAGCGGGTGTTCGGAGAACGCCGGCGGAACGACTCCTACACGGAAGAGGAGCCAGAGTGGTTCTCCGCCGGCCCCACGAGTCAGTCGGAAACCATCGAGCTGACCGGCTTCGACGACAAGATCCTGGAGGAGGAGCACAAAGGGCGGAAACGGACGAGGCGGCATACGACTTCGCTGAAGGAAGGTAGCTTTGCTTAAAACGTGTGGTTTCCTGCTCCTGTTTTGGGTGGCGGGAAGGGAAGTCTTAAGTGTCTCAGAGGCACAGTTGTCTTTGTTGCTTTTGTGCCTTCAAGTTGGGGTTTTCTGGGGCTGAGAGTGTGTGGCAATTCAATTGCTTGGTTGGGTGTCGCACGCTCTCAGCCCCAAAACTTTGCAATAGGGTTGCCTCAGGGCCTCGGAAATGGCTTGGAGGCTTACAACGTCGTCCAGCAAACCTCAGACCGAGGCTTGGCTTTATTTTCCGCAGGCGTAGAGTGCAACGGTGGAGTCGCGGAAGAGGAGGAGCTGCAGAGCGTCTTGGGTCAGGAGACGGCGGCGGACGAGGAAGTCCCCCGGGAAGCGGTGCTGCCAGAACCGGCCCCCGGAGAGTTCGACTTCAACGAGTTCTTCAACCTGGATAAGAGCGTCCCGGGCCTGGCGTCGGTGAGTGTCGGGAGGCCGGTCCAGGGCCGCCATTTTGAATGAGCCTCTGGCAACGTGAGTGGGTTTATCCCCTTGCGTGGAAGAAAACCCGAAAAATCACAGAATTAGACGGGCTGTTTATTCCACCTCCATGGGAGAACACGTAGCTCAAACGCTCTCTCTTCTGAAAGCCGTGGTTTTCCAATACATTCCTTTTTTTCCCCCACCCTTCAGATGATAGAAGACGTCCTGGGCGAGGGCTCCGTCTCCGCTAGCCGGTTCAGCCGCTGGTTTTCCAATCCCAGCCGGTCCGGAAGCCGTTCGAGTAGCCTCAGGTCCACGCCCCACGAAGAGCTCGAGCGACTGGCAGGTTAAAAAAAAAAAATCTCAGCTTCCCTTCTTTCCGCCATTTTCTACCCACAAATAAAGCAGTGGGCTTTGATGATACAGAAATAACCTCTGTATATTTTTTTGGAGTCGCTTTTCTCAAAAATGAAAGGTTCGGTAACCAGAAATAAAACGTATTGTCTGTATTTGAGTTGCTTCTGACTTATGGCGACCCTAAAGTCAACCTATCATGGGGTTTTTCTGGGGCTGAGAGTGTGTGACATGGCCGAGCAAAGGGGTTCAAACCCTGCTTTTCGTAGCCTCTCTGGCTGTCATAAGGCCTTGCTGCTGTGTGCTTTCAAGTTGGTTCTGAATTGTGCCTGACCTATCGTGGGGTTTTCTGGGGGCTGAGACAGTGTGACACACTCAGGGTCACCCAGTGGGTTGAGCAGGGAGTTGAAGCCTGGTCTCCGGGGTCGTGACCCAACAACGTTACTATTATACAATTATTTTGTTGTTGTGTGCCTACAGTTTATGATTTAGGGCAACCTCATCACGGATTTTGGGGGAGGCTGAGAGTGCGTGACCCATCCCCTTCCTTTCCCCTGACCTGGGTGCCTGCTCTCCCCACCATGCCTCATCCCCTTTCCCACAGACACACCTGCCCACTTTGATACTTGTGGGTTTTTGGCTGATTTTGTTTCAGGCCTAGAGCAAGGGGTCCTGTCCCCCAGCCAGAACTCCAGGAACTACTTTGCCCCCATTCCTTTGGAGGACCGCTCCGAAAACAAGGTGGACATTTTGGAGATGCTGCAGAAGGCCAAAGTCGACCTGAAGCCCCTGCTCTCGAGTCTCTCAGCCAACAAGGAGAAGTTGAGAGAAAGCAGTGAGTCTTTCCCGCCTCTGCTTTGGGTGGGAAGCGGGCAAGGCCTGGCTGTCCTTGGGCAATATTATTGTAATTATTATCTCATTCTCTTTTTTCCCCAAAATTGAGACTCAAAGGCAGCTCACAGGATTAAACAACCCTATTTGCTGGCGCATAAGACTCTCTTTTTCCCCCCGAAAAATAATGTTTGAGAATAGGGTGCTTCTTATACACCGGTACATTGGCGAATAGTATAAACGGGGTGCGTCTTATACGCCGGCATATGCGGTAATTAGAGAGTTAAGACAAATTGTAGTTCAGTAAAAATTGCTTTGGGATGTTTTGAGCGTGTCTTCCTTTGGGGCAGAATGGGGTTGGACTCGACAGCTTGTTCTGGTCTCTTCCAACTTTATGATTCTGCGGTTCTGTGAAATGCGTTCAAAATTCTTAGAAGCGACAATTAAATCAATACAGCAGTAACTCGTTGTTAACGAAATTCAGGAAATCCCCCCCACAGATGCCTGCCTTGCATTTGGTATGTTGGTGAGAGACTAGCAGAGTTCACACCTGGCGTTTATTAATAATAATGATAATGAATGCAGTTTGCTGCTTCTAAGCCTGCGAGCTGCCTTGAGTCCCAGTTTTGCAGAAAAGGACGGAGGTAAACGGAATTAATAATAATTTAGGTTGGTTTCTAAATTTCAGGAAGGTGGTACAAACCAGCTTGCCGGTTTTCTCCTGCAGTGTTTCTGTTGCTTAAATATGAAGTGGGATTGTTCTGCTATTGCCATGTAGTGTGGAAAGCCCCTCAGAAAATCCAAAACCCTGCTTATCTGACAGGTTAAAGGTCAGAGCAGTGTTAGAAAACGGAATTGCTTCACAAGCAGAACCCACATACGGAACTGTAGGGAGGAGGAAGGACTTATGGGGGCTTATTTGGGATTGGTGAACCCTCTCTCAGCCAGCTTGGCTCCCTATTTCTCCGTCTCGGCTCCGCGTCGTTTCCGTACAGCCGGAACGGTTAGAATCTCGTCTTCACAGCAGCCCGTCCCTTTCTTTCTGCAGCGCATTCAGGGGTGGTGCTTTCGGTGGAAGAGGTGGAGGCCGGGCTCAAGGGCCTGAAAGTTGACCCGGAAGGGAAAACGGCGACCCCCTCGGTGGCCGCCGACGGCCGGGCGGAGGACGCCCTCAATGCCCCGGACTCCTGCCACCTCAAGGACGGCGACATGTCGGCGTTCAACAAGCTGGTCAGCACCATGAAGGCCAGCGGGACGCTCCCTTCCCAGCCGAAAGCGAACGTAAGCCCGCCCCGCCGTGTGCAGAAAGATTGTTTAATTGGGGATAAATGTCCTTAAATGTTGCACTTACGCAAATCTCTGTCCCTCCCCACGGAGATGTCCCTTCTATCAGCAGAAGCATTTTGGTGGTTTTTTAATCTTTTCTTTACCAGGGACTCCCTTTAATATTTTTTTAAGATATTTTTGTTCGTTGTTGCTGCTGCTGAGGACCTAACCGCCGAGATTGAAAACCTCGGATATTTGATTGAATTTGCTCCTCAGGTGCGGAGAGGAGGAAGAAATAAGTACAGCTGGCCCACTCTGCATTTGCGGGTTTCGCTTTTACGCGTCTGATTTTTTTGCAAGTTTCTCCAACCCCTGTCCCCTCGAACCTCAGTTCTGCGGGGGAAACTTTCCAATCAGGTCACACAGCGGCCCTTTAAAAACCTGCCTCTGGTTTTCTTCCCATCAGCTACGGTCAGCTCACGGCCCAGTTTCCGGATGCCCCCAACACACCCAAGGAAGGAGATGGGCCAGAGAAAGGAAATCTTCCCATTTTGATATTTGTGGGTTTTCCAGTTTTGTAGGAGTCTTTTGCCCCTAACCTTAATGAACGTCATTATTATTTATATAGCGCCATCTAAGTACATGGCGCTTTACAAATTTAAAATACAATAGTTTCCCTAAATAAATAAGAAATAAAAGTGAAAATGTACAACGAAAAGGATGTAATGGTATATGGAATTACAACCGGTGTAACGTAACATTACTATATAATGGCAATAAACATTACCGCAATGCCAATGAAATACAATAACTAAATAGCAATAAAATTCGTCCAACATAGAGGGCCAACGGTATTCCTTTCCGTCCTATATTTGTGGGTTTCAAGATGTGTGGTGCCCTTTCATCCCTCTTTATGTCTAAATAGCAATAAATAAATAACAATAAATTATTGCTAAATAGTAATAGCAATAAAACTGGTCCAACATGGAGGGAGTCCAACGGTATTCCTTTCCGTCCTATATTTGTGGGTTTCAAGATGTGTAGTGCCCTTTCATCCCTCTCGATATCTAAATAGT
Source organism: Cyclura pinguis (assembly GCA_030412105.1). Taxonomy (NCBI): domain Eukaryota; kingdom Metazoa; phylum Chordata; class Lepidosauria; order Squamata; family Iguanidae; genus Cyclura; species Cyclura pinguis. The sequence goes on from CM059616.1 coordinate 599,558, forward strand.
AATAAATTATTGCTAAATAGTAACAGCAGTAAAACTGGTACAACACGGAGGATCAACAGTATTCCTTTCCGTCCTATATTTTTGGGTTTCAAGATGCGTGGTACCCTTTCATCCCTCTTTATGTCTAAATAGCAATAAATAAATAGCAATAAATTATTGCTAAATATTAATAGCAATAAAACTGGTCCAACATGGAGGACCAACCGTATTCCTTCCCATCCTATATTTGTGGGTTTCAAGATGTGTGGTACCCTGTCATCCCTCTTGAAATTTATGTTAGTTTGTTTGTTTTTTCCAGCAATCCCTGGAGAGCCACTTGATGCCCCCTTCGGAGATGCCAGCCGCCCCGCCAGCCCCAAAGAACATCTTGCAGGTGAGCCGGGGGTTCTTGATTCGGTCCCGGGGGCAGCAGGAGGCCATTTGCAGCCGACAGAGATATTATTAAGAGTTGCATAGCTTGCCTGTTCGCGGTCCAGAGACGACCCTAAAAGGTCCAGGAATCCGGCGGGCAACACGGTCGAGACAGTCCAGAGTCAGAAAATCAAGCGGCAAGGAGTCCGGAGGACGCAAGACGAGGGGCGGCAAACACACGCACGCTGTTTCTGGAGTCCAGCTCCAGCCCTCCTCTGCCTTCGTTAAGACAGCTGGCCTGATTAGCACCTTGCTTTTGTGTCTCCTCCTTCACCTGCGGAAGCTGGCTCTGGGCCCAGGACAAATCCATTGGGTAAAAAAAAGAAAAAACACACATTCCTAGGCAGAATTTTTTTTTTTTTCTAAACACCGAAGGCTGCAAACACACCCTGGGGTCTGAGGCCCCTTCCGCACTAGAGTGCTGTTGTTCCACTTTCAACCTCCTGGGAATCTTGGGGCTTGCCGTTTGTAGGGCCCCCTTAAACTACAAACCCCAGAATCACACAGGAGGTCGGAAGCGGAGTAATAGCGCCGTATCAAAGTAGAGCGGAGATGGTCTCAGAGGACTGGTATGGTTCCTTTTTGGGTAGAGAATTTAAAAAAAAAAAATTAAATTTATCTTCCTTTCCAGGAGATCCTCGGGCCACCCGCGGGCCGCCCGGCCTCCTCGTCGAACGTCCTGAGCACCTTAATGAGCGGCTTGGAGCCTGTGTCGTCCCTCCTGGGGCAGAGAGCCCCCTCTCCGCCCCAGCCGCCCATCTCGCAGATGTTCCCCACCCGGGCCTCCTCCGCGGACTATCTGAGGCACCGTATTCCGTCGCCCGTCGGTAAGTCCCAGCAGAAACGGTCCTGGCGGTGGGTATTCCTGTCGAGAGCTTGGTACAACGCTAAAGCAGCCGGGAGACAAAAATCTTCTTTTCCGAGACTTCCTGGATGCCGTATAACGCAAAGAAATTGCTCTCTCTTTGCAGGATTTGGGCCAGGTTCCCAGCCGTTGCTCAGCGATCCGTTCCAAGGGATGCGGAAAACCATGAGTCCGGCTGCGGCCCAGGTGAGAGGGAGGGATAGCCCCCCCCCATTACCTTCGTAGAAGTCCAGAGGGATGTCACAAAAATGTGGAACGACATCAATCTAATGCGTCGCAGTTTTTTTTAATCTTGTATTTTAATCTTAATATTCCCAAATGAAACAAAATCCAAGCACATGTGTGTATGTGTATATGTATATGTGTATGTGTGTAGTCATGTATATATAGTGTGTGTGTATACGTAAATGTATATATATGTGTGTGTATATATGTATATATATACATGTACCTGTGTGTGTATAAATATATATGTATACGCATATGTATATATATATATTTTTATATACACGTACATACGGACATATATACACACATGTGCTTGGATTTTGTTTCATTTGGGAATATATAGATATAGATAGACACACACACACACACACACACACACACCCCTCTGTTGTACGAATAGCATACGTTACACAGGCATAGACATATTCTTTAAACGAAAAGAAAATTTAAAGCGTTAATAACAATGCCAAAATAGAAGCCAAAACACATAGTAAGTTAGAAATCCTTGCTTATTTTTCAGTCAGTTATCGCATATCTGTTGTTCACCGTTGAAAACAAGTAAATGAGAGGTTTTTGTTTTCTGGACTACTAGAATTATAACTTATTGAAATAACATGTATGTTGGGGCAATAATTTGTATGGGAATTGAATAGCTTAGAATATACACTTGGCAGTCGTATAGCTTGTACTATGTTGGTGTAATGACTCTTAAGTTTGTTCAGAGTTTGTATTGGCTATTGGAAGTGGCAGTTGGAGATAGAGAAATAACGGACAAATTGGAGATAGAGAAATAATAAAAAACTGCAATGTGTTTTTATAATAACGGGGGGAAAAAATCCAGTGTGCTTTTAAACGTTAACTGTATTGTCAAACTCCGAACAAGGAGACTCGTTTCCGAGAAACGTTCCTTATTAGAGTTCAGGCGGGATTACTGGAAATGGTAGATGATAAATGTAATATATAATAAATTATATAAAATAGATTAGGTAAAGTAATCCACTGTGTCTTTAAATGTTAACTGTTTTGTCAAACTCTGAACAAGGAGACTCGTTTCCGAGAAACGTTCCCTATTAGAGTTCATGCGGGATTACTGGAAATGGTAGATGATAAATATAATATATAATAAATTATATAAAATAGATTATGTAAAGTAATCAACTGTGCCTTTAAATGTTAACTGTTTTGCCAAACTCTGAACAAGGAGACTCGTTCCCAAGAAATGTTCCTTACTGGAGTTGATGCAGGATTACTGGGAATGATAGATGTTAAATGTAATATATAATAAATTATATAAAATAGATTACGTAAAGTAATCCGCTGTGCTTTTAAATGTTAATCTCCGAACAAGAAGACTCGTTCCCGAGAAATGTTCCTTGCTGGAGTTCATGCAGGGTTACTGGAGATGGTAGATGATAAATATAATATAATAAATTATATAAAGTAATGTTATTTTTTGTCACTTTTGAAGAACTGTGGAATCCTTGGAAGTGGGACTGTAGTAGAATTACCCTATTAACAATTAGTATTGGTACTGTTATTATGGTAACAAAAGAGGCAGGCAGATTAACGCGAAATGTTTTATTGCTTAAAACCTGTGTCCTGAAGACTCTGCCTTTCGAATAAACAGGAATTTTCCCCCGATTTTTTTTTCCGCCCCCCGCCAGATGAGTCCGCTGGAGCTTCAGCAGGCGGCCATCGAAGGCTTCTCCTTCCCGCACGACTTAACCATGCAAGTGTCCAACGTCTACCAGCCGGGTTTCGGCAAGGTACAGATGGACAAAAACAAAGACGGATTCAGGAACAGGTGAGGCCAAAAAAGAATTAATCGGTTGGGTAGCTTGGTCTGCCCCGCTTAGTGTCAGATTGGCTCTGCCCTCCTCGCAGTACTTTTAATTTTGATAGTTTTCGGGCGCTGCTGTGCCGGGAGGGGACGATGGGATCAGTTGGGCAGTGGTGTGCTGGGGACACAGGTGTTTTTATAAGAAACGAGAATAAAATAAAAGTAACGATAGGTGGCAGCGGACGGATGAGGCCGAGCCGTTTGCAAACTGTACGAGAAAACAAAGAGGGGGACAGGAAAGTTATTACGGGCAGCCCTCGAACGGGGTGTTTAGCATATTAATTTGCAATATTGCAGTTTTCTACGGGCCGGCAAAGCCAATATTCCTTTAGTCCCGGCCATGCCAAGGCTTATAAAGCTTTGGAAACGCGTCAGCCCAGTTCCTCGAACTCGGAGCTGTCTCAGGAAAGAAGAGAAATTTGTTCCTCCTGACTCTCTTTTTCGGTTTTTCCTTTTTTCTCCCCCCCCCCCAGGCAGCAACGTATTTCAAAGTCTCCCACCTCCCTTGGCCACCGAGGGAGCACCTCCTCTCCGCCGGCCCCCGCGGCGTCGATCACTAGCATGGTTAGTGCCAGTTGTGGGCTTCCGATAAGAGACCCCTGGGGTCATCCGGTCCACCCCGTTCCGCATTGTAGGGGGACACCATCTCAGCCTTCCCTTTGACAAGACGGGCCTTAAAGGCCCAGGGAGGAGGGGACACAGTCTTTTGTGGGATCCTAACAACCCCAACTTGGGTAAATGCTGGGTTCACTAACCTCTGTTTGTTGGGAATTTTTTTTCGGGGGGGTTTCTTACTTCTTTTTCCAGCTGTCTCCTTCCTTCACGCCTACCTCAGTCATCCGCAAGATGTACGAAAGCAAAGACAAGAGCAAAGACGAACCGGGCCCCGGGAAACCGAAATCCGGCGAGAGGGACGAAAACCTAAGGACTCACGAAGGTGCGTGTTGGATTTGTCGGAGGCGGTTATCAAAAGTCAGAGTTTGTTCCACATTTAACCGTTCCAGGGTTTTGTATGTTCCCGTTGGGTGCCTCTTAGTTGTTTTCTGACTTAGGTTCGTTTTAGGGTTGCCATATTATGGGGTTTTCTGGAGGCTGAGAGTGTGTGACACACCCAGAGTGACCCAGTGGATTTCCATGGCCAAAATGGGAATTGGACACTGGTTTCCAGGGGAATAAAGGGAACCTAGCGGTAGGTTTTCTGCGGGCCGAGAGTGTGTGATGTAACCCAAGGCCACCCATTTTGTTTCTGTGGCCGAACTGGACACGGGGCATAAAGGGAGCCTAGCAGTAGGTTTTCTGCGGGCTGAGAGTGTGTGATGTAACCCAAGGCCACCCATTTTGTTTCTCTGGCCAAACTGGGAACTGGACACGGGGCATAAAGGGAACCTAGCACTAGGTTTTCTGGGGGCTGAGAGTGTGTGACGTAACCCAAGGCCACCCATTTTGTTTCTCTGGCCGAACTGGGAACTGGACACGGGGCATAAAGGGAACCTAGTGGTAGGTTTTCTGCGGGCTGAGAGTGTGTGACCCAGCCAAGTCACCCAGTGGGGTTCTCTGTGAGCACATGGGGACTGGTTGTAATCTGGTACTCAAACCAGTGCGTCCCATCATAAAAACAAACCAGTCTCTCATGTTGAAACATAATTAAGACAAGAAAATCCATAAATCCAAGCCAACTCGAACAGCTAACACACACACACCCCTGGGTTGTGTAATGCAGTTCACACCTAGTTTTTTTCCCTGACAAGAAAGTAAATTTAATACAGAGCCAGTATTATTTTCCTTTTTTCCCCTCCCCCTATAAATCCTGTCGTAAATCAGTTTGCATTAAAACGAACAAGGTGTGAATTGGGAAAAAAAATACGCATATTATTTCTTTTTGCAGAGAACCTGCTGCCTTCCAGGTCCGCGGAGCATGTCGATCAAGAGAATTCGCCCTCCGCGGGTAACAAGCTCGCCTCCCTCCAGCGCTCGGCCTGCTCGACGCCGCTCTCCCAGGCCAACCGCTGCGCCAAAGAGCAGGACTTCAGGCCGAAGTCGGCCGGGAGGAAGACCCCGACCGTGGCCTCCCCCGTGCCAGGAGCCACCTTCCTGCGGCCCGTCCACCAAGTCCCGCTGGTTCCTCATGTGCCCATGGTACGGCCCACCCACCAGTTGCCCCCCGGCTTAGTCCAGAGGATGCTGGCCCAGGGGATCCACCCGCAGCACCTCCCGCCTCTGCTGCAAGCAGGTGAGCTATAGAGTCATAGAATCACAGAGTGGGCCATCCAGTCCAGCCCCCTGCTCAGCAGGAACACCCATCAAAGCATTCCCAACAGACGGCCATCCAGCCTCTGCCTAAAAACCTCCAAAGAAGAGGGGACTCCACCACACTCCATTGAGGAAGCGTCTTCCACTGCCGGACAGCCCTGACCATCAGAAAGTTCTTTCTGAGGTTCAGGTGGAATCTCCTTTCCTGCAGCTTGAATCCATTGCTCCTTGCCCTAGTCTCTGCAGCAGCAGAAAACAAGCTTGCTCCATCTTCAACATGACATCCCTTCAAATATTTAAACATGGCCATCGTGTCTCCTCTTAACCTTCTCTTGTGTAGATTAAACATCCCCAGCTCCCTCAGCCGCTCCTCAGAGGGCTTCATGGCTTCCAGACCCTTTACCATTTTGGTCGCCCGCCTCTGGACACGTTCCAGCTCCTTTTTGAGTTGAGGTGCCCAGAACTGGACACGGTATTCCAAACGAGGCCTAACCAATGCAGAATAGAGTGGTACCATTACCTCCCTCAATGTGGACATCGTACTCCTATTGATGCAACCAAGAATCGCGTTGGCTTTCTTGGCTGCCGCGTCACACTGCCGGCTCGTGTTCAGCTTGTGGTCCACCAAGACCCCTAGATCCCTTTCACACGGACTGCTATCCAGCCATACGTCCCCCATCCTATACTTGTGACTTCCGTCTTTTTCTGCCCAAGTGCAGTTGGGGCTTCGGACACCGGTGCAGCCCCTTAAAAATCCATCTCTGGTCCTTCTCCTCCACTAACCGCTGCCTAGCCAGTTAAGGACGGATCGCACCCTGATTTCTCAGCACCCCAAACCCTTTCCCGAAGCCCCCCGTGCACCAAAGGAAGGAGATGGGCAAGAGAGAGGAAGTATAGGGCCAACATGCCTTCCCACCCACCCATTTTCCTTCCTCTTTCCCCGACCTGCTCTCCCGACGATGTCTCAACCCCTTCCCACAGACACATATTTTGATATTTGTTTTTTTCCCCATTTTGCAAGGGGTCCTGTGCCCCTAACCCTGGCAACATGGAGGGCCAAGTGTAAAATATAGAAGATTTCTGGGCAGCTCAAAGGTGGAAGCAGCTTGCTGACCAGCTTCCCAGAGATCTCCTATACAATTCTGTATATTTTTTATTTTCCAAATATACGTATCAGGTCCCTCAAAGGTGGAAGCAGGTTGCTGGCCGGCTTCCCAGAGATCTCCTATACAATTCTGTATATTTTTTATTTTCCAAATATACGTATCAAGTCCCTCAAAGGTGGAAGCAGGTTGCTGGCCGGCTTCCCAGAGCTCTCCTATACAATTCTGTATATTTTTTATTTTCCAAATATACATATCAGGTCCCTCAAAGGTGGAAGCAGGTTGCTGGCCGGCTTCCCAGAACTCTCCTATACAATTCTGTATATTTTTTATTTTCCAGATATACATATCAGGTCCCTCAAAGGTGGAAGCAGGTTGCTGGCGGGCTTCCCAGAGCTCTCCTATACAATTCTGTATATTTTTTATTTTCCAAATATACGCATCAGGTCCCTCAAAGGTAGAAGCAGGTTGCTGACCGGCTTCCCAGAGATCTGTACAATTCTGTATATTTTTTATTTTCCAAATATACGTATCAGGTCCCTCAAAGGTAGAAGCAGGTTGCTGGCCGGCTTCCCAGAGCTCTCCTATACAATTCTGTATATTTTTTATTTTCCAAATATAGGTATCGAGTCCCTTCTCTCTCTCAGATCCTCAGTCTCTTCCCACGAGTCTCATACCTAGCAGACGGACGAGACACGAGGATCCGTGAAAAGAGCACGAGGCGTGGATTTGCACTGAGTTGCTTATTTATTTTTCCCCTTCGTGCTGAAGCAGGTATGATCGCTCCAGGCGTCGACCTGGCCCACCTGCAAGGGGTGTCGGCTCCCCTCCTCGGCCAGCCGTGCTACCCGCTGCCGACCACGGCCGGCCACCCCCTCCTGAACCTCCGCTCGGGGACGCCTCTCCAGCTGGCTGTGATGCAGCAGCAGCTCCAGCGGTCAGGTAACGTCTCTCCGGAACACAAATGTTATTTTCACCCCACCGCTCGTTAAAAATAGCTTCTTCGATATGCTAGGAGCGTGGGCAGTGACATCAATTTACAGCCATTTAAAACTGTTTTTGAAAAAGTTTAAAAGAGACTAACAGCGTATCAGCAGTCTTTCCCCTGCCTGAGGTTGAGAGAGTGTGACCAAGCAGGGGTTTGAACTCTGATTTCCAGAGTTCCTAGTTGGGCATTCAGACCTCTACATCCCGCTGGCTCTCAAGACAAGACCCGTCGTGGGGGTTTTTCTTGGCAAGGTTTGTTCAGAGGGGGTTAGCCTTCCACCTTCCTCTGAGGCTGAGAAAGTGTTGCTCGCCCAGGGTCGTCCCCCTGGCTTTCCACGGCTGTGCAAAAGGGGGTTCGAGCTCTTCGCTCCAGACCGATTGTAGTCCAGTGGTCTTTGCGCGGCTAGGAGTCATTTCCAGCTGACGGCAACCCTGTAATGGGGCTTGATGGGGCTGAGAGTGTGTGACTTGCCCAGGATCTCCCAGCGGGTTTCCGTGGCCGAGCAAAAGGGGAACCCAACCCTGGCCTCCAAGGTCTTAGTAGCCCAACGCCTCAAACCAATACAAATAGGTCTCACTGTGCTGGCTCATACATTAAGCACCTTGTTTTTAATTTCAAATATTTTGAAAGGAACTTTTTTAACCAAACATCTGCTTTAATCCTTTTTTTAAAACTTCTGTACTACATGTTATTTTAGATGTCAGGTTTGGGTTTTCACATATTGTAAGCTGCTTTCAGTTCCATTTCGGAGAACAGTGGGTTATAAGTCAACTACTCGGCCATTTCGGGAGCAAAATGGCTGGACCGACTCAAGATGGCCGCTCTTATGCTCTTTTTTTAAAAAACTTCTGTACTACATGTTATTTTAGATGTCAAGTTTGGGTTTTTGTACATTGTAAGCTGCTTTCAGTTCCATTTCGGAGAACAGGGGGTTATAAGTCAACTACTCGGCCATTTTGGGAACAAAATGGCTGGACCGACTCAAGATGGCCGCTCTTATGCTCTTTTTTTAAAAAACTTCTGTACTACATGTTATTTTAGATGTCAAGTTTGGGGTTTTGTACATTGTAAGCTGCTTTCAGTTCCATTTCGGAGAAAGGCAGGTTATAAGTCAACTACTCGGCCATTTCGGGAACAAAATGGCTGGACCGACTCAAGATGGCCGCTCTTATGCTCTTTTTTTTTTTAATCACACTTCTATCTCCTTTTTTTTCCCCCTTCCCAGGCTCCGCCAACCAAGGCTCGGCCCCCGCTGGCATGCAGACGACACCCTCGAACCCGCCGTCACGGACGGGGCCCTCGCAGCTCTCTGACCACCGCCCGAGTCAGCGTGGGGGTGGCTCTCCCGTCGGCCTGGCCAAGTGGTTCGGCTCGGACGTTCTCCAGCAGCCGCTTCCGTCGATGCCGTCCAAAGTCATCAGCGTAGATGAACTGGAATACCGGCAGTGAGTCCATCCCCGGAGGCGTCTCTTTGTGTGTGTCTCTCTCTCTCTCTCTCTGTCTGTCCTTCCTTCCCTCCTAGCGTCGCTTCTGACTAGACAACGGATGTCGTTGGGCCGCTGCTGCACTCCCCTGCGTGCGTGTCTGTGCTTCACTGGTTTATTTTGGGGGGTATTTTGGGGCGGGCGTCCGGGGGTGGGGGTGGCATCCCTTTGGTTTTTAGCACTTCGTGCGAAATTTTTTGTTTGCTCTTTCTTTCGTCCTTCGACTTAAAACAAGCACCCGTTCTCCCAGTTTCCCACGTTGACATCGAGACGAAAAAGAGATTCTGTTGCGGGCTGTTAATAGGGCAGTCGAACTCTGAAGGAACTTTGGATTCGAGATGGAAAAATGCAGAGTTTAATTTTGTGTGCGTGTGTGTGTGTGTGTGTTCGGGGAGAGGGAGGAACATCAATGCTCTTTACATTTGACTATTTTTTTTTCCTCTCGTTTTTGTAAAATATGTGAATGAACGCTGACGTCCTCTCGGAGGAATAAGAAGGGGACGGCAGCTTTAAGGTTCTTTTCCTCGCCGGAAATTGTATGTATAGAACCTTGTGTACAGACCAGTGTATAAAACCATCTGTTTTTTTTTTCTTTTCTTTTGTATATATATATTTCTTTCAGTCTGTCTTTTTTTCCACAGGATAGCTTTTGGGTTTTGTTTTGTTTTTTCAGAAACTTATACAGCTGTACATAAGAGTAGCTAGTAAAGTTAAGCCTTCATTTACATGCCTGTCTTTCCCCTCTGGTTCGCGTTTCTCCCCTTTTTTTCTTCTCACTTATACATGTGGGCCTTCCCATTACGATTAAAATGTGTGCGGCATTATCTCCCAAGCGTGAGTGACAATAATGGGACTGAAATCGTTTTCTCCCTCGTGGCTGCTGCTTTCTCCCACGGTTCAGCCGTTTTAGCCCGACGGCTCGATAAGGTGAGGCAGGAAAGAATGGACATTAAAATATTTCTCCGTTGTTTGCTCCCGTCAAACGGAAAGCAATTAAATCAGTAGTTCCCAAAACGTTTGGACAACCAGAGTTTGGGAACTGCTGGATTTAGCCGTTGAATCTTTGCTTTAACCCGGCATTCTTAAAAGTTTGCGGGCTAAAGCAAGCTTCTGAATACAATTTATAGAAGACAAACTTAGGTACAATTTGCAATTTTTCATCCTGATTTTTTTTTTCCAAATATGGTTGCATTACCTTAAGATTCCGCAAAGCGGAAGAAAATGAGACTTCTCTAATTGGTCTGCTATTGCTGGATTTTCTGTCGCCGCTATAAAATATTCGTTCTTTCCTGCCCACCTCTGCTTGGTTAAGCGACGACCTCGAAACCCACATGTTTAAGGAGTCCCTCACCTATTAAAACTAGCCGTTGCCTTCCAAACTTGGGCCGTTGCTAATGATGGGAAACCTGAATATTTTGTTTAAAAAAAAAAAAAACACTTTTTGTGTTTGCAAGGACTCTTGTAATTTTGTTTGAATTTTTTTTTTAAAAAAAAGAAATGTCAATTCTCACACCCCCTCCTCGCTCCCCCAAAGATTAATTCTGTAAATAAAGTCAGTTCTATGAGCTTTTTGTGTGTGTTGCTGTGCCAAAGGATATTAAAAAGGTGATTGAACAGCCGTTTCTTCTATCAGCTGCTGGCGGAAGCTGGTTTTTTTGGGAGTCTCAAAAACTGGAATTGCTTTCGACAGGTGGTCCTAACACCCTGAAGTCAATGGGAATGTCTTGCCTTCGAGCCTCTGGTACTGGTCTGTTAAATACCAAAGACTTGGACAATGAAACACTAAGTGGGTTTATATTTCTTTTTTTCCCCCAGTAATGGTAAAAATGGTCATCTTTCTCTCCAAAAATTAGCCTTAAAAGCCTGTAGTCCTGCATTTTATGTATATACAAATGCAAATATAGGTATTCGAAAACCATTTTCTGATCTCAAGCAGTTTTGGTTAGGGGATACTGACAGAAATGCGAGTAAATTCTGACATCCTATTTCTGTGAGGCTGCGCCTGCCTTAAATTGAAAATTTAGGGTGGCCAAAATTGGAAGCACGTTTCTATGGCTCCCGACAACCCCTCCATTCTTTAGAAAAAAAGGGTTTTGGTGCAATTTTTAAGACGCATACTGCTCCCAAATGTGCGAAACCACAAAAATACACCACAAGCGGCTCAGAAACCTATGCTGCTTGTTTAATACCTCCGTTTCCCTCTGCAGTCCTTCTCAAAATGGCGGCAGGAATGCCGCCATTTTGAGAAGGACTGCAGAGGGAAAATGGGGAGGGGGGACAGAACAGACCCTTGGCTTTCATGCTCCGGCATATAGGGACTCTTCCCAAACAATTGCCAATGGGGGGTGCTGCTTTAGTGGACCGTAATTTCTAATTTACGTGCCCATAGCTCGTAAGTGATTTTTATTTTAAGAGAACGTTTTGGCGGTTGAGGTCATAATTTTTATCCCTCTGCTATTATCAGCTGTGAATAGGACCGTGCCTGTTTCTATTTTATCAGCTGTGAATAGGACCATTCCTATTTCTATTTTAACACGTAGAGGGGGAAACTGAAAGAATTTCGGACCAAAAAAGTGACACTAACGCTTAGCTTTTGAGGCCAAGGTGAGAATCCTGCCACCTTCCACATGTTGACTGCAATTCCCAGCCAACGGTGAAGGGATACTGGGTGTTTCAATCCCGCAAGACCTGAAGGGGCAACCTTAGACCAATTAATACAAAGTCTGGCTTTTAGGATTGGATATAGGGACACACCAGCTTTGGTCCTGCGATCTCAGCAAAAATTGCGAGGAAAAATTTATGTACATTGATTTAAAAACTTCCTGGCAGGAGCAATGAATAACAAGACAGTGGGGCAGGGGGGAAAAAACCCAAATATTGCTTGTTTAACCCTATGTGTGCGATTAGACCCTTGGTGGTCCACCTATAGCCTTAACATTTGAGCACATGTATCAAAACTTCACCACAAAGGAAGGGAGAAGAGTAAGATTTTAATCAGCCTCGTGTCCAATTACAATTAACTTTCCTCTTAAAAAGATCAGATGGTGGCCTTTAGACACATTGAGCAATTTACAGGAAGCTTCAGAAGAAAACGTGATACTAATTATTGGCCTGGAAAGCTGGAGATGCTTATTATTATTTTTTTTAACGACTTATTTCTTCACAATCTGAATGACGTCCTCGTCTTCCAGGGTGTGGTCTTTGCCCACTTTCTGAGGGTTGTGTTTGACGGACAAGCCCCACACGAGAGCGCTGGAAGACAAAAAAAAAATTATTTAAAATTCAATTTAAATTTATTTAAATAATCCTGTCTGCCATGGAGCTTTAGTTTTTTGAACTACGTTTGTTCTAACTGTGGTAAGCTTGCCCCTAAGTGCCATTATGGGCAGAAAATAAAAGGAATAAAATATTTAAAATAATTTTACTGACATTAACTGTGTGTGCCTTAAAAGTTGTTTTTAACTTATAGTGACCCGAAGGCAAATCTATCACGGGGTTTTCTTGGCAAGATTTGTCCAGGGGAGGAGGCGGCTTCCTCTGGGGCTGAGAGAGTGTGACTTGGCCAGTGGGGAAGTCAGACACAGCAGGAGGGAGGAGAGACAGACTTACTATTTGAATTCCTTGATGAGGTTTTTGTGGATTTTCATGCAGAAATCTTCCACGGTCGTCCGCGAATCAGGCAGCACGACCGGAGAGGTGTAGTCTGGCAGCTGCCCTTTGGGTTTGGTGTAGCTGGGGGAAAAAATTAAAAAATTTCAAAAGGAAGGTTGTTTAAAAATATACAGAAGACACACATAAACCAAAAGGCACTTTCCTTCTCTCCATAACTCAAAAAGAAATTAAAAGACGAGGCTGGCTGACTCGAGGATCCAACTTTATTTATGGAATTTTTTTGGCTCCCTAAGTTGTTCCTCAAAAGGCTTGGTTCCCAGACCTTGGATCTTTTTGGTTGCTCTTCTCTGAACACTTTCCAGCTTGTCCATCTTCTTCTTTAACTGTGGTGTCCAGAACTGGACACAGGACTGCCAGCTGAACATCAGCCAGCAGTGTGATGCGGCAGCTAAAAAAGTCAATGTGATCCTGAGCTGCATCGTATAGAAAAATAGTATCTAGATCAAGGGAGGTGATGGTCCCACTCTGTTCTGTTTTAGTCAGACCCCAACTGGACGAATCTTGGGCCCAGTTCTGGGCACCCCACAATTCAGGAAGAAGATGGACAAGCTGGGAGGTGTCCAAAATGGTGGAAGGCCTGAAAACCATGAAGCCTTCTGAAGAACGGCTTATGGAACTGGGCACATTTAGCCTGGAGAAGAGAAGGGAAGGTGATAGCCATGTTTAAATATTTGAAGGGATGGAGATGGAGCAAGCTTGTTTTCTGCTGCTCCAGAGACTAGGACACGGAGCAATGGATTCAAGATACAGGAAAAGAGGTTCTACCTAGACCTTACGAAGAACCTCCTGATGCTAAGATTAGCTTGAGAGTGGAATGTGCTGTGTGGTGGGGTCTCCTCCTCCTTTGGAGGTGTTTAAGCAGAGGCTGGATGGGAGGGCTTTGATGGTGTCCTCCTGCCTGGCAGAAAAGGGGTTGGACTGGATGATCCTTGGGGTCCCTTCCAGCTCTGTGACCTTCTAGGAGGCCTCACTCATCAAACAACAGGATCCTGACCCAGCTCTCGAGAAGCAAACAAACCCTGACTCACATTCGGACAAGTTTCAAGTAGTCCCAGATCTTCTCCAGCAGGTCGTCGAAGTTCCACCGGTGGTGCGCAGAGATGGGGACGCAGTGCGGGACCTTGTAGATGATGTCCAGTTCCTCGATGGAAATCTGGTCGATTTTGTTCAGCACATAAATGCAGGGGATGTAAACTCTGCAGAAAAAGGGGAGAAAAATCAAATTAATGGTAGAATAATACATATGGACACTTTCTGGCTGCTTTAGGTAAAAACAACCAAACAAACCACACTCTCTCAGCCTCACAGAATAGATATATATCCGATCAAGAAAGCCCCAAGAGAAGGGAGCAGGGTGAAGTGTTCGAATCCCCTGCTGCTCAGGCACTGAACTTGGGCAAAATGTCACACTGTCTCAGCTTCAGAGGAAGTTTGCCGTAAAGTTATATCAATCTTAGAGCCACGAGAAAGCCAATCAGACCTCAGTTAGGACTTAGCGAGTGTCCAAATCATCTCCTCCTTGCAACCCAGTTTGCCGAGTCCCTCGTGTCAGTTTACCTGTTTCCTTCCACCACGTCAATGAGGTCATCGGCCGTCACATCGCTCCGCAGTGTGACATCGGCGTTGTGGATTTTGTATTCCGCCAAGATGCTCTTCACTGTTTCGGTGTCCAGCTCGCTCTGCGGGCACTGGTTTTTAAGAAAAACAAGAGACAAAAACGAACGAGATGACGCTGGGGATTTTCATGCCCAACGGCCACCTTTCATACCTTCCAACCCAACCCTAAAAGAGGAGAAAGGGCTCGATCCCATAGACTTTCAAAAGGATAACTATTAATTATTTTATCCGTGCCATCGTATTTCCAGTTATAATGGTGTCATGGTCTACAACCCTGGAGACCAGGATTCGATTCCCCTTTGCTTGGCCATGGAGACCCACTGGGAAGGTCACACGCTCTCAGCCCTAGAAAACCCCATGATAGGTTCATGTTAGGGTTGCTGTAAGTGGGAAACGACTTGAAGGCAGACAACAACAGTGTGATGATTTAGCTAACGTTAAAATAGAAGGTGAAGACATTGACGTATTCAAAGACATCCCACAACACAGCTCCCTCATTAAACAAAATGGACGCTGCAACCAAGAAACGGGAAGGAATCAAGAAATCTGGAGAAACTGGCCAGAAGAAGGATTTTTAAACGAATATACACTGACCGTGGCGGTGAGGTTGATGCCCCCTTTGTCCTTCTTCTTGAAGCCAATATTGGGCGGCTTGCTGTTCAGGCGGATCCCGAACCCCTCCAGCTCGTTTTCGATGATTTTTTTGTGCCCCAGCGGCTTCAGGACATCCAAGACGATCAGGATGAGGTTGCAAGTCCGTGCCACTGAAGAGATAAAAAAGAAAAAGCATACTGTTATTGTTTTATTCCTCTGTACCCCACATTTTCTCATTAGGGAGATGGCTCAGCGAAACCTCCGCCCCTTTCCTCCGAAAACGAGGCGCCTCGGAGACGAGCTCACCCACCTGCGATGACCTGGCGACCGCGGCCTTTCCCGTCTTTTGCTCCTTCGATAATTCCTGGGAGGTCAAGAAGCTGCAGGAGTTTAAGGGAGGGAAATTAAAAATGCAATTATTATTTAGCAAATCAGAATAAACTGATTAGGAGCGGCTCTTTAATCTCCGCTCTATAAACTGGGCAGGAAAATAAAACAATTTTTTCCCCCAGTTCTCGTTTCCCAGCTTTTTTTTCCTCCCCAAATTTCCTTCCTTTTACTTTCAAAATTGTCTACCAAGGTGGTTAAAAGAAAAACACCCCACATTTTTAATAAATATCAAATTATGTGATTGAGGTATTGTTACACTCCTAATTCCCATTTCTTTCTCAATTTTTCTACCTGTTACTTTCAAAACTATCCTCCAAAAGGGCAAAAACAGTTTGAATAAATAAAAAAATTATGCAATTACTGTATTATTAGATTCCTTATTTCTTTTTCCAATTTTTTTTCTTCCTGTTACTTTCATTTAAGCCTCCTGGAGCAGGAGATTTAAAACATCTGGGAAGTTAAAAACCTTTCATTTAAACCTCCTCAGATCAGGAGGTTTAAAGCATTTCATTTAAACCACTCTGGATTGGGAGGTTTAAAATATTTGGGAGGTTTAAAACATTTCACTGAAACCGCCCAGGATCGGGAGGTTTAAAATATTTAATTTAAACCTCCTGGTCTGGGAGGTTTACAAGACTTTTGAGGTTTAAAAGCATTTCATTTAAATTTCCCTGGATTAGGAGGTTTAAAACTTTAAAACATTTCATTCAAACCTCCCAGGATCGGGAGGTTTAAAATATTTAATTTAAACCTCCTGGTCTGGGAGGTTTACAAGACTTTTGAGGTTTAAAAGCATTTCATTTAAACTTCCCTGGATTAGGAGGTTTAAAACTTTAAAACATTTCATTTAAACCTCCTAGGATCAGGAGGTTTTAAACATTTGGGAGGTTTAAAGCATTTCATTCCAACCTCCTTGGATCAAGAGGTTTAAAATATTTGGGATATTTAAAACGCTTGGGAGGCTTAAAACACTTTATTCAAACCTCCCTGGATCCGGAGGTTTGAAATATCCCGGAGGTTTTAAAACACCTGGGAGGCTTGAAATTGGGAGGTTTAAAATGCTTGGTTTAATTTATCCAGAAACTCTCCAAAACGGACATTGTTAGAGCCTTGAGGAAAGTTCACCGTTCCGATGCCGCTCACCTGTATCTTGGCCCCTTTGTATCGAATGACCCCGGGAACCGTGGTGAGGGTCGTGAACTCGTAGGCCGCGACCTCCGAGTACACCCCTGCGAGGTTGCTCAGCAGGGTGGATTTCCCCACGGAGGGGAAGCCCACGAAGCCGATGCGGGCGTCTCCGGTCTTCGCAACGTCAAAACCTGCGAGGAAGAGAAGATCGGACTGGAACTGCCGGTCCCATCAAACCCTTTCCCGCCAGCAAAGCGAGGTAGGGTTTTATTTATTCTGTTTATTTCTATTTCCCACCCTTAGAATTCAAATAATCATCATCGTCGTATTGGAAGGGGCAGCCATCGAGCCCCACCCCGACGGTGCAAGAATGCACAATTAAAGTAGATAAAAATCACAGAATCATAAAATATTAAGATTTGGACGGGAAGGGCTGGTTTTGAGGACAAAAAAAAATATTCCTTTTGCTTCCTGCTGGACGATCAGCAAAGATAGAGTCCGTCCAGCTTTCCAAGAGGATTCATGATCTCGTTAAGCCCAAAATTATATATATTTTCTGAACAGCCTCCAAGCGCAGCCCCACAAGCAATGCCTTATAGAAGTCTAGCCCTTTTATTTTGTTTTTCCGCCCTAAAAAACAACCTTCTCCTGGGCCGCCCCCTCCGCCCCCTTTTGGGGTGATGAGCTCTCGCCGCAGCTTGGCCAAGCGGGCTTTCAAAAGCCCCAGGTGGTGGGCGGTAGCCTTGTTCTTCTGAGTCCGAGCCATCTGTACAGAAAAAGAAAAAAAACCCCAATCATTTAATTATATATATTAATATATTATAATTATATATAATTATATATATTAATATATTGTAATTATATGTATTATACATATTAATTATATATAGTAATGTATTGTAGTTACATGTATTATACTTATTAATTATATATAGTAATATATTGTAATTACATGTATTATACTTATTAATTATATATAGTAATATTATATGTATTATACATATTAAATTAATTATATATAGTAATATATTATAATTATATATCATATATATTAAATATATTTAAATATCTACGTCTACATATACACATATATATAAATTTCAAAAATTTAAGAATTTAAGGGAGTTTTTCAGATTTTAGTGTACTTTAAGCAAATTTTTTTTACAGTACACACAGGTCAAGTATCTTGACTTTGCAAGACCTGAGGAGGCGACCCAATAATGATAATAATAAAAAATAACAACAACAACAACAACAACAACAGGGGTCTCTTGGAAGCTTCTCCATTCAGAAGGAAGCCACCTTGACAGCATGCAATTGCAAGGAAAAAAAATCGCAAATATATATATATATATTTATATATATATATATATATACATATATATATGCATATGCATATGCATATGCATATACATATATATGCATATCCTAGAATGATCAGCTGTTAAGTGTAAAAAAAAATACAAATATATAAAGATATATACATACACAAATATATATATATATATATATATATATATATATATAAATATACACATATATGTATACATGTCTGTGTGTGTGTGTGTATATATAAATAAATACACACACACACACAAATACATATATATATATATATAATATATATATACACACACACACACAAATATATATGTGTGTATTTATATTACATGCTCACTGGGTGGTGACGTCACGGGTGTGTGACGTCACGGCCAGCCACGCCTCCCCAGCAAAGGCTGCCACTACCTGGGGAGGCTCGACTTGAGCTCCTGTCCCCCTCCCTCCCTCCCTCCCTCCCTCCCTCCCTTTGGGACTCTCACAGCTCCAGTTCGGACTAGATACGGGAACGGACGGGGAAGGGGGGGGGACCGGCCTAAGGAGGACCCACCTCGGCCTCTATTTCGGCGATCTTGGCCAGCGTCGTCGCCATAGTGGCTACCGGGATGGGCGACCGCTTTCTTCCTTCTCCAGCTGCGGCGTCCTGCGCGTGCGCAGGAAGAGGAGGAGGAGGACCAAAAATGAAAAAATAAAATCCAGCTCTCGCAAGACACCCAGGGAAAGAGAAGGGACGGGGAACGCAGATCTCGCGAGAACAGGGCCGCCCGGAGAGGCTCGCGTGACTTCGGGGCAGCGAACGGAGCGGGAACAGGAGAGGGGATCCCCCAGAGTCCGAAGTCCAAAATGGACGCCCCTATGTTAGAAGATGCGAGTGCGCATGCGTGAGGGTCTTGGCTTCTCACGCAGGCGCCTTAAGGCCATGACTGTTCTGATGAAGGAAATGATTAGTTAGCTTGGAAAAGTCACTTTTTTGAGGGGGAAAGCTCAGTCCCAATCAATTTTCTAGTCCCGCTTTATATTATATTGATATTTTGGTATTTTATATATATAAAAATAATATTTTAGGCCTCGAGAAGATAGACTGCCACTGCAAGTGGAGGCTCGTCGACGCCACAGCCGCCTGACGTCGACGCCACAGCCACCCTCCGCCTATTCCTTTCCTCCTCAGTCCTAATTCCAAGCAAGCCCAGTTCGGACCAGGGCTCGGAGCGGTGTTTAAACGGCCCACTCTTCCTCCCGCCTTTGAGCAAAACGGCCGCTCCCCTTTCAATAGCGACTTCTACTTTAATGGCGGCGGCCATGTTAGTGAAGATTTCATGATAATGGCGGCGGCCATTTTTGCGGCGGCCATGTTGGAGTCCGCTTCCATAACCGCGGCTCCGTACGGAGAACACGACTTCCCAGTTCTCGCGAGATTTCATGGAAAGTGAGGAAAAGAACGCTCCCGCTCTCAGTTCTCGCGAGACATTTGCCTCCTTCTCCGGCTGCGCGCTCCCGACTCGGCGAGAAACATTAAAAGAAGTGGCTACCATCGAGTCCGCAGGCTAGAGAGGAACAAAAAGGCAGTAATAGACGCATGCGCGGGCTCAGTTCGACCCTCAGGCACACGTGCCTTAATATTTGTCCCCCCTGTCCAAACAAACAAAGAGAAAAACAGTAATTTTGACGCAATTAAAAAAAACAGCTTGGAAAAGTTACTTTTCTAATAGGAAACCTGAACTCTGGCCAATTCCTCCCCAGTGTTCTTGTCTCCCCACCTAAGACAGGAAGTAAAGAGCTATAGGTAACGCTGTTGCACGAAACTAGTTACTTTGGTGAGTAACAACGGTGGAACTGAGCCACCTCTCAAAAAAAAAATAACGAGAATAGTTTAGGAGGGGATTTATTGGTGTAACAACTTATCCTTTGCTGGTTACTTAGAAATATTGGTATTTTTATGGGCATCCTGACGAAATTATCAAGTTTTATAATTCATTATCAATGAAGTGTCAGGGGAATTCCCCCCCACAACAATAGGAATGCAATAAGTTCTTATTATTTGTATTATTTTCTCAGTAATTTTCCTACTATTATTATCTAATTTGCTTCATTTCAAGGAGGAAACTGCAGAAGTTTTACTTTTTGAATGCTCTAATGCGTAATAGGGCAAGTTACTTTTCAAAAAGTAACTTCCCAAGCTCTGTATGCCTCCAAAAGAAATTCTTTATGAGGTGAAATTTACCGAATAACTTTGCGAGGTAAGTTTTACCACCTGTATGAAGCAAACTTTGCCTAATAAATTAATGAGGTAATTTTGCCTCCTTTAGAACACTTCATTTTATGAAGTAAATTCCTTTAGGACACAAACGTTACCTTGTAACTTTATGAGGTAAGTTTTTACCTTTTTTTTAATATAATGTGGATGTTACATTGTAACTTTTGCAAGGTAGATTTTACCTCCTTTTATGACACAAGTTTCACCTCCTAACTTTATGAGGTAAATTTCACCGCTTTTGAAACAAATGTTATGAAACAAACTTTATGGAACAAATTTTACCTCGTAAGTTTAGGAGGAAATTTTTAACCACACAAATTTTACCTCGTAAGTTTATGAGGTGATTTTATCTCTTCTGTGATGCATAATTAATGAGTTTATGCCTCCTTTGTGAGGCAAACTTTACCTCACAACTTTCTGAGGTAAATTTACCTCCTTCCTGACACAAACTTTACCTCATGAGGTAAATTTTATCTCCTTTATGAGGTAAAATTACACATTTTATGAGGTAAAATTTCACATTTTATGAGGTTAAACTTCTAATTTTCCCCTCTTTTATTTCAAGAACACAACTCTCCATTTTATTCTACTTTATTATTTATGTTATTGTTTATTTATTTATTATTTACTTTGTTTATTTTGTTATTTCTTCAGCGCATCTGGCCCTTTCGGACTTGAACTCGCTCCGAATTTAAAGGGAAGAGTCGCCAATCTGCCACCATTTTGAAAATGGCCCAATTGGAGCCACCGCACCGAATCAACGGGATTTGCACTCAGTGTCGGCGTAAGGCATGCTTCACTTAATTTTAACGGGTCTACTCGAGGTAGGACTGAACAACTCAGTGTAAGCCCTCAAGCCCGCCATTTTGAGGAAGAAAAATGTATTTTCTGGAGCAAATTTTGTGTGAACTTGAAGGAAATTTGGGCACCAAACCTACACATAGCGTGAGAACAAGCACAGCTCTTCGTTGTCTCCCATAATTAAAACAATAATTATAATTTAATTAAATGTCCTGCCCCTGGCAGGCTACCATCACCCTCAGAGATTTTACGGCCATCCTCGTCGCCTCTGAGATCAGGCAAGTTGGTGACGTGACGGGGCCTTGTTTGTGGTGGCCCCTATTTTTAATTTTTTTTAATCCTTTTTTGCAAATTTGAAATCCAGATTTTTCTTTTTCTTTTTCCTCAGCCATTCCCCACTACGTTTTTTTTTTAATATAATAATTTTATTCCATCTTTTTACATACAGCTTAGCTTTGAAGATCTGATGGAATTTGGTCTCTTGAGGGAGCCCATATATTTCGTAGGGCTTTGTTAGGCCTCAGAGGTGGTTTCGCCTCCAAAACAGAGCCTCCAGCACTTGATGTTTTGTTGGCGGTCTCCCATCCAATCCCCAACCGGGGCTGACCCTGCTTAGCACCCAAGATCAGACCTGATTTGGAGCCTTGAGCGTATTTAGGCTCAAGATCTGGGTATAACCATTCAAATTTACCTTTATAAAGGTAAAAAAAAAAAAAACCTCCCATGATTTTTACTTCCAGCCAAGAGAAAAATCTTTTGTTTTATAATGGACAATTATCACCATTATTTGAGTTGGACGGCAGTGTGGCGTAGTGGTTAGAGCACTGTACTATGATCACCCTGGAGTCCAGGGTTCAGTTCCCCATGGAAACATACTAGGTGTCCTTGGGTCAGTCACATACTCTCAGCCCAAAAAAAACCCTCATGAGTGACCTTGGCTGTGGTATGCATTCTCAGCCCCAGAAAAAACCCATTATAGGTCTACTTTACCACTGTAGAGATTAAGGTTTGACTCCCCTTTGCTCAGCCATAGACACCCAGAGTAACTCTGGGTGCTGCACACTCTCTCAGCCCCCAAAAGTCTCCACCATAGGGTCACCTTAGGGTCGCCAGAAGTCCGAAATGGCTTGAAAGCACACAAAATGGCTTCCAGCCAAGAGAAACCAGACCTTTTTATTTATCACCAATGCTAAACGACTTGGAAATTTGGATTTCTTTTAAAAGTTGGAAGGATTGCAAGGGGGAAAATGGGAGGGGTTGTTAAAAACTGGGACATAGTTAACCCCCCAAAAATTGGGGGGGGCACCCAGGTGAGGGGTACGCCAGGACCCTGGAGATGAATAATCACGTAGAACGGATGGAAAGTGAATTATTTAAGGATTTTCCTTGATGGATGAGGGGGAAAGTTTGCTCCTCGTTTAGCATATCAATACCTCTTTTCCAGTCAAAGGCAATTTATTTTCTAATGAAGGAAATTCTTTGGCCCAGAGGGGAGGAAAAGCAAAGTTGGAACAAAAAGCATGCAGGCTCCTCTCCTCTGCCAGCTAGGGTGGATTATGGGCACTGCAATCCAATTTTTTTGTGTTCAAAAGTCACATCCAGCTGGTAAGGTTTTCTTAGCAAGGTTTGTACAAAGGGGTCTTTTGCCTTTGCTTTCCCTCTGAG
The DNA here is from genome assembly GCA_030412105.1 of Cyclura pinguis. Taxonomy (NCBI): domain Eukaryota; kingdom Metazoa; phylum Chordata; class Lepidosauria; order Squamata; family Iguanidae; genus Cyclura; species Cyclura pinguis. The sequence continues at coordinate 622,186 of CM059616.1, forward strand.
GCTGAGAGAGTGTGGCTTGCTTCCCAAGCTCTCCCAGTGGGTTTCCACGGCCGGGTGGGGAGAATTCGAACCCTGTTCTCTAGCCAAATGCTTGGACATTCAAACTAAGAAATCCAACACCTTCCCTTCAAACTCTAGACTAGGTAATTATGAAAAGTGAAAATTGGTCTGTTTGGAAAAATTAATTTTTTGAAAATTTAAAAGCTCCCAGAATTCCCAGTCCATCTTACGAGAGAGAGAGAGAGAGAGAGAGAGAGATGATTTATGCATTTTACATACATATATATCTGTATATATATTGGTCATTATAAACTGGTAATGAAATCAGTTTATAATGTTTATAATGACCAATAATGTTTATAATGACCAATATCTCTATATCTATATAGAAGTCAGTTTATAATGACCAATATACCTATCTGTATCTATCTATATCTGTATATATATTGGTCACTATAAATTGGTAATGAAATCAGTTTATAATGACCAATAATGTTTATAATGACCAATATATCTATATAAAAGTCAGTTTATAATGACCAATATATCTATCTATATCTATCTATATCTGTATATATATTGGTCATTATAAACTGGTAATGCAATCAGTTTATAATGTTTATAATGACCAATAATGTTTATAATGACCAATATATCTATACATACATAGAAGTCAGTTTATAATGACCAATATATCTATATCTATATCTATCTATATCTGTATATACATTGGTCATTATAAACTGATAATGAAATCTGTTTATAATGACCAATAATGTTTATAACGACCAATATATCTATACAACTATAGATATAATCTAGATATAATGACCAATATATCTATATAGATATATTGGTCATTATAAACTGATTTCGACCAAGCCTTTGAAAACACAGCCTCCTTTCCAAGTTAGCCAAAGCCAAGGAAAAGTCACTTCTTTGGACCACAGCTCCCAGAAGTCCACCTCGATGGGTCTGTTTGGGGATGCTGGGAGTTGCAGTCCAACCCCTTGCTGCATAACTTCAACCTCATAAATAGTTTGGCCCTAGTTGGCTCTTGCTTTTGCAATTCTTCCCTCCACCAAAAAAAAGGGGGGGGGAGAAATGCAATGCCTGCAGATAGTCCCACAAAATCCCCACCGCCATTTTAAGTCGGGGAGGGGAAGGAGAGGAGGCAGCCATCTTAAGACACCCCCCCAATCTATAATTTGGGGCCTCCTCGTTCCCAAAAAACGCAAACTCAGGGCGCGCCTCTCCAAATGCTTCCCCTTTCCCAGGCCTCCAACGCAGCTCTTTTGGGGGGGGGAGTTATAGAAAAGAAGGGGAAGAAAGGATCCAATTTAGGATGGGGGGGGCTTGCAAATTTAGGGAGGGGGCTGCCTTTTGGCTATCCAAAAAAAAAAAGAGAGAGAGTTTGGAAAGGAGAGGCAAAACAATGCGCCCTTGGCACCGTGCGCTCCCTTCCTTTGCACACACGGGGGTCCTTGAGAGGGGTCTACAAAGCCCAGAATCCCCCGATTACGGCGGGATACCGGGGGATTCTGGGCTCGGCAGCCCCTCTCCCCGAGGACCCCGACTCCTTTCCCGCGATCTAGCCCCCTCCCCAAAAAATCCACCGCCTTTCCCCCTTTCCTCTCCAAGGCGCAAAGGGACCCGGGGCGCGGCCTGTCTCCCTCCCTCCCTCTTTTTCTCTCTCTCTCCCCCCCCTCCCCGAATTGCACCATCTGCAATTCTTTGCAAGGAGGGGCGGGGGGGGGACCACGCCGCTTTGCAAGCCCCCCTCCCCAAATCTGGTCGCAAACAGCGGCCGGGGGGCTGGGCAAAGCTGAAGGAGAAGAAAGGGCGGACGTGGTTGCAGGAGCTGGGCTGGGGGGGGGGCGTCGGGCGGGAGAGGCCTGGCTGGCTCGGCATTGGTTGGGGAGGGGGGGAGGGAGGGGGCGACACTGCAGCAGCAGCCCCCCCCGCCTTGAAGGAGGGGAGGGGGCCACCGACAGAGCGGGGGGGCGCTTTGGCGAGGGGCCGGCCCCCGCGCGCGCAAGCCCGGGGCTGCCTTTGCATTGGCTCAGCTAGGAAAGAGGGAGGGGGGCAGGAAGCGGCGAGGGAGGGGGCCAGCCTCACCCGGAGTGGGGGGGGGCGGAGAGGCAAAGACAAGGCTCCCTTTCTTCGAGGAGGGGGCGCCCGGGAAGCCAGAAGCCAGGCCCAACCTCTCCATAATCCCCCTTTTTTTTTTGCAAACCCGGGGGCCTCTCGGGTTGCACAATTACTATTATTTTTTTTTTTTGCAACAGGAGGGGGGGTGGAAAACCCGTCGCCCCCCCTCTTCTCCTCCCTCCCCCCTCCCTCCCCCCCCCAGGGGTGAAAGTGCAAGAGGAAGTACAGCCGCTGCCATCTTACCTCCCTCTCCAAATACACACACACCGAGGGAGGGGGAAACCCGAGCGCGCCGCCATCACACGGACCCCCCCACCTTATTTTCTTTTCTTTTTTTTTCCCCAAAGCGCCCCCCCCTCCTTTCCAGACACACACACACAAAGAAAGCAACCTTTCCCAGACGCCGGAGAGAGAGAGAGACAGAGAAAAAGCCGAGGAGGGGGAAAAAAAGGGGGGGATATATATATATTTTTTAATCCACCCCACCCCACCCCCTGCAACCGTGGTGGGTCTCCTTGCGCGGCGAGCCTCCTTCGTCGAGGGTAAACCAGCCTTTTGTTTCCTCCTCTGGAATTATTTTTTTTTTATCCTTCTTTGCCTCCTTCCTCGCCTGTGCGCAATCTCCGCCTTCTTCTTCTTTCTTTTTTTTTCCCCCCACCCTTTTAATCTCTTTTTACGCGCGCTGCCGTCGGGAGATATATATATATTTTTTTCTTCTCTTTTTGCATTTATATATCTCCTTCTTGCAAAAAAAAAAAAGGCGGAGCGCGCGCGCGCCATTCCTCCTCTTCCTCCTCCTCCTTTTTTTTTCTTTTTTTTGCACGGGAGCGCGCAATAGCTCCCCCTTTTTCTCCTCCCCCCCTTTCTTTTTCCTTCTTTGCTTGCTGAGCATTGCGGCGCGCCCCCTGCAGGCTTCTCCCCTTCTTTGCAAAACCCCAGATTGGGTGGGAGGGTCTTGCTTTGCACCCCTAACTTTGCAATCTTTTGCTTTGCACCCCTGCTTTGGCAACCTTTGCTTTGCACCCCTAACTTGCAACCTTTGCTTTGCACCCCAAACTTGCAACCTTTGCTTTGCACCCCTACTTTAGCAACCTTTCCTTTGCACCCTAACTTGCAACCTTTCCTTTGCACCCCTACTTTAGCAACCTTTCCTTTGCACCCTAACCTGCAACCTTTGCTTTGCACCCCTACTTTAGCAACCTTTCCTTTGCACCCCAAACTTGCAACCTTTGCTTTGCACCCCTACTTTAGCAACCTTTGCTTTGCACCCCAAACTTGCAACCTTTGCTTTGCACCCCTACTTTAGCAACCTTTCCTTTGCGCCCCTAACTTGCAACCTGTGCTTTGCACCCCTACTTTAGCAACCTTTCCTTTGCACCCCTGATTTATCAACCTGTTTCCAAGCCCCCCCCAATTCCAAATGGAGAGGGTCAGTGATGGTACAGGGGCCACAGCCAACGCGCCTCCAGCGCCCTGTGGGCCAACCCCTCCGGGGTGCTACACCTACCAGGTGAGCCGGCACAGCACGGACCTGCTCCACAGCCTCAACCAGCAGCGCAAGAACGGTGGGCGCTTCTGCGACGTCCTCCTCCGGGTGGGAGAGGAGAGCTTCCCCGCCCACCGGGCCGTCCTGGCTGCCTGCAGCGAGTATTTCGAGTCCGTCTTCAGCGCGCAGCAGCAGCAGCAGCAGCAGGGCCTGAGTGGCGGTGGCCCCACGGCGGGAGGAGCCACCGACGGAGGCGGGGGCGGAGCAGGAGGCGGAGGAGGCGGCGTAGGGTCCGGGGCGGCCGATGGGGGCGCCGCGGAGGCGGCTGGGGGAGGCGCTGGGGGCGTCCCCCCGGGCCTTGTAGGCCGGGAGTTGGAGATGCACACCATCAGCTCCAAGGTCTTTGGGGACATTCTGGACTTTGCTTACACCTCCCGCATCGTGGTGCGGCTGGAGAGCTTCCCCGAACTCATGACGGCGGCCAAGTTCCTCCTCATGCGCTCCGTCATTGACATCTGTCAGGAGGTCATCAAGCAATCCAACGTCCAGATTTTGGTCCCGCCGGCCGCCCGACCGGACATCATGCTCTTCCGCCCCGGGGCGGCTTCCACCGATTTGGGATTTCCCTTAGACATGACCAACGGCGCTGGGTTGGCACCCAACGGGAATGGCATCGCTGGCATGCCCGAAGACGAGGCCACTCGGGCGGCCCTCTCTGCCGCTGCCCAGTCCACCTTGCCTGTCCTGCAAGGGGTCGACCGTCTCCCCATGGTGGCCGGCCCGTTATCCCCACAGTTGTTGGCATCACCGTTCCAGAACGTCGGCGGGGCTGCCCCTTCCCTAGGGGGCAGCAAACGCGGTCGTGGCCGCCCCCGGAAGGCCAACCTGTTGGACTCGATGATGTTCAGTGCTCCCGGGGGACTGCGGGAAGCAGGGATTCTCCCGTGCGGTCTGTGCGGGAAGGTCTTCACCGATGCCAACCGGCTGCGGCAACATGAGGCCCAACACGGGGTCACCAGCCTGCAGCTGGGGTACCTCGACCTCCAGCCGCCCCGGTTGGGCGAGAACGGGGTGCCAGGGCTGGACGAGACGGAGGCCCCGCGGAAGAGGAGCCGGACGAGGAAGCAGGTGGCCTGCGAGATCTGCGGGAAGATCTTCCGGGACGTTTACCACCTCAACCGGCACAAGCTGTCCCACTCGGGGGAGAAGCCCTATTCCTGCCCTGTCTGCGGGCTGCGGTTCAAGAGGAAAGACCGGATGTCCTACCATGTCCGATCCCACGACGGCTCGGTGGGCAAGCCCTACATCTGCCAAAGCTGCGGGAAAGGGTTCTCTAGGTAAGCGGGAGCGCAAAGGATAATGAACGGGTATGCCTCGGTTTACAAGTGTGGTTTATTTTTTTACTTATATGCTGCTTTTGCTTTGACTTATATACCACTTTTCTATTTTTTTATTTGATTTGATTTATATACTGCTTTGATTTCTTTTATACACTGCTTCTGATTACATTTATATGTTGCTTTTCAATTTTTTAAACCTGATTTGATATGATTTATATGTCGCTTTTGAATTGATTTATATGCCGCTTCTGATTCCATTTATCCACTGCTTTTCTATTTTTTAAATTTGATTTCATATTACTTATATGCTGTTTTTTATTTGATTTATGCACTGCCTCTGGTTTGATTTATGTGCTCCTTCTGATTCATTTATATGCTGTTTTTGTTTGATTTATATACCGCTTTTCTGTTTTGCTATTTGAATTGACTTATATGCTCCTTCTGATTTCATTTATATGCTGCTTTTGATTTGCTTTATATACTTTTCTATTTTTCAACTTGATTTGACTTACATACTGATTTTGAATTGATGTATGTACCACTTTTCTACTTTTCAATTTCATTCGACTGATAATGCTGATTTATATGCCGCTTTTGTGTTTTTCCAATTTGATTTCATTTATATGCTGCATTTGATCTGATTTGTACACTGCTTTTGATTTGATTTATACACTGCCGTCCGCAAGTTTTCTGAACCTTCCCTTGTCGCTTTAATCCCATTTTTATTTTTTTTCCCCACAAGGCCTGATCATCTGAACGGACACATCAAGCAAGTTCACACGTCGGAGAGGCCTCACAAATGTCAGGTATGGATGGCGAAAGGAGGAAATCCGTGTATACGTGTGTCTCTTCTTAAATATACGGAGGTACCATCCCTTTGCAGACGTCTCGCCAAGCCTGCATTGTGTTTTTTTCCTTTACTGTCCTCTGGGCTCCTTCCTCTAAATCTCATTTCTCTATGCCTTTTGGGGATGGATCGCTTTCTTTGTCGGCTTTTACGTCCACTCACTTTCCACGCCATCTTATGCAGTTTCTTGGCTTGCAGATTTCCAACTTTTTTTTTTTTTACGGTGGGATTCTCCGCTAGCAGTTGTCAGATATCTTTTGACGGGGGGCTTCTCGTATTATCAGTGGCATATCTAACGTAAACAGTGCCTAGGGCAAGCATGGAAGTTGCTCCTCTACCTTCTTACCCCACCGCTACGGGCACAACTTTTTGTGGGATTGGCACCCAGGGCACATACCCCACCTGCCCTGCCCTGGATACGTCTCTATAGATACCTATTCCGGAGTCCCGCGTCCAGGTCTGGGTGGCTCATTTTAAGATGGATATAAACGAGTTCTGGAGCAGGTTCAGAGAACGTCAACGAGGATGATAGGAGAGCAAAACCTATGAGGAGGAACGTGGTGGAGAGAAGAATGATGGGCTATATGATCTTGTGAAATATCTCAAGGGCCGTCACAAAGAGGATAGGGTAGGAGGAGCTTGGTGGAGAGAAGAATGATGGGCTGTGTGATCTCGTGAAATATCTCAAGGGCTGTCCCAAGGGGATAGGGTAAGACGAGGTCTAATAGTTCGAAGTTATGGGAGAAGTAGATTTTGGTTGAACATCAGAATTTGTTAACGGTGAATGACCATCTTGGATGGGATAGATGAGCATCTTTCCGGAGTGCTTTAGTTACGGATTCCGAAATGGCTGTTATATTATTACTATTAAGGTTGTTGTGAGACGTTTCAGTTCGTATATATCTCTGTTTTTATTATATTATTAATATTTGCCAATGTCCCTTTCTGCCTCTTCACAATTCACTAACGGGGCTTCTTAACACCTCCAACTACGTAGCTAAGTGTATGTAAAGATAGCAGATCCCGGCCTTTATTTATTTCATTTTAAATTTTAAATAATTTTATTAAGTTAACGTAAATAAATGGGTGACTGCCTTTCGGCTACCGCCACACGTACGTGGTGGGTGGCGTGGTTTTGCCGCACAGTCTGCCGACGGGATTTTGTACATAATTCTGGATTTTCGAGCTAGCTAAATTTGCAAAAGATAAAAAAAAGTGAAATTTAACCAATCTATAGTCAACAACTCAGTCCTTCACCCCGCACCCCCATTGATAATCAATGCGAAAAATCTCTTCTTTTTTTCTAATCTCTCTTACTTCCTGCCTGTTAATTAGCAGGAAATTGGGAACCTCCATGGAATAAGCTCAGAGACATCTCCACCCCTAGACCAATTGAAACTTCAAGAGGTATTTCTTAAATAATGTTTAATTATTGTATATACAGTATTTTCAAACAAACAAACAAACAAAACTTCGTTATTTTTAAGTATATAGATAGCTAGACGGATGGATGGATGGATAGATAGATATAGATATTAATCTGCCTTTCCACTACTTGGTAGGAAAGTCCTAGAGTTCATTTTCTTTTCTGATGGTTGATATTTATTTATTTAATTAATTAATATCCCGCCTTTCTTCCAATATGGGACCTAAAGCGTCTTACAATATTATTATCATTTTTAGTAGCATTGTTGACAGCAACGACTGATTTTTGTACAATAATCCTGTATATAATATGTCCTACACTTAATAATTCTGTATGATAATCATATATATATATATATATATATATAGTGTGTGTGTGTGTGTTTTTATCTATGCGTGTGCATGTATATATGTGTATATATATATATATATACATATATATATGTATATATGAACACACACATACTAAACACGTTAATGTCTCAAAATAAGAAATGTTTGGTTCCTTTTATCCTGGTAGTCTTTCCTAGTTTTAGCTGATTTATATTTAGTTTTTCTAAAACAGAATTCATTTTTGCTTTGCCTTGGTTTTACTTTCTACACTCTCCATTTGCATCCCCAGCTTGTGTTAAAAATTGATTTTTTAGGGAAAAGAAGTAACTTCTAGCTGCAACAATGAAAAAAATAATAATGAAGGCCCCATTGCTTAACGAATCGGTAGCTACGTTGGAGAAATGCGACGAACCCCTGTTGGTGAATTGTCAGAAAGCAGAATTGGTTGAAAAGTGGAAACTGTAGAACAGGAAGGACTTAATGGCGGGGGTCCACTTGGGAAACATGCTGCCATAATTTCTCACTTTGGGTTTGACGATCGAATGTGTTCAGAGTCCATTTGAACGGGTGCGTTTGTTTTGTGTGTCCGTCTGTCCGTGTTTGTCTTTAACTCCGCTCTGCTGGCTCTGCCTACAGACCTGCAACGCCTCTTTCGCCACCCGCGACCGGCTCCGCTCCCACCTGGCCTGCCACGAAGACAAGGTCCCGTGCCAGGTCTGCGGGAAGTACCTGCGGGCGGCGTACATGGCCGACCACCTGAAGAAACACAGCGAAGGACCAAGTAACTTCTGTACCATCTGCAACAGAGGTAAACGAGCACACCCACTTTCTTAACGAGGACGCGGCGGCAGGTGGGGTCGGGGAGCCCGATCGTAGCGAAACGGTGCCTTGTCGAAGAGAAAGGGGCCGTGTCGTCGGCAAAACGAGTTATTCCCCTTATTCGTTCTCTTGTGTTTTCTGACCTCCTTCTTAATTTTACGGGGTTGAAAATGCTGCAGCCGAAGGCTAAATATGGGGAGGGGGTTGTTGAGTTCCCCGTTCAAAATAGAGTCGCTGGGTACGGGTTTGTTTACAGCACAATTACAGACCTGCAAATCTCCGTACGGCTCGGGTTGAGGCTTATTTAAAAGGCCGTTATCTGCCCGCACAAACTTGCCCAAGTCTTAAAAGTCCTTCTTTCCATTGCTTATGCACACATGCAGAGCGGGTTTGCTACCATGACCTTCCTCTGAGGCTGAGAGTGTGTGACTGGCCTCAAGGTCACCTAGTGGGTTTCCATGGCTGGTAAGAATTCAAACCCTTGTCGCCTTGGAGGATTTCTAGTCCAGCTCAAAGACCCCTAGGTCACCCTGTCTAGCTTTCTAGCTCTTCCAAACATCTTTTTTTACAAAGTTGGACAGACTAGTGATTTGCTGCACCGTTAGTAATTAGCTTCGCAATTAGTAATTTCCCAGCAACCCCGGGCATTTGCTTTTTCTGTCCTTAAACAAGGTATGGATGGGTGCAACCTAATTTTTCTTTTTTCCCTAAATCCCTGACTCCAATAATTCTGGAAATCGGAGACAACTGAAGTCTTAAAAGTATTTTTTTATGTGGGAGTGTTGCATTCAGAAGCATTTGTTAACAAAGGAGAGAATTTTGTCCATTTAATCTGCAGCAAGGAAGGTCAGAACGTGGGTGGGAAAAAAATTGTGTTTTTTAATGGGCAGGGTGACATTCCTTTCATGTCTGTTTTTGTGCATTTTTGGCCAGTCCCCAAGAACGGTTGCTCTGCCTTTGTTTTGAACTTGTTCTTAAGCTTGGGTTGGGGTTGTTTGGAAAACCAAATTTAGCTTAATGTAGATTTTTGAGCAGCACCCAGCTTCTTTTTAAAAGCCTTCGATTTATCCTGCGGCTTTATATTCCTGTTTTCTGCCAGCAATTGTTACTTAACAAAAATTGCAGATTTTTTTTCCCGCTTGGATTGCAAACTTGGACAAGAAGGAAGATGCTGAGAACTTTTTTTTTTTAAATATTTTGGCAGCAAGGTTCACAATCCAGCCTTGATGACTCAGCTTAATTAAAACAGAAGAATAGCATTAGAATAATAGAGTTGGAAGAGACCCCAAGGGGCCATCCAGTCCAACCCCATTCAGCCGTGCAGGAAGACACAGTCTAAGCCCTCCTTTTGAAAGGTGGCCATCCAGCCTCTGCTTAAAAATCTCCAAAGACGACGACTCCACCGTGTTCAAATTGCAGCAGCAAATACCATGAGAAAGTTCTTCCTAAGGTTTAGGTGGAACCTCTTTTCCTGAAGTTTGAATCCATTGCTCCGTGTCCTTGTTTCTGGAGCAGCACAAAATAGGCTTGCTCCGTCCCCTTTGAATATTCTCTACTCCAATCTAAACATACCCAACTCCCTAAACCTCTCCTTTAGGGCTTCATGGTTTCCAAGCCTTCTACCATTTTGGTCACCCTGGACAAACATCTGTCCCTTTGTCCATCAGGACACCACAACTGTGTCACACACATTCACAATTCACTAACAGAGTTCCTTAGTGCCTTTGAAATGTAGCTATATATATCCGTAAATTTAGCCATTATGTACCATGATAAAGGATTCCAGCTATAAATAATTAAATTAATTGTGGCTTTTGCTGACTGTGAGGTACGTGAGGTCCAAAGGATGAATTCCAAAATATATTTGCCCAGAATTGTGGGTGGGAAAACAAGAGCGGAAAACTCCTTAACGAGTGCTGAATCACAGTGTATCCTTGCGTGCTATCAAATTGTTTCCAAATTATGGCAACCTTATCAGGGGGATTTTCTGGGGCTGAGAGTATGTGACACACCCAGGGTCCCCACTAGGTTTCCATGGCTGAGCAGAGTTGAACCCTAGTTTCTGGGATCTGTACTCCATTGAACCCTCTTTTCTGGGATCTGTACTCCATTGCTCAAACCGATTCTCTTGGAAGAAGCATAGATCGATTTTTCTAAAGAATTCCTCACAGGGTAGAACTGGTTTATTTATCGGTGTGCGGACAGGTTTGCACACGCCAGCCCTAAAGGCCACACCTGTGTGAAGTTTTGTCAACAACATCTAACCAAAAATGCAAGAACAGCCACTTTGATGTTCCTTCCCCGACCCCCCCCCCCGTTTTGTGAAACGAACAAAGAAGCCTTTAGTGTTTTTTTGGCAGCAGAAACGAGAATAAATCAATCATGCATCCATTAAGGTTTAGATACATTTGAAATAAGAATGCTACCTGGGTTCTTTTTCTGGGTGTGCTTTTAATTTTCTGGGAAGAGGAGCCCGGTTTGTAGAAAACAATGGCAGCTCTCCGAAAGTTTGTAAATCTTTGGGTTTTTATTTCACCTGCTGAGCTGAATCCCAGCTGGATCAACATGCGGGTAAATATGAACAGTTCAATGGATATACTGTAGGAATGTATTGAGGTGTATCTTTAATCCTGCTGTGAATTTCTCCTAATTTGTTGGAAAACAAACGCAGGGTAATTTTTCCCCCCAATTTCACCTTGTTTGGAGTATGCAAATTTTCCCAGTACCTTGGAAGACAACTCCACCCTGGTTATAATTGTTAATTCTAGAGTGTGGGTTCTGTAACCACAGATTCGACAAATCACAGCTTGAAAATATTATTTTAAAAAAACATTTCCAAAAAGCAAACTTTGATTTTTGCCATTTTATATAAGGTTTTAAAACACCTTTGTATATAACGGGGCTTCAGCATTTACGAATTTAGGTTTCCATGCGGGTTCCTGGAATCAAACTCTTAAGAGTTTATTTTTCGGAACAGCAGGCAGCCTTCATAATAATGCAAAAAAGAGGAAGAAAAAAAATAAGAGAAACCTGGTTGTGTGATTTCTTTACGAGAAAGAAGGGCATCCTTTGCGAATCAGCCTCTGAAGTTGGATTTGTTTTGTTGTTTTCATTGTGTGCCTTTGACTAGGTTCCAACTTAAGGCGAGATCCCTAAGGAGATGCCATTGTGGGGTTTTCCTGCCCAGATTTTTTGCCTTCTTCTGAGGCTGAGAGAGTGCAGCTCACCCTAGGCCACCCAGTAGGTTTCCACGTCCTAGCAGGGATTTGAACCCTGGTCTCTCCCGCGTCCTACTCTCACAGTCAAAGCGCTACAACCGCATTGGGTCTCGAAAAGCATTTTCTTGGCTAGATTTCACCCAAGTCGGATTGGCACGAGAGAGAGTGACCTGCCAAGAAGTGGTTTTTCTGTGGTCCCAGTGAAAGCAATACCCAAGACTGTGTTTTTTCCCTCACTGACCTGTGCAGTCCGTTAACCGGATGAGCACTTCCATGTCCGAGTGGTTGACTCTGCTGCGAATTTTCATCCCAAACTTTAAAGGAAGTTTCAGAAAATCCTTCCCTATCTATTATAAAAGCTCCCGCAAACTCGGAGAGATACCTTTTAAAATTTGGGACTGAAATCCGGAATGGATTCACATGGGCCAGTGTTAACGGCGTTGACCCCCCTTGGCCCGGAGGCGGCGATAAAATCAGGAGAAACGGGGAGGAGGCGAGGAAGGTGTGGCCGTTCTGGTGGCAGGATCTCATCTCCTTTTGTCTTGTTTAGGTTTCTCCTCTGCCTCCTACTTAAAGGTCCATGTTAAAACCCACCACGATGTTCCCCTTCCCCAGGTCTCCCGACACCCGGAGCCCATCCCGAATGGGGGAGCAGCGTACCACAGCGTCAGGACATATGGCATCAAAGGCAAGCAAAAAATAAACCCCCCAATCCCTAACCTCCCCCCCCCCGGCACCCTGGCTGCGCAGTTTCCCCTCTCTCGGCATAGGGGGGCCTCTCACAGCGGGGGTGGTTTCGGGGAAGTGGTCGATATTGGGATCTAGAATTGTCACCCAGATGTACTACCTCGCAGGGTCGTAAGAACGCCTTGTTTTCCACCCTGCCCGTTGCTAGTTGCAAGAATTTCGTTATCCCGACGATCCTGTCCCACTATATTTCTTCCTTGATTTCTCCACTTTAGACGGTTGTGCATCCAAAATAGTAGTTAACTCTGCCTTCCCTGCATGGAGAAAGTAGCATCTAAGGACCTAAGATTGATCGGGACCAAAGGCTTGATTCCAGCCAGAACAGACTAAGGGAGCCCACACTTAGGGGGTCATAACCGCTCCCACCCATTTGGGATACAAAGATAGACTCTTTCTCAACATGGAGGTTCCGCTTAGGCAGCAGCGGCTAGTAGCCAATGATCAACCTCTCCCTTTCCTCTCTTTCTGAGAATTTATCCAGTCCCCAGTTGTAGCCACCTATGCTCACATCCTGTGGCAGTGAGTTCCGTGGATTAACTCACACAGGCTCAGAAGAAGTGGGACTTTTCTCTCCAAATCTTCTCTCCAAAATATGGAGGTTTCCCAAGCCCCACCTGTGTGAGGCACACAGCCTGTTGTAAGGGTAAGCGTTCCCGGCGGGCGACCTCTCCCTAAAAGTTGAGATTGAAGCTCGGAGCAGATTCAACGCATTATCCGTATCAGAGCCATTGAGCAGAAAGAGGGATATTCCAGCTAAAAAGCTCAAGCAGTACAGTCTAAAACCTCCCATCAGTGAGAAAATATCTAGGAGGAAAATAAAAGATTTTTGCGGGACGGACGGGATACCCATTTTCCTGTAGGTTGTGTTGGAGATGTGGGGTTCGTTTTGTCTCATCGTGCTCTGCCCGGAAGGTGCAAAGCGAGAGTCCCTTTTTCATCAAAATTTTGTACCCGCAAAATCCTTTGGAGGTTCCGTCGGCCATGCCGCCTTCCCCGTTACGGTGTCGACGATACATGCAGCTTTTGGGTAGGAAGTGGAACGAATCTTGATTCGAATTCGAGGCCCAGAGGCCAAAGAAATCTAGTCCAAACGAACAAACAGTTATCTCCCGGAGACTATAGCTCAATTAGGGAACTCTCCTCCACACACGATAGGCTCCGCAGAGATTCCAAGGAGGATGGGGTACACCTGATCTCGTTCCCCCAAACCTCCAGGCTGGCTGGAACGAGGTCTCTCTTCTTCTCTCGGTAAACTAGTCTAAGGTCGTCGTGATGCATCTTGCTTTTCCGTCCGTTTGGTGTGATGTGCATGCATTTCGGAGCTGCGGGGAGAGCGGCGTCCATGTATAAAATCCGCCGTAAAAAAAAAAAGAGAGAGAGAGAGACTTCCGGTGGAGGTTGCGGTGATATAACGTGTGTCTGTTTGTTGTGCACGCACGGGCCAGGCATTTCTCTGTGTCCATCCATTTCTAGTGTCGCTGCTATCCTCGGGGCCAACAATTTGCACTGTCGCGTGACGTCTGTTTGCTACCACAACAAAAAAAATCAGCCCCTTTGTCCGTTCGTTTTTAGGTTTACCCATCAGGAAAGTACGGCAACATTACGGCCAGGAGAAACGAGAAAATTTTACGGGCTAGTCGCTTTTGATTTGGATTTCTTTTGTCGAGTTTAGGTTGCATGCGAGAAATGACTTGTTGTATTTCCAGCTCGCTCTCTCCCAGGGGCCTAAAAACTGTTGTCTTTTTTTTCCCCCTCTCTTTTTCCCTAGAAGGCCAGAAATGCTCACATTTGGACCCGATTGAAAGCTCGGATTCTTACGGGGACCTCTCCGACGCGAGCGACCTCAAGACCCCCGAAAAGCAGAACGCGAACGGTTCCTTCTCCTGCGACATGGTCGTTGCCAAAAACAAATTGGAGTCGGAGGCAGACAAGAAGTACCCCTGTCCCGAGTGCGGGAGCTTTTTCCGATCCAAGTCCTATCTCAACAAACACATACAGAAAGTCCATGCCCGATCCCTAGGAGGGGGACCGCTCGGGGACTTGGGCTCTGCCCTGGGGTCCCCGTTTTCCCCACAACAGAACATGTCCCTCCTGGAGTCGTTCGGGTTTCAGATCGTTCAGTCGGCCTTCGCCTCCTCCTTAGTGGATCCGGAAGTCGACCAGCAGCCGATGGGGCCGGACGGAAAATGAGGCCCCGTCGGAACCCCGACTGACTTTCGAAGACACCGAGTTAATGCTGAGATGGCTGTGAAAAAAAACAAAAAGATATTCAGGGGAGCTAACAAAAAAAAAATAATAATAATCCATTTTTGTAGCAGGAAGATACTTGTTTTTATCCCTTTTAGGCCCCCAGATTTTTCTCCGTTCACTTCTTCCCGCAATCTTTGGATAGGAATTGTTTTCGATCGCCAATCCGATAACGAATCGGTGGGGCGGGTGGGTGAGGAAGAAATTGCCCGAGCATCTTAGGAGGTCTGTGAGTGGTCCAAAAAAAAAAAAAAATTATTATTATTTAAAAAAAAAAAAAAGGAAATGCCCGATTCAGGGTGTCCCCCCCCCCCCAGGAGTCCTTAAAACATATGCAGAGATTCGCGTATTAGCTGCATTGTCTTGTTCGTATAAAAAAAATTAATTTTTTTTTTTTTAAAAGCAACCTGTGGTATCTTAGTAGGTTAGAGATGGTCCTTTAAAAGCAATGCGTATTTTTTTCGCTGGTCTAAAGAGGCGAGGAGTCTTTGCAAGGTGCCGGAGAGGAAATATTTCAAGATGGCCCCCGTCGTCCGATCCCGCCTCGTCGATTTATCCCCAAGTTTTGGTAGCCGCGGAGCAGGTATTTCGCACCCGCTACCGAATTACGGGATGGGGAGTGGTGCTAAAAAAAAAAAAATCACCTCTTTAATGCCGCTTCGGCCGGAGAATTTGTTCGATCCCCCTCTCCCCGAATCCTCGAAAAACAAACAAACAAAAAAAACACTTGGGTTTCTGTCTCCCTCTCTCAATGAAAATTATTATTATTATTATTTTATTATTATTATTGTTATTACATTTATGATTTTAGGACCTGTTGTAGTGATTTGCTACTGAGAAGCCCTTTCACGGCAGTTATACAGAGAGCTCTTAAAGCAGCAGTCATGTTAGGGTTAGTATTAAAAAAAAATTTTCTTTTTTAGATGTATCATAATTAATAATAATAATAACTTGGCTAGTTGATTGTTTTTTTTTTTTTTTTTTTTAAGTCTATGGGATAATATAGTTATGCAAAAATGTAAAGAAGGTGGGAGGGCGGCAAAGAAGAAGTTTAAAAAAATTTTTTTTTTTTTTTTATAAAACACAACAACAAAAAATTAGTGCACTCTGTGTTGGTTGATGCCTAAAGACACCAGAAGATTTCCATTTTTTTTTTTAATTATTTTTCTCCAGTGAGACGGTTCTAACATTTTTTTTCTGGACAACCAGCCTGTTTGGTGCAAAGTTCGTGGAGTGGTTTCGGATGAGGAAAAAAACGAAATAATTGGTTTGGACTGCATTAAAGAAGTTAGAGTGTTACTTTATACCATTTCCTTTTGTCTTTAATTTTATGTTGGAATTTTTTTTTGGGTGGGTGTGGGATAAGAAAGGGTCACCAGGTTGAATATCCCCTTATCTGGAAAAACAAAATTTGAAAAGTGCCGAAAACCGAACTCGGATCCTCGGTCACTCTCCCGCCTTGCATCTCTTGGGAAATGGGACGGAAAAAAATAAGAATTTGCCCAAATAGACTCTTCTAAATTGAGTATTGCTTACCTGTAAACCCAAAATCTGAAAACCACCAAAAAAAAAAAACTTAATTTTTTGCCTTAGATTTCAGAGGACACAAGGCTGAAGGGAGAAGCGAGGACTATGAAAATTGGGAGAAATCCAGCCGGTTTTGTTTTCTTCCTGCATCTCAGAATTGGGTTGGGTTGGATGCCCCAAATTTATACGGGCGCCAAAAAAAATGCAAAAAATAAATAAATAAAAAAATCACCTGTATTTCACCCAATTCCTGGTTAACAGGAGCTGGAAGACATTTTCTGTCTCCGATCACGCCCTTATATTCATAAATTGGAAAATAACATTTTTATTTTTAAACTAGCCCTATGTTAAGCATCTTCGTAGTTCAATAATGCAAAATTTATGTTATTTTCTAAATCAGGTGTCTGTGTGTTGCTCTTTTTTGTAAGGAAAAGAACCTCAGGACAGGAAAAAAAATAATAATAATAATGCAGAAACACCCGGTTTTGTACGGATCTACGGCATTCCTCCTTTATCAGGAATTTTGGTAGCCGAGGAAGAAATAACAGGGAAAGACGAGAGAAAGAGAGAGAGGTTCGTAAACGAGAAAAGTGAGTGGTTAAAAATCTTTTTAAGCAAACCTTTTTTTAATCCAAAATTAGAGAGCGTGGCGTAGTTTAAAACTAAACTAGATTAAGTCGAGGTAATACTAAACCAATGTATTATAGTGGTCTGAGCGCTAGAGACCAGGGTTAAATTCCCCTTTGAACCCACTGGGTGTGTCACGCACTCTCAGCCGCCCGATTATCCCCCCCGAATGCTGATGCTGCTCGAAATGCTCCCACCTAGACAGAGGATGAGGAAAGGGAAAAAGTCTGGCTCGGCAGCTATAAAAGTCTGGGCTGGGCAGGCATTAAAAAAGACTTCATGAAAGAGATTCTTTCATAACTTTGTGGTGTTCTGATTAAAAAATATTTGATAATTGAAAGGGTTTTTTTTTCTTACTCATGCCAAGGAGATGGGTGCGGGACGTACCACGCCAGGCATGCCAGGGCATTGGGGTTGGATGCCACACCCCACAAGTGCATAACGCAAAAGCCTGTGGGAACACATTCCCCGGGGCCTTTTGATAGCTGGATTGACGAGCAACGAAGTTTTAACGAGGCAATTAATATGCTTTCCCGGCTATACACACACGTGGCTTTCCAAAAAAATAAAATAAAAATAAAAATGGAGGGGCTTGGAAGGACATAATTACCAGTTCCTGCACTGGTAGCGGGGTTGGGATAAATGGCCTTTAGGTGCCCCTTTCCCAACCCTGCCTTTGAGATCCCTGTGATCCTAAAAGTCACACTCTCTCAGCCTCGGGGGGGGAGAAAAGCAGTGGTGACAAATTTGGTAGCTACAGTTGGAGAAATGCAACAGTAAGAGCAGTATAACAACAGTAAAAAGTCTTTTTCCAAATATATATTTTTATTTTTTATATATATATTTGTATGTGTGTGTGTTTGTGTATATATATATATATACACACACACACACATATATATATATATACACATTTGGCCTTTGTGATTCAGAATAACAATAGTTAGAAAGTCTTCTTGCAAATTTAAAACAAATAGATTTAATTTAGCATTAGCTTTAAGTGGACTACCTGGCAGGGAGAGTTTTCCATGCATCTTTGGACCACCTTGGAGGAACAGCGTTCACGTATGGCTTATATTTACATACTTTTTAAATGGAAAAATAAAAAATTAAAGCATGCATTTAAAAAGTTTTTGAGCTGTTGACTCACGCTGGCCAGGAAAATCTATATATATATATATATATAAATAAAACAAGAGATGGGAAAACAGCTTCATTCCGGGCCAAGGTCATTTTGGGGAAGGAAAAAACAACAACAAGGAGATCTTTCTTTATTTCCAGCCTCGCATTTTCACCACAAAAATCTTTTAGCATTTTACAGAGACTTTCTTCTGTCTGGAAAAACTAAAAAATAAAAATGAGCTAATCTCTCTCTTAAGCTTTTAGTACCTGGGTTAAAAATAGGCCCCATTTAAAAAAAAATTTTTTTTTAAGTCTAATGCCAATTTTATTTTCCACCTCTTTCTATCTCTCAGTCCAAACCATCTTGATTTGATTTTTTATTGTGTGCTTTTTAAGCAGTTTCCAACTTAAGGCAACCCTAAGAGGTTTTCTGGAGGCTGAGAGTGTGTGACTTTGCCCAAGCAAAAGAGAATCGAACCCGGGTCTCTGCAGAAGAGAATTTCCTGGAATTTGACTCTATTGCTCCGCATCCTCGCCTCTGGAGCAGCAGAAAAAGAGGCTTGCTCCGTCTTCAACATGACATCCCTTCAAATATTTAAACATGGCTGTCGTGCTTATTTACAAAATATAGTCACATTTATTATTCTTACTTATTTCTACCCCGCTTTTCTCCTCGAGAGGACTCAAAGCAGCTTGTAAAAATATTTATTTATAAAATACTGTAGGAAAACAACAATATTTTAATTCTCATTAAGTATATTTTAATAACTGGGGTGTTTAACTTTTGCTAAAACTAAATGTTTTAGTGGTTATCTTTTTAAATTATTTAATTTAATTATTTAAAGTATCGTACGTCGCCTCGTGTCCCGTTTTGGGAGAAAGGAGGGGTATAAAATCAATCGATAGGTTCTCCTTAGGTCAAATAATCAATCAATTAATCAATCCGTTGGTTCTCTTTAGGGCTGTCCTATGTGAGAAACAGTTTTATGGCAGATAACCAAAAAACAAAAACCCCAAATAATCAGTTTTCAGACTTGTTTTGCAACAAAGGTAGGAATTAGGAAACTTCACAAACGACAACTTGCGTAAGAAATCAAATTTACACTATATTGTTGTCCAAGGGTTGTGTAGCCGTGGCAATCGGGGCAAAAACCGACGCATCCAGCCCAATGCATACCTCAATTAACAAATTATATTTCATAGTGAGTGTTATTTTCACAAAGAAATTTCACACCCAACGAGCCCGCGCTTTTTGTTCCTCATCCTCTGTCCAGCTGGGAGTTTCTTTAAGCAAGGCCAGGAACCAGTTAAGGGGGCACTTCTTTTGCCTCCTCTCCTGGGGAGCCTTGGAGAGGTTTGGGGATCTATCCAAGCCCCGCTTTTGTGCACAGGGGCTCCCCAAATCTCTCTCTATCCAAGCCTTGCTTTTGTGCACAGGGGCTCCCCAAATCTCTCTCTATCCAAGCCTTGCTTTTTAGGACCCAGCACAGGGGCTCCCCAGATCTATCCAAGCCCTACTTTTTGCACACAGGGGCTCCCCAGATCTATCCAAGCCCTGCTTGTGTGCACGGGGGCTCCCCAGATCTCTATCCAAGCCCTGCTTTTCTGCACAGGGGCTCCCCAGATCTCTCTCTATCCAAGCCTTGCTTTTTAGGACCCAGCACAGGGGCTCCCCAGATCTATCCAAGCCCTACTTTTTGCACACAGGGGCTCCCCAAATCTCTATCCAAGCCCTGCTTTTGTGCACAGGGGCTCCCCAGATCTATCCAAGCCCTGCTTTTTGCACACAGGGGCTCCCCAAATCTCTATCCAAGCCCTGCTTTTGTGCACAGGGGCTCCCCAAATCTCTATCCCAGCCCCGCTTTTGTGCACAGGGGCTCCCCAAATCTCTCTATCCCAGCCCCGCTTTTGTGCACAGGGGCTCCCCAAACCTCTCTCTATCCAAGCCTTGCTTTTTTAGGACCCAGCACAGGGGCTCCCCAGATCTCTCTGTCTCTCCCCCCCCCCCAAGCCCTGTCTTTTGCGCACAGGCGGCTCCCAAATCTCCCTCTCTCCGAGCCCCCTTGTCTGGGGCCCAGCTCCCCCAAATCTCTCTCTCTCCGCCGGGAAGCGCGGCTCTTCTAGGACCCAGCGGCGGGGGGGAGCGAGGGGCGGGCGCGGGGCCGGCCCGGGAGGCGGAGCGGCGGCGGCGGCGGCGGCTCGTGGAGGGAAGCGCCGCGGTGTTTACCGAGAGCGGAGGAGCGGCGGAGAGCGCGAAGGGAGGCCGCCTGGGAGGGCAGGCGGGCGGGCGGGCGTCCGGCATGGCCCCCCTCCGCGCGCACCCGGGGATGGCGAGGCGGGCCTTGCGCACCGGCTGCGCGCCCTGGGCGCTGCTCCTCCTGGAGGCCGCGGTGGTGGCCTCGGCGGCGGGGGAAGGAGAAGGTGAGCGGCCCCTTCCCTTCCCTCCCCTTCCTCGCGGCAAAGGCGCCCCAGCCCGCCGCCGCGCGTTCGCGCATTTTGGAGAGCCCCCCGGGCCGCCCGTTTTGCGCGGAGCCCGGGCCCCCTCCAGCCCCGTCGTGGGGGGGGGGTCTCGGGGTCCCCGCTTCCCCTTCCTCCCGCCCGCTCGTGGCCACCCTTCAGCCCCTTTTGGGGGGTCTTGCCCGGGGCGGAGAAGGGGTCCCCCTTTGGAGAGGTCCCGCCTTTGGAGATGCGCCCTGGGCGCACCGCCTGGCTGCTTTCCCCTTCCTTCCCGGGAGGAAGCGCGTTCGCACGACCTCCCTTTTTTTGTTTTGCACGGGATTCAGAAGCAAGCGATCTTTCCCCCACCGCTAGTCACGTGTCAGGCCGCGTCCGGGGGGCCCCCCCCAGCTCTTAGTTTGCACGCCTGCCTTCCCCGTGGAGCCGCAGCCGACACGTGACGGGAGCATTGCACGTGTGAACGGGCCGTGCGTTGCGTGAATTTCTGCCGTGGGTGGTGACGACGATGATGATGCTAGGAGGGGAGGGGAGGCGAGGCGGCAAGGGTGTGAAGCGGATGCAAAACCCGGGTTTACTCTGGAGTAAGAAAACCCACTCTCCCCTTTACGCGAGTCTTTATTCCTAATCTGGAAGCGAGTGACGCCTCGGGATGCAAATTTATCTCGAGTTTGTCGGCTGGTTTGTTTTTGTTTTTTTTACCCCTCTTCGGTTTTTGCTGCAGATTTTGGAGAAGTTACTTTTTTTTGTAACTGCATCTCCCCCACTGCCAAGTTTCGCAGCAGCAATACTAACTGCTCGGCTTTCGTGTGGGTTTTTTTGGGGCGCGAGACGGGTTTGCACTCTGCACGTGCTCAGAGGCACCAGGTTTGCGGGTTGAGGGGGGGAAGAGGTTGTTTCGTACTGCGCATGCTCCGTTTCTCCCCCAGAAGCTGCAAGATGCAGAATGGGAGAAAGGAGGGGGGATGCGATGACGTATATCTCGCCCCCCTCTTCTTAGGAGCCTTTGTTTCCTCGCTCCTGATTGGCCGGTCGCTGTCTCCAGGCCTTGAGCGCTCCGCCTATCGGGCGCCGCCTTTCTTGGCCGGGGTGACGTCATCCTCCCCGCGCTGTAAACAACTTGGCTCCGCCCCCTTTAGCCAGGGTGGCCACGCCCCTTCCCTTGCACGTGGATGGGTGGGCGTGGCCTGGCGGATGCCCCGCCCCCTTTGCATGCTCTGCTCGAACAGAGGAAGCGTTTGGAACTTAAAACCCAGAAAAGTTACTTTTTTTACCTCCAGCCCTTAAAAGCAGCTGGGAGAAGTTGCTTTTTTGAACCTTATCTAAAGAACTGGGGAAAGTTACTTTGTTTAAGACTCTAGCTTCTTAAAGTTACTTTTTTAAGCAGCAGCTTCCTAAATGAAAGGAGCGCTGGGGAAAGTTACTTTTTCGGACCATATGGTGGAACTGGGGAAAAGTTACTATTTTCTTGGGCTATAACTTCCCAAACAGAAACAAGTTACTTTTTTTTAGGACGGTAGCTTTCTAAACAAAAGCACTGCTTGGAAAAGTTACTATTTTATTTTATTTTGACCACAGCTGCAGAAAGTTAGTATTTTATTGCGTAATAGCTTTCCAAATACAGAGCTGAGGAAGTTACTTTTAATACTGTGGCTTTTAAAATAAAAGAAGTTACTTTTTAAAACTGTGGCTTCATGCAAACAGAGCAGCAAAAAGTTACTTTTCTATTGCAGCCTCTGGAATCTGGGAAAATTTACCTTTTTGGGGGGGGGGCAGAAGTTCAGCTTTGTAAATAAAAAAAATAAGCTGGTAGAAGTTACTTTTTTGATTGTTCCTTTGCTATGCCAAACCAGAGTTGAGAAAAGTTACCCCTTTTTTTGCCCCTATAACGCCTTAAAATAAAACCAGAACTACATTTCTGGGCTGCAATAATAACAATAATAACAGTGGTGGTGGATATCCTTGCCCAAAGTCACATTCTCTCAGCCTCAGAAAGCAGCCATGGTGGCGGAACTCCTCTCATTAATACATCCTGCCATGATAAGGTTGCTATAAGTTGGAAGCATCAATTTCTGAGTCCAAATTTTTTGGGGGGGCAAAAAAATCAAGCTATGAATGAATGAATGAGATTTTCTCGAGCTCGGTACCAAAGTCGTGCACGTCGGGGATTTTGAAGCTCCCTTTTGCTCCCTTCCAGGCACAACTTCCACGGCGCCGTCTCTGGCTCTGACGGTCAAGATGGCCACCACGGAGGGGACGGTCGAAGTCTTCGAGCCGGCCAGGAGCCTCCCGTCCCGGAGCGAAGCGGCCGCCGTCCAGCCGGTCGTGGGGATCGGGCAGCGGGTCAGGACGAGGACGAGCGAGAAGAAAGACCTGGGGATGCTGGGTGAGGAAGTTTTCCTACAAAATATCCCTCTTTTTTATATAAAAAAAATCCCTTTTTTTCCTCTCCTTTGTGTCATTTTTTTTTTGAGTCGGGTTGCCATGTTGAAAACTGGAAAGGGCTCTTCTGCCTTTTATGAGTTGTGTCAAAGAGGGGATTTTCTGCAGGGGTTGCTTATCCCATAACCAGGGAACAAGCAACTTCCCTGTTCAAATTCCCTCTTTGTTGCCAACCCTTAAAAAGCAAAGGAGCCTTCTCCAATTTTAAAGTTGGCAACCCTAACTGCGAGGCATGAAATCACGAAGAAATTAAGATGGGGGAAGTCTAGTAGGTTTTGGAGCGGCGTAAACAGAGGTTGGGCTAGATGTCATTCCCTTCTGACTCAGTATAGCAGACGGAGCTAGCCTGTTTTCTGCTGCTCCAGAAACCAGGACACGGACCAGTTGTTTCAAATTAACAAGAGATTCCACCTAAACGTTAGGAAGAATTTCTTGACTCTAAGGGCTGTTCGAAGGTGAAATATGGGTGCTCGAGTCCTTTTCTTTGGCAACCTTTAAACAGAGGTTGGGTACGGCCCTTCCTCTATGACCAGGGTTCGATTCCACCTAAATAATTAGGAAGAACTTCTTAACTGTAAGGATTTGACAGTGGAGCATGGTGGACTCAACCAAGGTTGGATGGCTGTGTTTCGGCTTTAATTGCATTTAATTTAATTGCATTATTCCTGCATGGCAGATTGGGGTTGGTCTTGATGACCTCGGAGAGACTCTCGCAGCTCTCCGATTTCTATGATTTCTTCCGTATAGAGAAGCCACCAAAATGGCAAATAATCCTCTTATAAGGCTAGGCCATGGAAGCCCATGGGGGTAACACTCTCTCAGCCCTCAGAAAGACCCCATGATAGGGTCACCGTGAATCTGAAACAATATGGAGAGACGTTCAGCCATCTTGAAAGGACGTCTCCTACCAAAATGGAAGCAAGCTTGTTTTTTTCCTGCTGCTCCACAGCATCAGGGGCTGGGGTTGTTTATATGATCTTTGGGGGTCTCATCCAATTCTGTGACCTGTGGTTCTCTTTCTCTCTCCCCCCACTCCCCAAATACAGGATACGTCCTGGGGCTGGTCATGGTTGTGATCATTATCGCCATCGGAGTGGGCATCACAGTCGGCTACGCCTACAAACGGTAAGCGGAGAAAGCGCCCTCACCAGCTTAACAACATCCCTGTGAGGCGGGCCACCCGACCTCTGTTAATGGAGGAGAGCTGTCCGTACAATGGATCTTTGAGCTCAGTTTCCGGCAGTGAAAGCTTCGGGCTGGACTAGATGGACTCTAGGGGTCCCATTGTACGGACCTGCATTTAATTAATTTAATTTAATTTAGTGACATTCTTCCATCTTCCAAAGTGGTCAGTCTCACTGTCCAACCATTCTTAACCATCAGGAAATTAAACAGTTTTAAGTCTCAGAATTTGTTAAGAGTTGGGAGGGCAACCCTAGAGCCCATCTAGTCTGACTCCATGTTTCCTGGAAAACAATGTTGTCGTTTTTTTTCCCCCCCGGGAAAACTCAAGTAATTCGCAGTGCCTTGCATAAGTATCCTTATGATAGACATGATTTCTCTTTTCCAACCCAAAATGGGACCTCTTCTGTACTTAGAATGATTCTTTGATAAAAAGTGAAAGCGAATTCCACGAGCCACGTTAGTTCTTACGGGCATTTTTCTCTCTTTGTTGCAATTAGGGGCCGAGACCTGAAGGCCCAACACGAGCAGAAAGTCTACGAGCGGGAAATGCAGCGGATCACCCTGCCGCTCTCTGCCTTCACTAACCAAGCCTGCGAGCTCGTGGACGAGAACACGATAGTGGTGCACACCAATCAGACTCCCGTGGAGGACGCGCACGAAGGTCACGCACCCCTCATGGGCCAAGCGGGGACCCCGGGGGCTTGAAAGAGAGACCGTGGAAGAGCTGGGACGCTCTGGTTGGACTCCCGAGGGGGGACTCGGACGGTAATCCCTCTTTTCCCCGTTCTCCTCACCCCGTCAGCGTCAAGAGTTCATTTTTATAGTTCTGGTTTTTGGGTTTTGTTTTGTTTTTTTCCCTGGTTTTTGGGGGAAGGAGTGAAAAGGACACCTGGAGCCAGGCTCATAAAAGAGGTGTGGGAACTGGCTCATCCATTGTCATCTTGTGCAAAGAAGAAAGAAAGAAAAATACGGTCACAAGCAGAAGGGGTCTGCGAGTGAACTGTGCCCTCCGCCACGCTACCGAGCGCGGCAAGAGAATTGGGGCCCCGGCCGCCAACTCCCGCAGGGTTGGGGAGCCTACGCCGAGCTGTTTTCACCAATCTTGGTGCCCGTGTTGTTTATCTCGGTGCGGGGAGATGAGGTGTGAGCTTCTCTTTTTTTTTTTTTCCTAAGAAAAAAAGACATCGTGTCAGTATTGGAGCATTTGAATGTAGATTTTGTTACGATTTCTCTCGTCCAGGTCGTTCCTGTGAACTTCTGGTGTTTTAGTGGTTAGGGATTTCTCTTTTATTAGCAAATCCTTAACCCTTGCATCCCCCGTAAAAAAGATAAAATGGTTAAGAGGAAAGCTTCCAAGGCCGTACGGCAACTGGGTTGCCGCTTTTAAGGTAGTTATTCCCGCACGGACCAGGAGAGAAAGCTGAGCTTTCTGCAAAAAAAAAATACGTACTAAATACTTACTCTTTTTTAAGTCTAATGGTAGGGCAAAAATTTTTAGGTACGAGAAAGGATAAATCAC
Source organism: Cyclura pinguis (assembly GCA_030412105.1). Lineage (NCBI taxonomy): Eukaryota > Metazoa > Chordata > Lepidosauria > Squamata > Iguanidae > Cyclura > Cyclura pinguis. The sequence goes on from CM059616.1 coordinate 647,675, forward strand.
TGTTTACGGGATTATTTGTTAAGGATAATCAAAAATACGAGAACGGAAGCAGGATTGTTTTCCCGCTCTCCCAGACAAACGGGGACAGTCGGGCTTTGGCAAGAGAGGAGATACGTGGAACATAAGCCATTTCAGAGATCTGTTTGTGACAGAACAGGACGTTTCCAGAAAAATAGCTGGTTTTATCATTTTTTTAACGAGACGGGGTTGCTTTGGAAGGAGGAAAACACCAAAGCGGATCTGTTTCGGAGAGAAAGCGCCCTGCAGGGTTCAGGAGAGGAGGAGTAGTTTGTCATTAGTTCCAACGAGAAAAGATATTTTAGCCATAAAAACTACCTTTTGTTTTTAAAGGTCTGCCACTTGAAACGTCAAAGACTTCCCAGCTGCCAAGGGTGGACATTTTCTAATAAATTCAAGTTTATCCAGGTTAGAGAAGGGAAACATTTGTTTTGGTTGGTTGGTTTTGTTTTGTTTTTTTAAGAACAATATTTTAAATGCCTTTGAATATGGTTTGTAAGTGTTTTAAATACCTCATTGACTGCACAATTAAAAGAAAAAACTATTCAGGTCATTAACTTCTGTTGGCGTTCTGTTGTATCTCACGCGACCGTTCGGAGCGAATTTTTGTGGGTTTTCTGGAGGTTTCCTTAACAGTGTTCTATGGGACTGCGGATGGGCACGGCTCCGGCTATGAAGATCCGAGCGATTTAGGCTCGTCGGGGAACGAAAAGCCGTACGAAATCCACCGGGCGGTGCGTCTTTTCTTTTCCCAACTGAGCCGAAACCAACGGCTTCTCCACGGCCTGAATCGCCACCCTCTCCGCCTGGTAAGTCGTAGCCATAGGGGCCTGTCCTGGGGGGGGGGTATGTGATAGCTTATGGAGGGTGTAATTTGTAATTTGGAACTGCATCTTATCACTTAACAGGATCAAGGTCCTTGTGCTGAAATTTTAGATCACCTACTTAGCAACGTTACATACCGTAATTACGTAACTAAGCAGTGTCTCCGAGCCTCGCTTATAGGACAGCAGCAGCAGCTGCTGCGAGAGACGGGGATCTGTTCTCCTTGTTGATCGAGACACAGCTGGCCGTTGTTTCCACCTTTTTTCCGTAAGTTATCAGAAGGAAGGGCCCCGTTGCAATTCCGCCTCGTACCACATATTTCCACAACAAAGGGGTGGAAACATCAGTCCGCCGCTTCCTGGATGACGGGAGAACAGACCCTTGTTGCTTGCGACGGCTGCCGCCCCGTAAGTGACGACGTGGGGACTTTTTCAATCCATACGTCCTAAGAGGCAACGTAACGTGAACATTTGACGTGATCCGGGGTTCGAATCCCTGCTCGGCCATGGAAACCCACTGTGTGACCGTGGGAACATCACATACTCTCAGCCCCAGAAAACCCTATTTAGGATCATCATTAGGAATAACTGGAAAGCACAATATACTCCCTATGCTATTTAATATACAAGGATTGTGAGTACGAACCGTGAGTGAGTTCCGGCTTATATCTCTGTTTCGAGCGCTGCTTACCTTGGACAGTTAGCGTTTTGGTTCCAAAACATGCAAGGAGCCCGCCTTGCTTTCACAGAACAAATTTTTATTACTTTTTAAAAAAAAAAAAATTAACCAACCGTTTTGCTGTGCAATCGCAAGACTTCAGTCTCTTGACCTGTGTTTCGAGACACAATTTCCTTCCCCTGCTCTCCAGTTTTATGGAGTGATGAGGAAAACAAGGGGAAAAGAAGTAGCATCTTGGTGATTGTCCCGTTCCCGTGCGTGAAACCCCTGTGTTTTTCTTTAAATACTCTACATACACAGGGTATAAAACACACGCTCGAGTCCTGAGTGTCTGGAGTAGGATAAAAAGGTTTTGCGTGATTCCGGTCCTCAGAAGAGGCGGTTCCTTTAACCCGTGGGGTCTGGATCACAGTTAAAGATCGGGGTGAAAACGGAATGGTAAGAATTAAGCTGGATCCTCGCAACTCTCACACGGAACCCGAGTTCAAGAAAGGGAAAAAAGTGCCGAGAATTTTTGCATTTATCTTTGTTCTTAATGTCCCGTAACAGAGATGAAACACACAACCCAGGCCGAGAAAAGAGGGGAAGACGTTCGCTTCCGGCTTCTTCCTTCGTTTGCAAGACCGTGTCTGAAAGGGGAAAGCTGAAATGGGGGGACAGAGGTAGCGAACAGTAGGACGTAGCTAAGCCCCAAAGCCTAGCCGCCCCAAAGATAAAGGAAATAAGGTTGCTTCCCTTGCAGAACCTTTAATGAAACCTCTCAGATTACAAACTGCAGGTTGAGCCTCTCTTACCAATCCAAAAACAAATTTTTTGTCACCTGCTTCCACTTTCAAAAAGCACCGTAGGCAAAAAAAACTGACCGAAATTATGGTAGATGTGGATTGCCGCCGTTTTACAGAGCTTCAGCCTCTCTCGAGCCTCGCGACTGAACGAGATGCGAGGCTATTCCAAAAAGGTACTGTATTCCAAAATACAGAACGGTTTTGGTCCCAGGCGTTTCGGATAAGGGAGGCTCAACCTATACTCCAAATCTGGCTGGAGAAAATCCGCCGCCAGCAACGGTGGTGGAGGAGTGGGCCGCAGAGAACGTCCCCTATTTGCAAAGTCCTGAGCTATCTCTTCTGAAATTAAAGCTGACTCCCTCCTTGACCGGTTATGAAGTAATTTGAAATTGTAACATGCTCAAAATCTCCCACACCCACCTCTCTGCCGTACGACCGCACGACCCCAGCCGCGGAGAATCTCGTTTGTGGAATCCTGAGCTATCCTTTCCAAACAGAGGCTTGCCCGGTTAACGAGTAACATCGGATCCTAATCTGCTCAAAATGGCCGCTCTCCCCTCACGGCCCAGACCACGGAGGATGCTCCCCGTTTGCCGAATCCTGAGCTATCCTTTCTGAAAATAGGCTTGCTTCCCCCGACGACAGGTTAACAAGTCGGGTCAAGTTGTAAACGACTCAAAATTTGGCTCTCTGCACCATGGGGAACGTCACGGACCGCACAACCGGTGCAGAAAGAATCTCTCTCGTTCGCCGAATGCTTGAGTTATCCTTCCGAAAACAGGTTCCGCTTCTTTCCAGACAGGTTAACAAGTAATGTCAGAATATAATCCACTCAAAATCTGCCTTTCAAAACGGCAGCGAATGTCACCCTGGCTGCTAACAGTGGTGGGCTGGACCGCAAAGGATATTCTCGCTCGGCAACCCCCGAATCATCCTTCCCGCCACCACGGCCGATTAACGTGACGGAGTTTATGTTCCTGTCCAGCAACGTAGTGCCTTCTGGAATGTTTCCTTGGTAAAGCTTGTAGTGTGAACAGATGTGAAGGGATGGGGAATAATTTACCACAGAGACGGCGAGTCTAAGCTGCCCTTCCTCGGAGAACGCCGCCCTCCTGCTCCGGAAGCCGCAAGATGGCGAGGGCAGAAACTCTTTTTAAAAAACGTGGCTCCCGTCACAAACCTAGAATGTAGTTTCTGGGTTGGAATGTTTCGCGGAAGCAACCAGCCTCTCGGAGTTTGTATCAAGTTCTAAGGCACCGCCGTGAGCGAACGGAGAGCCCTTGCGAATGGTGTTTTTGCCGAAAACTACACAGGCGGTACTAAAAGGCAGGAAAATTTGTCCTGCTGGCGATCCACAGGAGGAGAGATTGAAGGCGAGGCAGAAAGAGTGGCTTCCTAATGCCCTGTGAAGTTCTCCACTTCCTCGCACAATTATCTCCGTTTCTCCGTAATTTCTCCATTTCCTCGCGCAATAATCTTCTCGCCTGATCATCCCCGGGAAGCGTGCGGAGCTCAACGAGGCCTAGCTGAAGCTTCCGGGCGGCTTGTTCCGGATCAGCCCGTACTGCATGCTGACGTTGTGGTCCAGTTCCTCCAGTTCTGAGGGGAGGGGGATGGCCAGTTCTCCCAGGTAAAGAGAAAGGGCTTCGAAGGAATCCTCCAGTTTTGAAAACGGGGGCCTAGGGGAGAAAAGAAGGGGACTTCCATTAGTACGATGTTGCTATCCATTAAAACAAGATGATTACCAAGTTTTACATCGATGTTACTGCCCAGTTCTGACTACATACCAGGCACGGAAGAAGACCTTTTTTTTCACCTATCCTCAAACTCCTTCGTTGGGTGTGCTTCCCGTTGGATTCTAGGTCGAAAGACTTGCCAACCCTACCTGCTTTCCGGTTCCAGCTGGCAGCAGATGGAGGCGAGGGGGAAGAAGCCGGGCGGGCAGTCGGCGGGCACAAACTTCTCCCAGAAAAGCTTCACGTTGAGGCCGAAGTCCAGCGTGCGGGGGAGACAGTCCGGGTCGGCGTAGACTTGTCCTATGATCTGGAACAGAAGCGAGGACGTGGAGCAATAGGTTTGTTCCGTGTCCTAGTCTCTGGAGCAGCAGCAAATGGGCTTGCTCCATCCTATGACATCCCTTCCACTATTTAAACCTGGCTCTCGTGTCCCCTCTTTAGCTTCTTTTCTCCAGGCTAAACGTACCCAGTTTCTAAGCCTCCCGCCATTTTGGTCGCCCTAAATAGTCTCTAGGGGACAAGCGGGTATTTTTGTCCTATTTTTGCATCCTTCCTTAAGAAAAGAAAATGAGCGGAAGTCCCCGGTCTGCCTGGAGATGCAACCCCAGACTTTCTGCACAGGAACTCCAGAAATGACCCCTTTCAGTAAAGAAATGGGTCCTTTTAGAGTAGAAAGGACCCCTTTCACGGTAGAAAAGCCCCCTTTTAGTAAAGAAATGGTCCCTTTTAGAACAAAAAAGATCCCTTTTAGTAAAGAAATGGCCTCTTTTTAGTGATTTATGGGTCCATTCGCAGACCAGTCCTGTGAATTCTGACTGGCAGCATTAGCTGTTTCAGGGAAAAAGCCCCCCGTGCAGAGAAATCCTTGGATCGAGACCCAAATTCCAGGACTCTTAAGCCCCCTTAGGTGGGAACGTTGTGACAACACCAGAGCTCACAACTCCTTGACCCTACCCGACCCAGCCTTACCTCACAAAGGACGATCCCAAAGGAAAAGATGTCCACCGTCTCGTCGTAGCTCTGCCCTGCAAGGAAATAAAAGGGAGGAACAAAAAGATAGAGGCAGGGAATTAACAACTTTTGTTAATTAGCCCTGCCGTACAAAAACTACCCCTGCCTCAAAATGTATTGTTATTGTTTATTGTTTTTGGCTCCAGCTCTCATCAGATTTAATAACATTATGCAGATACTAGACATCAGTAAAATAAGGTGTTCATTATAACATCTCTTTTTTTCCTCCCTTTCCTTTTGTGCAAATAATCATTACTGGTTGCATTATCTACCCAGATTTTTTTTTTCTTTACGTCTATATCCTTTATGTATCAAGTGACCGAAGATAATATCCACGTAGCTATAATATTATCTGTGTTTGAGCGATTGTAGGGGACTCACGGGGAATCTATGGATGTTCAACTTTCTGTGATGACAATAAAACAAAATGTGATTAAAAACAAAAAATGGAACTGCCCAGGTTCTGAAATCCCCTTTCAAAGCAAGAATAGCATAGTATGCTTTCTCAAAAACTTGAAATCAAAATATATTACATCAAGAGCGTTCTCGTGATCTAATCAAGCTCATACCCTTATTAAAAAAACAAGATTAATCTAGCATGACTTCTTTCTTAAAGAAACCCCTGTTGGCTCTGATTAACTGGAACATTCCTAAATCTCCGCTGGCTATGAAATGATATATGCCAGGCCACCCCTGGTACCGATGCCAAGCCAAAAAAGGAGATTTTTCGTCCGTCCCGCCAAGATCACTTTACCGTTTAGCATCTCAGGAGCCATCCAGTATGGGTTCCCCACCACGGTGTAGCGTTTTTTCCGGTCGCTCTTGTGCAAGGTTCGTTTCTTGGCCGAGGGTTTTTCCAGGGTGGGCTTCTTCCTCTCCTCGACGATCAGCCGGGACAGGCCGAAGTCCGCAACCACCACTGTTTTGTCCTACACATCATAAAAAAACGGCATAGCAGAAAACACGGTTTGGTCCGGCTGACACGCAAACCACCTCTCCCCGTAGATTTTTGTTCTCTGTATCTCTGCTCTTTCTCCTCGTCGGCTTTCTCTGAACCCGCTCGGAGTTGTCTAATATCCTTCCGAAAAGCCTCTGAGGGCAGGCGACGAGAGAGACAGGATGGCCACTCACCAGCTTGATAAGGCAGTTGTGCGAATTCAAGTCCCGGTGGATGATGCACATAGAATGGAGATACGCCTGCGAGGGAAGAGTTGGAGGAGAATTTAAATGGGAGGCCCGGATCGGGATTTGCGATGCCAACCTATTAGCAGGGGAAGAAGATTTTGGGGATGCCAACCCACCATGCCGGAGGCAATTCCTTTGGCGAAGCTGACCTTCTGCTCCCAAGGAAACGGATCCTGAAAAGGAAATTTCACCTGTTATCGATTTGGTTCTTCGATTTCCGCCTCACCCTATTTCAGGACACGTCTGGGTCTCCCCCCCCCAAAAAAATGTCCCGGGAGATCACTCACCGCGCTGCGGAGGAAGTCCTTCAACGTCCCCCCTTCGATGTACTCCGTCAGGAGGTTGAGCTTCTTGTCTTTGTAAAGGACGCCGATGAATTTGAGGACGTTGGGATGGTCTAAGCTACGCATCACTTTGACCTGATAAATAACGAGAACGTAATTAGTGCGTTATTGGTGTCCTGCCTTTCTCCCAAGGGGTCTAGGAGTCTTAAAAGTCAGACAGTGGGGTGCCGAACGGTCGGACCTTCCTCCGTTTGAAAAAATGCTTGTACAGTTTTTATTAGCGATTTTTCAAATGCAGGAAGATCCAACCGTTATAATTAAATTATATGTATATAATTTGATGCCCATTGTGATAGTTGAAGCTGCCGATGACAAGCAGCAGCTGTTGGTCCCTGTTGCTCAGGCTGGAGCCTTCTGCCGCGGACCAAGCAGGCTCGGACGTTCCTCTGCCGGCTCCTTTAGAGGAGCAGGGATCCGGCAGTGATCCTGAAGAGACTTGCGAGCCTGCTCCAATCAGCCCACAATCAAGGCGGAGACTTAAGACAGCTGAGCAAAGGGAGGCTCCCTTGATTAAGTTCAAGAGGTGGTGACTGGCCACACCTATGCCTTGGGCTATATAACCTGCCTGCCTGGAAGCTTTCCTTTGCTTGTGGCAAACTTTCTACAAGCCCTCTCCCTGCTTCCAGCACCTGGCTCCTGATACTTGGATTGATCTCTCAGCTCCTGACCCCTGGATTTTGGACTCTGACTTGGCTTTGCTTGTCGTTCTGGCTTTGGTAAATGGACTTTCTTCGATTAATTCCCTGCTTTGACACGTTCCGGCTTGACTCTGTTATTTCTCTCACTCCCTACTCCGGGCTGGCTCATTGCCTGGGTCTCTGACCTTGACAGTCATCTCTCAAAGGGAGGGCTTTGCTTGTGGGGTTGGACTGGATGGCCCTTGGGGGTCTCCTCCAATTCCAGAATTCTATTATTTTTATACCCGTTTAAAAATCACGCTTACCTCCGTCAGGAAGGTCTTCTGCGTCTCCTTGTCACAACGGATCAGCTCCTTCATCACCATCACCTTTCCCGTCGCTTTGTGCGTCACCTGAAGGAAGAGTTTACCGTTACAATCGGCCCTTCGCATTTGCGGGTTTGACTTTCACAAAATTTGATTATTTGCCAATTTCCCCAACCCAGTTCCGTTTTCAGCTGTGTATTAATTTTTTTTAATATTCTGCCAATCAAAGTATGCAATTGGGCTCAGGACCTATTTTGACTTCTCGCCACATACGGTAAAACGTTCCCTCATGTTGTTCGCATTTCCAACACGGATTTGAAAAGTTGGCAAGTTACTTCCTGACAGTGAGATATTTGCAAATTGCTGGGGAATTCTTACCCCAAAGTACAACACAGTTCTCACCGACCTACCACTCTATGGTTGTGAGAACTCTATGGTTGTGAGAACTCTATGGTTGTGAGAACTCTATGGTTGTGAGAACTCTATGGTTCTAAGTACTCTAAGCAAAACAGAGAAGAATCGATGGATTCTGCGTTGAGCTTCCCTCACCTTGATTGCCTGGCCGAAGAATCCCTTCCCTAGCACCTCCCCGTGGATCAGGTCGCAGGGGCGGAAGATCTGCTGGGATCCGCTTGTGGAAGAACGGAGCGATTCGGAGCGGCTGATGTCGCGGCTGAGCAGGAGGGGTTCCTTCGGGGAGCTGGGGCCGGGCGACTTGGAAATGCTGTTGCTTCGCCTGCCGGAAAAAAGAGAGAGAGAGAGAGAGAGAGAGAGAGAGAGAGAGAGAGAGAGAGAGAGAGAGAGACAGCTGAGAAATGAACTAAGCATAAGCCAAGAGCGTCATGCAGCAGCCCAAAAGGCCAACGTGATCGTGGCCTGAATCCAATATATTATTCTATTATTGCAGATCCCAGTAAGTAACCCTGCTAGGATTACCGGTAAGCACAGCCACAGATTATGGCATTGTGAGATTTCTTGTTGCTTTCCAAAGGCTCCATAATCTCTTTCCAATCTTTCAAGACATCTTCCAATTAACTTATCTTTTAAATCCCATTTGGGGAAATTTGGGCTCACTAAGCAACCTTTACACTCCATTCTCCCATTGTCAGCACTTTGATTTGGGCAAATAAATGTTCTTGACGCCGTTACCATATAATGAAGAAGTAAGAGTCCCTATTTGCTATTACTATCCGACAGCAGAGAATTCTAAGTACCTCGCCAAACTACAAATCCCAGCACAGTTGAAGCCGAAGTGGGATCGAAGCGCTATAAATCGCAGGCTCGATCTCGACTCGGCTACCTGAGTGATCGGCGCCTCAGCGTCCCTTCCAGGTTCTCCTTCAGGTCCAGGGTGGGAACCGGGGTCTTCCTGTGCCCGGGGAGGAGTCGGGAGTCCAGCTGGAGCCGGTCCAGGCGTTGGGAGACCGGGTCGTGCTCGATGAGGAGCTGAAGGGTTTGGCTCGCCTGGCAGATGAGGTCCTCCACCTAGAGGAAAGAAGACGGAGCGAGGTCTGCGAGAGGCCGAGAGAATGTCACCCAAATCTTTGACGCCTCTTACGTTAAACACAGAGGCCCAGTCCTGCCTAAAATGGACTATTTTTAAAGAACAGGCTCGGGGGGGGGGGAATGTATTATTTTAAAATGAATTGCTTTTAATAGCTTTAATATCTTTTTAAACTGCATTTCTTCTTTTTTTTTTTTACAGACAGGTAACATTTTCATGCTGTAAAAAATAGTTTTAATATTCACTTTTTAATTTAATTTTCTCTGAAACGGTGAGCTATGCTGAGTACGCGTGTGGGGAAATGGAGAAATTCCGGGGTTTTAAAAAACAAAATGCCTCCCGTACCTCTTCCGTCTGCAGCATCCGGATGGGGGTCCCGTTGATTTCCAGGATCCGGTCCCCGGGGTGGATGGCGTTTTGGACGTCCGGGCTGATGTTCATCCGGCTGACTCTATAAAAAAGAGGAGGCATGGAAACCCACTGGGTGGCTCTGGCCAAGTCACGCTCTCTCGGCCTCAGGGGAAGGTGGCTGTGGGGGGGCGGAATTCCGTCCTGGTTAATTTTAGGAGGCAGTGTGGCATCATGGATTGTTTTGAGCACCGGGTAAGGACTCCAGAGCAGGGTCCGAGGCATGGAATCCCACTGGGTGGCTCTGGCCAGGTCACACTCTCTCAGCCTCAGAGGAAGGTGGTTGTGGGGGGCAGAATTCCCTCCTGGTTAATTTTAGGAGGCAGTGTGGTGTCATGGATTGTTTGAGCGCCAGGTAAGGACTTCAGAGACCAGGTTCCGAGGCATGAAACCCCACTGGGTGGCTCTGGCCAGGTCACACTCTCTCAGCCTCAGAGGAAGGTGGTTGTGGGGGGGCGGAATTCCCTCCTGATTAATTTTAGGAGGCAGTGTGGCGTCACGGATTGTTTGAGCGCCGGGTAAAGACTCCAGAGACCAGGGTCTGAGGCATGGAACCCCACTGGGTGCCTCTGGCCAGGTCACAGTCTCTCAGCCTCAGAGGAAGGTGGTTGTGGGGGGGGGAATTCCCTCTTGATTAATTTTAGGAACCAGTGTGATGTAGTGGTTTGTTTGAGCACCGGGTAAGGACTCTAAAGACCAGGGTCCGAGGCATGGAACCCCACTGGGCGGCTCTGGCGAAGTCATGCTCTCTCAGCCTCAGAGGGGAAATTCCCTCTTGGTCAATTTCAGGAACCAGTGTGGCGTCGTGGTTTGTTTGAGCGCCGGGTAAGGACTCTGATCTGGAGCTACTCACTCTTTGACCTGGACGCTGGTGGCGTAGGAGGAGCCCCCGCTCTCCACGGCCACGGTGAAGCCTCTCCGCCCGTCCGTGGCCGCCGGCATGGAGACCTGAGTCAGCGTGTAGGGAAGCTGGTCGCAGAGGGACTCAGTGGAGAGCCGCTCCAGCATCGGGGTCAAGACGATCTGGTTGTGGCATTTCCCACTAGGCGGCGGAACGAGAAAAAGAGGGGTAAGAAAAAGCCCCTTTTTTTAGCCCCTTTGGAGTGCCCCTGAGCCCGGTATTTCCAGCTCCGATCGGCAGCATCGCTGGCGATGCAACTCTGGAAACAAGACCTAAAACCTTTTCTTTTTAAAAAATGCATGGTATTGTGGTGGTTTGCACATTGCAACTCTCACTTTCTTGGGCGGGTCACACACTCTCAGCCCCAGGAAACCCCGTGGTACAGTCACCTTAGGGACACGGTAAGCCAGAGATGACCTTAAGGCACACAACAACAACCAGCTGTATTGAGTCCCAAGTTTGGGAGAAAAGAGAGACATATAAGGAGGAAATTAATAATAATAATAATAACAACAATAGTTTTCTTAGCTGTTCATGGAGACTCAATCTCGGACCCTATCTTTTTAAAAATGTAAGCCAGTTTTGGGAGAAAAGAGAAGCCTATAAGGAAGGAAATAATAATAATAAAAATAATATAGTTTTAGCTGTTCCTGAAGATTCAATCTGGGACCTTTTCTTTTTAAAAATGTAAGCCATCTTCAATCCCAATTTTGGGAGACAAGAAAGGCATATGAGGAGATAATAGTAGTAGTAATAATAATAATAATAATAATAATAGTTCTCTTAGCTGTTCATGGAGACTCAATCTGGGACCCTATCTTTTTAAAAATGTAAGCCAATTTTGGGAAAAAAGAGAAACATATAAGGAGAATACTAATAATAATAATAATACTAATAATATAAATTCTCTTGGCTGTTCATGGAGACTCAGTCTGGGACCCTATCTTTTTAAAAATGTAAGCCAGTTTTAGGAAAAAAGAGAAGCCTATGAGGAGGAGGAGGAAGATAATAATAATATAAATTTTCTTAGCTGTTCCTGAAGATTCAATCTGGGACCTTTTCTTTTTAAAAATGTAAGCCATCTTGACTCCCAATTTTGAGAGAAAAGAGAGGCATATAAGGAAGGAAATTAGTAATAATAATTCTCTTAGCTGATTTCCAGGAGACTCAAATCTCTTCCCTTTTCTTTTTAAAAATGTAAACCATCTTGAGTCCAATTTTGGGAGAAAAATGAGAATCACGTAAGGAGGAAAACGAGTAAGAATCGTAACAGTAACAGTAAATTCTAATAGTAATGGTAAATTAGCTATTCCAGGGGAATCAATCAGGGACCCTTTCTTTTTTAGCCATTTTTAACTTCCGATTTTGGGGATAAAAGGAGGCGTATATTAATTATCAGCATCAGGACGACGACGACGGCGACATCCCGCTCGTTTCTCAGTCTGGGAGTCAACGGAAAGAGACCCTCGAAGGCGTCACTCAGCGACGTGGCCCTTGAGCGACGGCGCCGCCGTCCCCAGGGTGGGTCGCGGGACCCCCCGAAATGGCGGAAGGCCGCCGCGGCTTCCCCTTACCAGTAGAGGGCGGAGTGTTGCACCAGGGCGTACGTGTCTCCGTCCTCGATGATCACCTTGCAGCTCATGCACGCAAAGCATTCTGGGTGGTACTTATACTCGCCGGCGACCTGCAGCAGAAAAGAAGAGACGGGCCGGGGAAAATTTAGCCACAGTTTGCGACCGGAAAAAGAAAAAAAAAAAAACTCAGGATAATGAAGCTTTTAGGAACCGAAAATCGCAGCCGCCGACAAGGAAGCTCCGACTGAACATCACAAAATTCTTCCCTTTCCTCCAAAGCAGCAATCGTGCACGCTCAGGTTATTGTTTTGGGCCTTCGAGTTCGTGTCCGACTTGTGGCAACCCCTTCTGGGGCTGAGAGAGTGTGACACACCCCGGGGTCGCCCACGGCGGAGCAATCAGGGAATGCAACCTTGGGGTTCCGGAGTCCAACGTTCAGCCAGTCATTATTTATTTAATCTTTAAATATCTAAAGCAGACCTTGCCAAACTTTTCATGTTGGTGACACGCTTTTTTTTTTTTTTAGACATTTTAGACAATAAATTCAGTTTTTACTGGCAAACCGGAGGTTAAACTAACCCCCTGTAAGAAATACGACATAAACTGTAATAACGAAATGTATGGGGACACAGATGTAGCTCATGAAAACCTTTATTATAAGTTTTATAAAATACATGATTTATAAATAATAATATACGTTTCCAAGACTGTGGGTGACACGCTAACGGGTCGTTCGGAAGGCCCTGGATTATTGTTTCGGCAAACCTATCATGGGGTTTCCTGGGGCTGAGAGTGTGTGACGCGCCCAAGGTCACCCAATGGGGTTTCCCTGGCCAAGCAATTAGGGAATCGAACCCAGGTCTCCTCCAGAAATTAAATAAATATCTAAGGAGGGATGATCAAGCAAACAGTTTGGCTTCTGCTACTTCGAAGGGGATTTTCTGACTATCATTACAGAAAGCTTCCAGATGGGGAAAAAAAAACAATTTAAAAAGAGGAACTGAATGTGGCAAGTCTTCTCTTTTGGAAGCTGTAGTTCTACCCCCCGTCCCAGGTAAAAAAAAAGTACTATAGTTTACAAGATTTGGGAAGAGCCGATGCAGAGTCCTTACCACGAGAAAGGGGGAATGGAAGGTGGTAGGTCTCCCGTTTTCTGGGAGCTGTAGTTCTACAGGAAAAAAAAAAGTACTATGATTCCGGATATTTGGGAAGAGGCGACACAGAATTCTTACCATGACGGGTCCCGTCATCAGAAGGGAACAGCCGTGACAAGACTCGCCGAATTTCCGCCAGTAGTCCTTGTGACAGTAGAGTTTACCGTCTTTTTCGTAGTACCAGTTCGTGAGGAGGTCTTGGCATTCGGAGCACCTGGGAAGCAAACCAATCAATCAATTAATCAACCCTGGGGGGAAAAAAAGGAATATATTACCCAACCATCTTGCAACTCAACACCTGGTTTTCTGAGGCAAAAAAATAAGGAAGCTGGAGTAAACTGAGAAGTCATGCAAAATAGCCAATTTTTTAAATGTTTCGAATGAGATCATAGGGAGGATGGAGCAAACCTGTTTCCTGCTGCTCCAGAGACTAGGACATGGAGCAATAGGTTTCAGGGAAAGAGATTCCACATAAACATTAGGAAGAACGAAGAAAAACCTCCAAGGGAATTTACACTGTTCTCAAACAGCTCTTCCAAATGATGTGAACCCCACTGCTTTTAAGACGGAGCCAGCAACGGGACTCGGGCCCGATCTTCCTGAGTTTTCTTCCGCATTTCAAGCACGTTTGGTGGTTGCTGAGACACGTCCCGGGGCCAAGGCGTGGGAGAAAAAAACCCATCAAACAAATCCAGGCATGGGGAAGCCGTCCAAACCTGCAAGGGAGGGGTCTGTGATTCCCAAATTCCCTTTCCGAAAGTGATGAGGCGCTTTCTCTAACCCACTGCAAACGAAAAAAAAAAAAAAACCTGCAAGGAGGAAATCTCTCCATGCACCCCTCCGTGACAATTTTTGAGTGATTCTGATTTTGGAAATTTTGAGGCAGCTGGGGATGTTTAGCCTGGAGGAGAGACGGCTAAGAAAAAGGGACGCGATACCCGTCTTTAAATATTAGGGAGGACGGAGCAAGCCTCTTTTCCGCTGCTCCAGAGACTAGGACACGGAGCAACGGATTCAAACTTCAGGAAAAGAGATTCCACCTGAACCCCAGGAAGAAACTTCTGTAAGGTAAGACTGTAACTTGAGCCAAATAATCGCCACCACCACACGGCTCAATTTCTAGCACCGAAAAGTGCTAGCAGTCTTTCTACACCATATCAAAAGGTAACAAAGGGAGAGAGAGAACCACCCTGGGTGGTCGGAGTGCGAGACGTACCGAAAGGGCTCTTTCGGAAGGAGGTCAGGCGGCGGCAGCGGGGCAGACAAATAACTTCCCATTCTGAGAGGCCCAGACCGGTCGGACCGGCTTCACAGATTAAAAACCAGTCCGGCAACCTTTTCCTCGCTCGGCCGACGACACGGAGAACTTCCCACCGCTTCCAGGGCCGTGCTTTGGGGCTGCCGTCCGATCCGCGACCAGCCTCCGTTCCTCCTCTTCTCCCGGAGGCCGTCCATGCCTCTCCGCTTTGCGACGGGTTTGGGGAAAGGGAACGCGTCCACGCTACGGATCCCGCCGGCGGCCCGTCATGCCGAGCCCGAGGTACGGCGCGGGAGGCGGCGCGAGAGCGAGTGAGCGCTTGTCGGGCTCTTTCCCCCGTCCCGGGCGCCGCCTGAGGGAAGAAGGGGCGACGCCTTTCGTGCGAGGAGGGAGGGACGGTTTGCAAAAACAGTTTTGCGGGAGAGGCAAGATCCCGGTTTGCAAAGGGCGGGAGCAAAAAACGGGGCCCCGGCGGGGGGCCCCGGATGTCTTTCGGAAGCGGAGAGCGGGGCGAAGCCGGTTCAGAAATGTCGGATCATAATTACAGGGAAAATTGGCAATCGCTTTATTTTTGCAAACCATGCGCAATCCGGGAGCGACGGAGACTGAAGCACGGGAACGCTGAACGCTTTATTTTTATTTCTTCCAAAAAGACATAAAATATGTTTTATATATATTTTTAGTTCCCAAGTTCCCAAGTTCGAACGGATATTTTTACCAAGCAGTGGCTTCAAACTTCAGGAAAAGAGATTCCACCGAAACACCCTGAAGGGAGGAGCGGTTGGAGGGTCTGCGAAGGGGACCCCAAAACCCTGCAAGAGTTGGGAGGGGACCCCAAAGGCCATCCAGTCCAACCCCCTTCTGCCATGAAAAGGAACAAAGCGAGATTCATACTCTGATAGAATACCTGCTTCTCTCCTGCCACAATAAAATAAAATCAAATCTCTTTTCTCACCCTACAGCAGGTGGTTTGAGCATTGGACGCGGCCCTAGAGTCCTGAGTTCGATTCCCCATCCAGACACAGAAACTCACTGGGCGACCGTGGCTGTGTCACACACTCTCAGCCCCAGAAAAAAAAACCCGTGACAGGTTCCCCTTAAGTCAGAAATGGCTTCAAGGCACACCCCAAAGTGGAGAGACAGGTCTCTCAGGTGGATCAGCTCGAGTATTTGCGGCGGCGCAAGACCTTATCTCGTCGCATCGTCCCTCCTTGGAAGGAGCAGCCGGAAAACGGCCAGAAAAAAAGAAAGAAAAAGCGTTCGCAAAGAAGAGAAACAGACCTGGTTGTTGGGCACTTTAAATTCCAAAAAAGACCGGGACGCGAATGCTGGGTGTCTTTTATCTCCGTCGGCCGTCCGAGCCCTAACGAGGGCCGACCAGGCCGATGGGAACTTAGGGTGTTTATATGGGCAGGAGGTGATAATAATAATAATTTAAAAACGTCCTCCGCGTTTGCGAGGGTTAGGAGCTCAAGACCCCGCAAAAGCGGGGGGAAATCGCACGTATTCCACTGATTTCCGTGTCTTCAGCCAGGGCTCTGCATTCGGTGAGGGGCGCAGGGACCCCATAAAAGTGGGGAAACCACAGATACCAAAACGCGCGCGTGTTTATGGGAAGGGGAACAAGCCATGTTGGGAAGGGTGGGCACCCAGGGGGCAAGGTGGCCCTATATTTCCTCTCTCTTGCCCACCTCCTTCTTTGGGGAAAGGGAAAAGGCTTGTGGGGTGGAGAAATTGGGGTGCGAGCCGTTCTTAGCTGGCCAAGCGGCAACTGGCGGCGGAGGAGGAAAACCAGGGTAGGTTTTTAAAGGGCTCGCACGGCCAAACCGAAGCTGCGGGGAGGAAAAGTTCCCCAGAAAAGAAGTGGGCAAGGGTGGGAGAAACTTGCAAATAAACCCACGGAAGTTAGACCCTGAAGACGGGGAAGCTAAGGGAGAGAACGAGGGATTTCCCGGACAGAGAGAGCTGGAAGACGGAGCCGGCAACGTGTTTAGCGCCAGGCCGAGAAACCGAGCTGATCTGCGGGAAGCTGCGTCGACGGCTTTGGCGGTGGGA
Organism: Cyclura pinguis; assembly: GCA_030412105.1. NCBI lineage: Eukaryota > Metazoa > Chordata > Lepidosauria > Squamata > Iguanidae > Cyclura > Cyclura pinguis. The sequence goes on from CM059616.1 coordinate 664,054, forward strand.
AATCTGGAATTTGCTAAACATTTTCTAGCTGCCACCTCTTGAAAGTTTGGCACGGGCGAGAAAAAAAGCAACGCAGGAGAGGAAATCGAGCAAGAATCGGTGCAAATCCCCGCATCCCAAAGCGAGGGGGAGCATTTTTTATTGGGAAAGCGGGGAAAGGCGTCCTCTCTTTGAATACGTGCGAGGTTGAGTGATTCTGATTTTGGAAATTTTGAGGCAGCTGGGGATGTTTAGCCTGGAGAAAAGACGGCTAAGAAAAAGGGATGCGATACCCGTCTTTAAATATCAGGGAGGGCGGAGCAAGCCTCTTTTCCGCTGTTCCAGAGACCAGGACACAGAGCAAACCAAGAACCCGGGTTGCCAAACCAAGAACCCGGGTTGCAAATCCAGGACGGAGAACTATACGGGAAGAGAATAACGCACAGTCCGTGGACGTGAAATATTTTGGCATTCGGAGGGGGTTTGTTTTTGCTGACTGTTGTGCCTTTGCAAAGGGCATTCACAGAGGCAGCGGGAGAGGATCTCAGGCCACCGGCTGAACAATGAGGTCAACGAAAGGAGGAATTGAGTCATTTCTGGTAAAAATTAAAAAAAGAAAATGGCAACAGAGGCAGCCCCCTAATGCATGGGTCTGAAAATCTGCTCCCTTCCACGGCCTCCCAAAATAACAAAGCCTTCCCAAGCGAGGAAAGTATCGGTCTAACGCCTCTAGGAAAGGATTTTCCATAGAGCCTGGGGGACAACGCCAAGAAGGCCCCGTCTTTCGCGTTCCCACCATACCGTCCGCGGGAGGGAGTCTAAGCAAGGGCGTTCCAGAAAAAAACGTCAGGGCAGCCCCGTTTGAGAAGGCGCCGTCTTCTCACGTACCTGTGATGGTGGTCGGACAGAGAGAAGGGCCTCCTTAGAAGACCTCAAGACACGGGGAGGCTCGTACAGGGCAGACGCAGTCTACAGAAGGACGGCAAGCAGGGCGGTTGAGTCTAAGCTTGCTAGGAAAAGAGTTTTGGAGAGCCCGGAAGCAGCCACCAAAAAGACCCACCGAAGTACACACGACGACGAACGCGGTTGGGTGCCTTCACATCACTCCTGACTTATGGCGACCCTAAAGTGACCCTATCACAGGGTTTTTTGGGGTTCAAAGTCGGGGTTTCCACGGCCAAGCGAAGGAGAATCGAAGCCTGGTCTCAGACATCCAAATCGCTACGCCATTTCGGCTTTCTCCTTCCACACACCTCTCCAAATATTTAAACAGGGCTACCCCGTCCCCTTTCCTCAAGCGTCTCTTCTCCAAGCTCCTCGTGGTGTCCAGGCCTGCCACCATTTTGGTCGCCATCCATCTTGTCCGTATCCTTCCTGAACTGGACACAGGATTCTTCCAGGTGAGTTTTTTTGGGCAGATTTGAGTGGCCCTCAGGGAGTATCAGAACCTTCCTTTCGGTCTCGGAAATTAACAATACAATCAGGAAGTCATTTTCTCAAAAACAAAAAAAACTGGAAGCAGGACACACACCCCCACACGCATACAAAGGTCTGCGGACAGCAACCAGCCGTTTCCGGGCTCTCGGCCAAACGAGCAAGCTCCGTCCCTGGCGGTTTTAATCAAGAGCTTCCCCTCTGATGAACAAACCTTTCCTGCTATTAAAAAGGGGAGGGGAAACGTTCCAAAGAAGAGGAAAAAACACAGCAGAGGACGCTCTGGATGTCTGCTCCTCACCTTCTCCTCTCCAGTTCCCTCACGGTTCCCAGGCCTTCCACCATTTTGGTCGCCCTCCATCTCGTGTCCGGATTTGCTCCTCGCAGGGGAGGGATTCCCGCCCGCCCCCGAAATGCCAAACCAAGAACCCTTTTTATACACAGCCACGGCTGTGATACCAACGAATAAGCCAGAACTTATCGGTCCGGAGGTACCGCCAGGAGATGGAAGAGCGGATTCGTGTCACCTACCGGAAGCAGGAAGTGTGCCACGCCTCACTCACGGTCCGGTAGACCCGCTGGCCGGGGGCCACGTTCTTCCGGCATCCCAAACACCTCCATTCGTCCATCCCTGGAAGGAAGCAAGAAAGGAGAGTGGTCACTTATACAGTTCCAGAAGACCACATTTGGAGAAGCCCGGTGTCCAGTTCTGGTCCGAGTTTGGGACTGCGTGTTCCTGCCCAAAACACCCGAGGTGGGGAGTGGCTGCCTCCCCCCGAAATCCGTCCACGAACAGCAGCAAAGCGGACAGAGAAAAAGGAAGAGCAATAATAAATAACATTTTCATTTGTTACCCGCCCCTCCTCGAAGCTGGGTACAACAGAGCTTAAAATACAATTAAAACCAGCATACCAACGAAAAACACGTTGTGATAAAAATACACTAAAAAACATCAAACCATTCAAATACAAATACCCTATTTCGTGGTGGATAAGACTCACTTTTCCCCCCGAAAAGTACTGTTTGAAAATGGGGTGCATCTTATACTCCGGCAAATACGGTCTATCGTAATGAAAATCATAATTGAAAATACACCACGATTAAAAAATAGACTGGGTAGAGAGGACACGGCCTGCCTGACTACCCACTCACAGCATAATTTAAAAAAAATATATTTTTAATATTTTAAATGCTTTATTGTTGGGTCCCATTTAGGGAGAAAGGTGGGGTAAAATTTAATAAATAACGCTCAGGCACCAAAATGGAAATCTTAAGAAATGTGGATATCGAGGAAAGAAAGAGTCATCATCTCTGAATGAATTTTGGAAGGACGCTTCCAATTGTTCTTAGAAGGTTCAAAATGTTTTTGTTTATTTATTCAACGCTGTTTAAACTTTCCTATGTGTATTGCTAGTTTTTTTTTTGGATCAAATGCGTTGCTGAAAAAACATGTTGAATTATTCTTCTTTTTTATTTTGGATGATAATTTTGTGACAATTTAGAGACTTCTCCCTCTTTTCTTCTCCCCGTGTTATTTCTGCCTCTGGTGCCAAATATTTCCACTGAGGTGCTTGTCGACTTCGTTAACCGAGGCGTGCCTTTGTTATAAGATTTCCGACGCTGATCTTCCAAGGGCAGGAGAAACGCGCCCTCCGGAAAGCGGCTAACGAGACAGGCAACCTGTTCCACAGGTAGAGATTTATCAGCAAGAGAGGAGCGTTTGCAAAGAGGGCGCTTCAGGAGGAGGAACGGGGATGAGGCCTCCGGGCCAGGCTCCGCCGCTGAGGAACACAGCCAGGTATTTTCCTCTACAGCTAAGCAGGGCCAGCCGTGGTTGGTCCTCGGATGGGAGACCGCCAGCGACCTCTGGAGATTCCCGCCCCCCAAGAAAATCCTACGACAAACATCCACGGGGTTGCCGTAAGTCGACTCCAAGTTGCTTGTGGATTTACAGCAAACCTTCCATGAATTCTTAGGCAAAGAAGACTCAGAGATGGTTCTGCCGGTTGCTTCCTCCCATTCGAGGGCCAACCAGGGCTGACCCTGCTTAGCTTCCAAGATCAGACGAGATCTGGTGTCCAATTTAGGGCGTTTAGGCCCTGGGCTATATATCATTACACCACTATACTAGTAGAATATATTACATCAATACAGAATATTGCCGTTCTACTACATTTTTTACACATGTATATACATATACATATATACATATACATATGTACATATACATATATACATATACATATGTACATATATACATATATATATGTATGTATGTATATACATACATATATATATATACACGCACACACACATATGTGTATATATGTGTGTGTGTGTGTGTGTGTGTATATATATATATAATATTTTTAATAAAATTTACATTGCCAGTTAAAATTACATATTTCCATCCTTTGCTTGTATTCCCTCCCACAACCTTCCTTTAAACTGCGTTTCCCCAAAGTTACACCTTATTCCTAATATATTATATTAATGACCATTATATTATACAGTATGTCATGCCCAGTTAAAATCAACCCAACAGCACTTCTCCCAGAGTTTGTCCTGGATCCCAAATAATGTGGTTATATCTATATATGTGTGTGTGTGTGTGTGTGTGTGTGTGTAAAAGCTATAAATACATATATATATGTGTGTGTGTGTGTGTAAGTTATAAGCACAGAAATGCATATAACACACGACATTACATTAATACAGCATTTTATCCCTATTCTACATCCTTACAGTAGGTTTATCATTATGTTATATATATACTAAATACATAATTGAATATTATATGCATATTATGTGTGTATATATATATATATATATATACACACACACACAATGTAATAATTACAATAATATATAATGATGCCATGCATAAAAAAAACACTTTTCCCAAAATTTGCTCTGCATCCCAGAAGGATGCTCTTAATCACCATAAATATAATGCAATTAACCATTATTAACCCTTTCCAATTTAATACATTGGACTTTATAAGGCATGCTAATGTATTACGCTGCGATGATGTTACTTTTGCAAATAATAAAAAGGTGAGGGAGAGCATCTCTGCAATTCCTCACCCCCCCCAAAAAAAACCCCCAATTTTCTCCATTGGAAAAAAGGAAATAAAGGGGAGAGCCAGCGGGGGGAGGCGGCGCTGTTCCAGCCGGGCTCTTCCCACCGCGTTCCACCCCGCCCTCCTCCTCCTCCTCCGTTGCCTGGCAACAGCCGGCCCCTCCCTCCCCCTCTCCCTTCTCAGGCCGGTCGCTCCGTCCGCGGGCCGGAGGGGCCTCGGGAGCGGCGGCCGCCCCCCGTCCCCTCTCTCAGCCTCGCCCTCTCTCCTCCCCTCCTTACCCGAAGCCGAATTCTCCTTCTTCTCCGCCGCCGCCGCCGCCGCGGCCCCTCCGCGGTCCACCATGGCCCAAAGACCCCCTTTCGCGTGACGTCAACCGGCCTCTACGGCGCCCGCGGTGGGCCACATTTCCGCCGCCGCCGCCTTTCCTTCCCCACCTCACGAGAGCGACGCCGCCGCACCTGAGAGCGCCCGGAACCGACCCCGCCCCTCACTCCCGTAGCCACGCCCCCTTGCCTGGCCGCGGACCAATCCGCATCACAACCTCTTGGACGCTCTCCCCCCCCCTCCTTTTTCTACCGCCGTCATTTCTGACCAATGAGGCGCCGGGGGTGGAGCCCTTGCCCGGGCCACGCCTCCTCCTTTATAATCCCCTCCGCGCTCTTTCGTCGCTTTCTCCGCCCCGCCAGCCAATGGGAGCTCTCCAGCCCTCAATACGTCAGCCGCTGCACGTGGAGGGCGATGACGTCACCCCTCGCCACAGAGGGGGGGCCCTGTTATTAATACTGCTTCTCTTATTAATTAATATTTATTATTATTATTGTTGTTGTTGTTGTTGTTGTTAAGTGCCCTCCATTCGAGTTTCACTTACGGAGCCCCTATTGATGACAGACCTCCAATAATAATAATAATAACAACAATAATAATAATAATAAAATAAATTTAGTAATATAATTATTGTTATATTATTACAATATAGTATATTAATAATTTAGTAATACAATATAATAATATAAAATAGGTAATATACAACGTGAGAGACTTCCAGGTAACTCAGTAACAACAATAAAAGAATATATTTGGTAATATAATTATTATTATAATATATTACAATATAATAGATTAATATTAATAATTTAGTAGGTTAGCAAAACAACATAATAATATATGGAATATATAATATTATGTATTGTAATATATGCAATATACAATATATATTAATATAATAATGTATAATACATAATATACAATATATTAATATGTTGTATAATAATATATAATAAATTATTATTATATTAATTATATATATTATACATAAATTATTAATATATTAATATTAATTAATAAAACATTAATTAATAAAACATTGTAATATATAATGCATAGTATACCATATAATACTATAAGATATTGTATATGAATAATATAATGTAATATAGTAATATACAATACCTAATATACAATATATTAATATGTTAATATTTTATATTCTATATTAATAATATAACACAATATAATAATATATAACACATAATGTACAATTTACTAATAATATTTTACTAATGTTTACTAATAACGTAATAATACATGGCATGCAATATAATATAATAACATATTAATATATTATACTATATTGTATACCACGTATTTTCTATATTATATTATATTATATTATATTATATTATACTATATTATACTATATTATACTATATTATATTATGTTTTCTCTCAGGGGTTTCGGGGATGCTTCTTTCCTAGATCCTCCCCCAGTCCCCGCCTCAATCTCAGACCCATGGCCCGTTTATGGGAGGGTTTCATCCCAGAATTCGAACCCGAGCCAAGGGTAAGTTTTTTTTTTTTTTGGTCAACTTTCCTCTCCTCTCCTGGGATATTTCCAACAGGAAGGAAATTAAATTCCCACCCGTCCCAAAACAAAAAACAAAAATTAATTACACATTCCAGATAATGTAAAAAGTTCTTTTATTCTAAATTACATTTTCACAACAGTGGGGGGAAAAAAAATTAGTGAATTAAACAACAGCGGTGTTTTGCACTTTCGGCCGAGTGCGATCATCTCGAAGGCGTGATTGGAGAAGAAGAAAATTATATAATACAGAAAAGCACACCCATTGTTTTGGGTAAGAAAATGGGGAAAAAATCCAGAGATTCCACAGAACTAGCCAACTTAAACCCACTGCAATTAAAATAATCAGATTTTGGGAGGGGGCGTTTTAGAGACAGATTTATCTATAAAACCTCATAGCCGGCTGAGAGACGACTCAAAGATTAGTGGTGCATTTTTGTACTGCAACACCCAGCGTCCATTAAGCTTTTAAGATCCCACAAAAGGCTCCGTTGCTTAGCTTATAAAAAGAAAATGAGGCAAAACTGTCTTAAAAAGTATACCGTGGACATATTTTTGGAATTTCTATCCCGGGTTCTTTTTATCACTTCAGTTTACAAAGATGGCCGAAGTACCAGACTCCGTTAAAAAGAAAAAAAAACAACCCAAAAGGAAGCAAAACTCTGATTTTTTTCCTCCCCATTTTTTGGACATAATTCTAATCCGCAGCAACTGGATTCTCTTCTAAATTTGCTCTTATCCCGACAGCTGGATATTTTTTTTTCAACCATTTTTACAAGACTGGTTTTGGAACGGAGGAAAGCCGTGCATGGATTTTTAAGAAGAATTGGAAATGCAAGAATTCCCTTATTGCCTTAAAATATATATATATATATATATATATATATATATATATATATGCAACTTAAAATAGAAATAATTTTCCCTCGTCAACGGCAGGCATCGGTGTTACAAATCCAACCAAGTCCACGGTATCATCAGGCTTTCCGTATTTTAATCTCAACTATCTCGGACACTTCAGAGCATCAAAAAAGAAGCATTTAAATTAAAACGGTATGTTAAAGCCTCTCTGGACCCCCATGTTGAAAGGTTATCCATGCTTGGATGAAGAAAGGAGAATATAATTATATTAATTTTAACCAGGTATATTTGTGTGCATGTGTGTTAAACAATTTTCACCAGGGACTGAAGTCGTCCAGTTCACAGCCACTCCCTTCCGGAAGTCCGTCCGTCTACAAAATGTCCGCCCGCCTCAAAAAATTCAAAAGAAAAAAACAAATTAAATGGCTTTTCCCGACCAAAAATTGACCCTGGGATTTTGTCCTCTAAACGCTAGCTTGTTTTTATTTTTAAACGAATTTTGACCTGCCAAAGGGTTGACGGAGCGAAAAACGGCTCCCGACGTATACCGTGATATTATTACAGTTTTCCTAAATTTAATACTCCCTTTTTTGGACATAAGAGCTTGCCTTTTCCCCTCTATCGATCGAGCCAGCAATCCGCCAACGAACGAGAGACTCAAAGCACGGAGAGGTTTAAAAAGAAAAAGAAGCCAAATGGGAGATATTTCCTTCAATCTACAAAGCAGAAATGAAATTTTCATCTCAAAGTGAGGAAACCCATTTGGGTTGTTTCCTCAAACCCGTTTGGTAATTCCTCAAAAGGCAGAGGATTCGAGAAGACATTTTGGAAGAGGCGGGTTGAACAAATCAAGACGGCAGCCCCTTCTACATGTGGCTAGACTTCAACTCCCAGCATTCCTAACCCCTGGCCAGACTGATGGGAGTTACAATCCACCAACATGGCGTCCCTCCTTTCCTCTTACCCCAAAATCTAATTCTTCCTGTACACAGCTCCCTAAAAGACACAATTGGAGTGGGATATTCTTGTGTCTACTGCTATTATCATTCAGAAAAATCTCCCACCGGATTGTATTTGTGACTCTCGGCCTCCAAAATAAAATCTTTGGTTAAGTCAAAATCCTTCCCTTACCGTCTGCCCAGATTAAGATGACGTAAATGAGAATGCACGAATTGTTCAGGTACATGAAAAAAAAAATCTACATTATTTCTTAAAAATTTGTAATCATGTTGGGTGCAGAAATACTTCCCAAAAATAAGATTTTCCGCTAATTTCCTACCCACAAATTGGGCTGTTCGAAATTATGGGAGAAGGAAGTGGGGGAAAAAGAACAAAACATGGAAATGAGAATGAAGAACCTGTTTCTATCCAGAACGGAGAGACGAAATCCGCGAGATACAAACAGAAGTAGGACAACACTGCTTTGAATTGGGGTCCTCACCCCCTACCCCCATCCTGAGATGAGAAAACTCACTGCGTCCTCTTCCCGCAAGTGGTAGGCATTTTTTTACTACTTCATTTCAAGCGTCAGAAGGCCTTGTACCCCTCTGTATTCACAATGATTATCATCCATCATTGTTATTATCTTGTTTTAAAAGAAAATTACCTCCGGTAGGAAAACAGAGCACTTCTGAAAAATGACTGAGAAGCATCCGTTGGATTCCCAGACGAGTTCGATTTCGATCAGCACATGCAAAGAAGATCCCGGAATTTCAATTAACTGGCTTCCCTTTTCTCTGCGGCTGTCAGGAGGTTAGATGCCAAAAATACATGTTTTTTTTTGAGAGTTTCCATTCCCAGACAACACATTCGTAATAAGGGCTGTTAATAGCTGCTAAGCGCACCGTTTGGAATACTCTTTTCTTGGAGCACAAGAAAGGTGGGGACTCAAAAGTTGTAAGACGTACTCCTCCTGCAAGAGACATGGCTCAACCCTTTTTTTTTTTTTTAAGAATGCTTTTAAAGAAATCTTTAATTTCCACCAATTCTGGCATCAATAAGCAAAATTCTTCCTCGCAACACCATAGGTAACCCGAGGCTGCCCTTTGCTACGGAACCAGACCACCCTCAATAGCCTTGCAAAGGGGACGGGGAGGTGGGGAAGTTCGGACGAAGCAGTCCGTGACGAGTTCGAGAACCCCGCAAACCGTGGCATGATACAAAAAAAAAGTCGCAGGAAGGAGAATTAAGCAATCAGGAGCCAGAACATGATCACCAGGGCCACAAACAGGAAGAGGCGGGACAGGAATTGTTCGTCTACATATTGTGGAGTTCCGGGAACGGCTGGGGAGAAAGAAGAGGCAAAAAAGAAACTGTTATTATCTTCTCGTTAAACACAATCACTGTTGGCCCGCCAAATTTGCAAGCCTGATCTTCACAGATTTGATTATTTGCAACTTTCTCCAACCCATACCCCCTACCTCAGGGACTTATTTTCTGGGAAAACCTTCCGTCTCAGCGGCTCCAATTAAAAACCCATCTCTGGTCCTCCTTATAAAACAATTTCTTTAGCCATTTGAAGATTTATTAATTAATTTTTCAATAGCCATGCCTTTTTATACCAGGACATCTCCTTTAACTAACAAATGAACTAATGAACTGACATACCTGGCGGTGGTCGGCCATCATTTATGTTGAATGCTGTTGCAAATATACCGAAAGGAAAGGCCCCAATCCCAAATGACATTTGGAAGCCGCCGTCACCGAACCCGAACCCCTGGAAACCCTAAAAGGGGAAACGAAAATTTAAATCCATGGGTATGAAAACGAAAGGCTAAAAAGATGTCCAAGTTAACAAAGGCCTGGTTTGCACATTTCCACTACAGTCCCTCTCAAAATGGTGACAGGAAGTGATGCGACACCATTTCCTGTCACCCGTTTTGAGAGGGACTTGCACAGGAAAATGGAGGCATTCGAGGGCAGTACGGGATTGTGAGGGTTATTTTCACATATTTGGGAAACTGTGGTTTGAGAGCAAAAATGTCCAATTGTGTGGCAAAATACCATGTTTTTTGCAACATTTTTATACTCCCTTCTTTCACGCGTATTGGCCGTTTTTTCCCCAAAACAAGAATTGACCAAATGCCACCCCCTGTTTGAGAGGGAAAAGGCATTATATAAAGGTGATTTCCTGCTCATAAATCCTTGAATGTGTGTCCAATAGCCAATCTTTGGCTACATTTTTAGTCTCACCTTAGACCTATCTGGACCTTTTCCTTCAGAAACAGGAAGTGACAAAATTACCACTTCCTGTTTTGGAGAGGGGGAAAAAAGGGCTTGTATGGGCATTTAAAAAAGTGATCTCTTTTCATAAATGTAGGTAGCAAATGTAGTGACCTCTTTTCATAAATATAGGTAGTAGGTAGCAACAGGTAGCAAAATGGTATAAAATAAAAAAACAAAAAGGAAAGGAAATTTTGGAGAGAAAGAAAACCCAATATTTTTCTAGCAAAATTGGGGGCCAAAAGGCACAAGGACTGTTGGTTACGTTTTAATCCTCCTCGTGGCTTTAAAAAAAAGAAGAAGAAATTGCTCTCAAAGTCGAGCAGCTGATTTAATAAGGCGCCAACTCTCCAGGGGGGACGACAAAAGAGAGCACGCTTCTTAATTACACCAAACAGAGATGTTTGTTTAAAGCCACAAGGCTCTGGAGGCGGGCGAGAGGTCTTGCAAGAAAATATGCAATTATTTCATCAGAGTTCTCATTGCCAGGAAAAGCCCACAACCCGTTTTTTTTAATTATTATTATTATCTCTGGCGATTCTTGTTATTTATAACCACTGTGGTCTTGCAGACTGTTCCACTGACACACAAACACACTGACCCAAAATCTTGTTTGGGATTACGGAGACATACTTTCGGCTTTGGAGGTACAAGACATTCCCGGACAGATCCGTGCGGATTTTTACAGCTTACTCACCCCTCTGTTCTCTGGTTCGGGTCTCTGGCCTTGAGGTCTTGGCGGTGTTTTCTCTCTGGAAATCAACAATTAATTTAGTCACACCAAGGACTAGTCCATTTCTAGAAAAATGGCATTTCCTGGTCACCCACTCAAAGATATGGAGAAATGGAAGCCATTTTGAGAAGGACCGTAGAGGAACATGACAGTATTTGGTGGTCACGCTAGATTCTGGTGGGAAAGAGGTTGGACCCAATTTCTGGCCCCCTTACCAGTTGCAAATTGTCCAATTTCACCTTGCAAACGGCAACAAGTTCTGCTCTCCAAGCTAACATGGAGGTCTGGCTGCAGCTGAGCCACCGCAAAATGGGAGAATTCGCACCCTCGTCCCCTGCCTAGAGATGACCCACAGAAATGGGAGACTCAGGGCCAGGCTGTGAGATATGGCACCCGAGTTGGGAAAGTTTGGCCTACGTCAGTCTCCCAGTCCCCTCCTATATATATATATATATATATATACTTATTTTTATTTATTTTCTGGGGTCGTGATTTTTGAACTCAGACCTCATTACCTGGGGTCCTGCTGTCCGGTGCTGCCTCTCCCATAAAGCGGGATGACTTTATCCCGGCTGATTCCGGCTTTGCAAACGGGACACACTTGCCGGTTCGGCCGGGTCTCTAGCCACTGAAAAAGCAGGAGAAACAACACCCCACTTTAAAGGTACCAGAAAAAAGAATATATTACGCAGGGGGGCAAGGTGCGTCCCACAGACCCAAATTTTCCCTCCGAGACCCTACGCGGGCTCACCTTCCCACAAAGCAAGCTCGAATACCTCCATCTTCCTTCTGCGGTTCTTCTCAAAATGGAGGCGAGGAAGCCATTTTGAGAGGGAGCGTAGAGGAATGTGACAATAACGGTGGGGGGTCAAACCAGGCTCTGGTAAGGAAGAGGTGGGCCCGATTTTGTAGTCCCTGAAGCCCCTCGCCAGTTCCAAACTGTTCAGATAGAACACTGGTGCCATTTTCAGGCACGACTTATAGGAAAATTTAGGAAGACTCGCCATAGTCTTTGTCTGAGGTTGAGAAAGAGAAGCACGGAACTGAGATTTTGTCACCCAGAAAATCATCACGGCTGAGCTAGGATTTGGTCTCTCACTTCCCAGTGTCTTAAGCCAACCCTCAGTATGCTGGAAATTTTGCTGCTGCCTTCCTCTGGGGCTGAGAGAGCGTGACTCTTGCCCACGGCCGTAAAGTGGGATTCCGCGGTTGAACCCCGCCAGCGTGGTGCAGCGATCCAAGCATTGGATTATGAGCCTGGAGATCAGGGTACAATTCCTCATTTGGCCATGGAAACCCATCTTGGGCATGTCACACACTCTCAGCCCCAGAGAACCCCATGACAGGTCCACCTTAGGAAACGACTCAACGGCACACAATAACTCCCAGATTCCTAGGCCAACACTCGAGCCAGTACGAAACATTCGTTATCCGCTCTTGGTGGTCTCCGCAGACGTATTTCCGAATGGTTATTGCGCCTTATAAAAATTATAATTATAGAAATTCCCCCGGAGTGGGGAAGGCCAACACAGACTTTGAAAGCAGCAATGTGCAAGAAAAACTTATTAAAATCAAAGTAAAGGAAGAAAGAAAAACTGATTAAAATCAAAGTAAAATCCAAGTAAAGAAAGAAAGAAAAACTGAGTAAAATCAAAGTAAAGAAAGAAAGAAAAACTGATGAAAACCAGAGTAAATCAAAGTAAAGAAAGAAAGAAAACCGGATTAAAAGCAAAGAAAGAAAGAAAAACGGATTAAAATCAAAGTAAAATCAAAGTAAAGAAAGAAAGAAAAACTGATTAAAATCAAAGTAAAGAAAGAAAGAGAAACTGATTAAAATCAAAGTAAAGAAAGAAAAAAAACTGATTAAAATCAAAGTAAAGAAAGAAAGAAAAACTGATTAAAATCAAAGTAAAGAAAGAAAGAAAAACTGATTAAAATCAAAGTAAAGAAAGAAAGAAAAACTGATTAAAATCAAAGTAAAGAGGGGAACGGCGGCGCTTACCTGGTGTAAACAAGGCCAACTGTTCGGATTTCCCAGAAGAAATTGAATTTTCAGGTCAGGTCCGACGTCGGGGACGACGGTAGGAAGCGGTCGGGGAGAAGAGAGAAAAACCAAAAGGGATTTCACGTTACACAGGAGTAAGGCGAGATGGCTGGAATCCGACACAGCATTTTACAAATGAGAATTTGTAGAGAATTTGTAAAGAATTCTCATATAATTAAGAATTATATTTTTAGAAGGAACAATAGCATTTTTTTTTATTTTCCTGGCTATACAAATGGAAGATGTGTGGATCGTATGTTAGAAAAAAGTTCATTTTGACCACGCAAAGGTGGTTTCGTTATCTGCTGAGCGCTCCGGGGACATAAAGTCCCCCCAAACCGGACACTGACCAGAAGAGGTGTCCGCAGAGGCTGATGACGGCGTCCTTGGCCGTGTCGAGGCAGATGTTGCACTCGAAGGTGCTATCCTGACTCGCCCCGTCCCCGTTGCTGCTGCTGCTGCTGCCGCTGGTCCCGCCCGCACTAGAGCTCTCCGCCGACGGCCCTTTGCTGGCCATGGTTGGCTTCGGATCCGGCCCCGGCCGAGAAATCCGGCTTTGCAACAGAGGCCCTGCAATACAAAGAACGAGACAGAGAGAGAATAAATTAATTAGACAACCACTGGTTGTTTGTAAATATATGTACTCCGAATATTGTTATGATTGTATAGTTGCGTAATTTTCCCCCCCAGGCTTCTGGCTAAAGGAAACGTTGGACAACGCTGAGAATTATATTGGCTGCGGATGAAGACTGCTGGTCGAAACGTGCCCGGCTTCCGTTTAAATGAAGAATCGGAGGCGAGACCTCGGGCCACCTTTTGTCAATGAATAATTTGCAGTTGGACCTCTGTATCCAACAGATATCCAATAGATAGATGACTGATTGATTGATTGATTGATAGATAGATATGGACTGGAGATAATAGGCAGATAGGGATGATAGATAGGTAAGTAAGTAGGTAGATATGGACAACAGATAGATAGAGAGAGAGAGATAAGGATGACAGATAGACAGACAGACAAGGATGATAGACAGATAAATGGACAATTAGATAAGGACAATTGATATGGACAATAGATAGATAGATAGATAGATAGATGATAGACAGACAGACAGACAGACAGACAGATAGATAAGGACGATCGATATGCACAATAAAAAGATAAGGATGATTGAGATAGATAGACAGACAGACAGACAGACAGACAGACAGACAGACAGATAGGGATGATATACAGATAGATAAGGAAGATAGATAGGGATGATAGATAGATAGATAGATAGATAGATAGGGATGATAGATAGATAGATAGATAGATAGGGATGATAGATAGATAGATAGATAGATAGATAGATAGATAGATAGATAAGGATGATCAATATGCACAATAAAAAGATAGATAAGGATGATACATAGATAGATAAGGAAGATAGATAGGGATGATAGATAGATAGATAGATAGATAGATAGATAGATAGGGATGATAGATAGATAGATAGATAGATAGATAGATAGATAGATAGATAGATAGGGATGATAGATAGATAGATAGATAGATAGATAGATAGATAGATAAGGATGATCAATATGCACAATAAAAAGATAGATAAGGATGATACATAGATAGATAAGGAAGATAGATAGGGATGATAGGTAGATAAGGATGATCGATATGGACAATAAAAAGATAGATAAGGATGATAGATAGATAGATAGATAGATAGATAGGGATGATATATAGATAGATAACGAAGATAGATAGGGATGATAGACAGACAGACAGACAGATAGATAAGGACGATCGATATGGACAATAAAAAGATAGATAAGGATGATAGATAGATATATAGATAGATAGATAGATAGATAGATAAGGATGATAGATAGATAGATAAGGAAGATAGATAGGGATGATAGATAGATAGACAGACAGACAGACAGACAGACAGACAGACAAGGATGATCAATATGGACAACACATAGATAGATAAGGACGAGAGATAGATAAGGACGATGATAGACAGACAGACAGACAGACAGACAGGTGTTATTACTGTGTGCCTTCAGGTCACTTCCAACTCATGGCAACCCTAAAGTGAACCCATCATGGGGTTTTCTTGCAGCTGAGAGTGTGTGACTTGCCCAAGGCCACCCAGTGGGTTTCCTATGGGCCAAGCACAGGTGAGTCTAACCCCGGTCTCTCCAGCTCCTAGTCCGATGCTCAAACCACAACGACACGCTGCCTCTCTATGGGGAATGGTGCAGCCCATCAAATAACGAGGACCTAAAACAGAGTTATTATACATCGAGAGCTGGCAATAAAATTCTGGAAAGCCAGAATGGGCTCCATCCATAAACACACATCGCTTTGTTCTTTCTGCCCCCCGGCTTACCTGACTTAAGACGCAGCCCTTCTCTACAGGAAAATCTGGTCCAAAAATCAGGGGGAAAAAAAAAGTTCTCTTTGCACACATACACACACACGGCAAAACACACACAGCCTGGATCCGGACAGAAAAGTCAGTGTGTCCTGCCTGCTCAACCACACCGGCAACTTAGCAAATCGGAATATCTATTTCAAGAGAAAGCATTTTCACCCGGTTACATCATTTTTGCAAAAGAGGTTTCCCCAAGGTGTGCCTGCTTTGCGGAGCCACCGCTCCGCAAGAAGAAAGGTATCTCTGAGTTAACAAAGTTGTCGTGTTCCCGGGCATTATCACACCTTCAACAAAAAAAGCAGAAGTTCCTACATCCCCGAAAAACAATTTCAGCATATCTCAGAAAAATGGTTCCCCCCCCCCCCAAAAATGCAAAATTAAAATATAGGCACAAGCAAAATTAAATTATATGCACAAGAAAAATTCAAATATACGCACAAGCAAAATTAAAATAGATGCACGAGCAAATTTGTATGAGTAAAGCAAAACAAAAACTAGAAAGCTTCTTCCAAAAGGCATCCGGGGGGGATTTTTTTTGGTTACATCAGCTCCTACTTTAATTAAGATTTCAATTTTGGGGTCCACATTTGCTAGGGTTAGGGGCACAGGACCCCTGTAAAGGTGGGGAAAAAGCACAAATATCAAAATATCAAAGATGGGTTTTTATAAAGGACTGCACGGCCGGATTGGACCTGCCGAGAGGGAATATTTCCCTGGGAAAAACACACTTTTTTGGGGGGACAAGGGTTGGAGAAACTCGCAAATAATCAAATCTGTGAAAGTCAAACCTGTGAATGATTTAACGGATTTTCTGTTAGTGCTCAGGAACACACAGACTTTGTCCACTGAGGGATATCTTTGTTAAGGAAAGGTTTAGCGTCTCTGAGATCGGAGAAGGGAAAGGGAATCCAACATAACCGGTTAGATGATTAACACGAATTGTTTTCCGACATCGGGAAACTTGCTTATGTAAGCAGTTCACAGATTGAACTGGGAAAGTCACTCAGCTTCCCAAAGCAGTTTGTATTTAACGTTTTTTAAAAAGAGGCTACAATTTCTGTGCACTTTTTTCTGGAAATTGGCACGAAATGTGTGTACGGAAGGCAGTGGGATTTCTCTCTCTCTTTTTTTTTAAGTATGCACCAAGCTCGGGCTTTTCCTAGAAACCAAAACAACTCAACTGAGGCTATCATTGTAGGATCATAAGAGTTGGATGAGAACCCAAAGGCCATCTAGTCCAACCCCATTCTGCCATGCAGGAAGACATTACCAAAGATGACAGGCGGCCATCCAGATTCTCTTTAAAAACTTCCAAAGGAAGGAAGGAAACTCCACTACACTCCACCAAGGCAGCGTATTCCACTATCAAACTGCTCTTACCCTCAAGACGTTCTTCCTAAGGTTTAGGTTGAATCTCTTTTCCCGGAATTTGAATCCATTGCTCCGTGTCCTGGTCTCTGGAGCAGCAGAAAACAAGCTTGCTCCATCCTCTAGATGACATCCCTTCCAATATTTAAACATAGCTATTCTATGCCCTTCCATTAACCTTCTCTTCTCCACTGCCAGTTCCCTAAGCCACTCCTCAGAGGGTCTTGATGGCTTCCAGACCCTTCTACCATTTTGGTTGCCCTCCTCTGGATACATTTCAGCTTTTGTCGGGATGCCCAGAAATGGACACAGGATTCCTCCAAGTGAGGTCTCACCAAAGCAAAAGAGAGTGGTACCATCACTTCCCTCGACCTAGATGCTAGACTCACATTGATACAGCCCAGAATCGCATTGGCCTTTTTAGCTGCTGCATCACACTGCCGGCTCATGTCCAGCTTGTGGTCTACTAAGATCCCTTTCACGTGGAGTGTGGCCAAGATAAGTGTCACCCATCTCATATTTGTGCATTTCAATCTTTTTCTACCCAATACGTCTGGCACATCCTGAAAGTCATAATATTTCTGATTTTTACCTATGGGTGGTGAAGACAGTGAAGGAAGCTGACACTGGAGATGTTATGATGGAGGAGACCCCAGAAAAGACAGATTAATGGAGCAAATGAAGCCCAAAGTCAAGCCAAGAGGACTAAACTGAGGCTGTCATACTTTGGTCATATTGTGTGAAGACACAACTCCCTGGAAAAGACAATAATGCTTGGGAAGGTGGAAGGTAGGAAACCATTAATACACTAATTACAATTAAGGAAGCCATATCTCTGAATCTGCAAGAACTGGGCAGGGACGTGAACAGCAAGAAATCTCTTGAAGGAATTAAGAATCAAGATTTTTATGTCAGCTGTCATTCAGAGCCCGTGTAAATCCATGTTGAATTGGTGGCAATTAACAAACAATTAAGATTAGGCTAATATGTGTTTTTATTTGTGCTATTAGTGAGCCGCCTTTCTCCTGGAATGCGACCCAAGGCAGTTTCCAACCATAAACAAACAAATCAAATTTTTTGAAAGTTAACAATTAAAACTACCTGTTTACAGCCTAATCAGTGTTTTGCTCTATTCATATATATATATCTCCCCTAACAGAAACAAAGTACAGATACATATAGATATAAACAATAAACGAACACATTAAAAACGTTTTTAAAAGTTAACAGTTAAAACTGCCTGCTTTTAGCCTAATCAATGTTTTCCTTTGTTCCTATATATATATATATATATATATATCCTAACAGAAAAAAATATAGATAGTAGATATATAAACATTAAATGAACACATTAAAAACATTTCGGTTTTAAAAACATTTTTAAAAGTTGTTAAAACTGCCTGCTTATAGCCTAGTTCATTCATATATATATATATATATATATATATGTGTGTGTGTGTGTGTGTGTGTGTGTGTGTGTGTGTGTTATGATAGATATATCTCACATATATACACACACACATATCTCATATATATTATATCATATGTATGTATATATCTCATAAGAGAAATATAATATAATACAATATTATATCTATATCTATCTATGTATATGTACATGTATATATGTGTATATATATATATCTACATGAATTATATCTATATATATCTATATATGCTAAATATATATATACGTAGACAGATCACCAAAATATAATATATATACCTCATAACAGAAATATAATATAATACAATATTATATACATATGTATATATATGTGTGTGTGTGTGTGTGTGTACATGAATTATATATATATCTATATAGATATAATTCATGTACATACATACATATATATATATACATATATACATACATACATATACATATATATATAAAAATGTGTGTGTATGTGTGTGTGTATGTATGTATTTGTATGTATGTATGTACGTATGTATGTATATATATATGTATGTATGTAGACCGTACCAAGCCCTGAGTGCAGGACTGTTAATGACAAAGAAATCTCTCTCTCTCTCTCTCAGAGAGGATCATTTCAGTCACTCCAAATTAAGCCAGCCAGGAACAACAATTAATGAGTTCATATCTCGCAAACTGATTTTGTGTTTTTGCTTTTGTTTTTGTTTGGTTTTTCTGGTTTACGTGTTTTGAACTGGGTCTTATATGGAATGGCTCCCTCTCCAGTTTGGAGGCTGGGGCGACTCTTGTTTCTCTCTGTCTTCTGTTTTCTGGCAGAAAAGAGGAAGCCCCCCTCCCTCCCTCCCTCCCCCCCAACAGCCCTGATCTGAGAGACCCCCCCAGTCACCCCATTTTATCCTCCCCGCAATGAATTGTGGGTCTGTGAGTGGGAAGGGAGGGGAGGAAGAGCGGGCAGGGGACCCCAGCCCTGCTCCTTCCTCCGCCAGCCCCCCAAACGCTACACCTGACGGACTGCTGCCTGCCAGCCCCACTTACCCCCCTCCCCGCCCGGAAGTAGGCCCTCCCCACTTCCTTTCTCACCGGGAAGGGCAGGAGGTGGGGTGGTCGTCTCCGTCTCCTCCTCCTCCTCCTCCTCCTCCTCCTCGTAGGCACCTTCCGTCTCCTTCCGCGCTGTCAGCTGATACAAATTAATTATTTCCTTCACTTCCGGCCCCCCCGGAAGCGGTGGGGGGCCGTATTGGCTGTGACACCAACACGCGCGGGAATAGTGTTCCGCCCTGACGCAGGGACCGCCACCATGAAGGTTCCGCCTAACTCACATAAGGGGCAGGGGGACGATAGCTTTTGCTGCCTCTGCTGCTACGAAGCTGGGGTTCAGGATGGCGTTAGTTAACGCCCTAAGAACCGTGAGGAGTGCGGGCTTTTTGGGTACGACCGGTCCCGTAATTCCCCGCCCAGGCACGGCCATGCTCATCAAGGGGGGGGAAGGGTCTCTCCTGGAAAATCGAGGCAGGCTTCGCTTCGGCCAGGTGAGCCGGGCCCCACCTGAAAATCGAGGCAGGCTTCGCTTCGGCCAGGTGGGCCGGGTCTCTCCTGGAAAATCGAGGCAGGCTTCGCTTCGGCCAGGTGGGCCAGGCCCCACCTGAAAACCGAGGCTGGCTTCGCTTCGGCCAGGGGAACTAGGCCTCACCTAGCGCCTTCCTTGTGTCGAGAGACCCTGGGCAACCACGCCCCTTGTTTGGGCCACCCAGTGCGGAGGGGCCCACGGAAGAGCCCCCGAAGACGGGCAGGGGGCAACAGCGCCCTCCCCTGTGGGGAGACCCTCTGGGGGGCCGGGAGTCTTGGAGCCCGCCTCCCCACCCCGGACCCCCTCCTCCCTCGGGGGGGGGTCCTGGACATTGCCAAGGGGGCTGCTTCCCAAAATCCCCGGGGGAGCCATTTCCCTTTTTGCTTTTCGGCCTCCGCGGCCCGTTCCGTCCCCTTACAGGTGGGATTCCCTTTTTTGTAACGAAGGACTCGCGCACTCCAGGCGTGGCGTTTTTGTTTTGTTTATTTTCAGACAGGCTGACATTGCTGTCGTATTTCCAAACTTCAGCGTAACCGAGGACGTCCAGGGGTCCCGGGAGGAATCTTAGGCAGGGCCTCGCCCCCCCCCCCGTGCATTTTATTCTGTTCCCAAATGGTCTCCGCTGTTTACAGATACACGAAAAACAGCACGTCAGGGACACTTTACAAGACCGTAAAGACAGTATCCAACAAAATATATATATATATATTTTTGCTTTTGCTCGTTTCCTTTCGCAGGCCCGTGGCTTCTGACTTTGGCCGACAGCCCACCTCGCCCGTCCCCCCGCTCTCCCACTCCCTGCTGGGGCGTCAGGGGGCCAACCCACCCACCCACACAGAGACACTCCTCCCCCCCATCCTTTTTGGGGAGCGATTCCAAAACCAGGGAAAGTCGGGAGCCGCCTTGACCGATTCCGCAGCCCCCTCCCCACAGACACACACGCTTCCGAGGGGGGCCCTGCTCGCTCTCAGCGCTCCTGCTCCGGCCCCCCGACTCCAGCAGCGGAGGTGCCCCTCCCTCCCCAAGATCCCGTGAGGGCGCCTTTAGGGGCGGGGGCCCACGGAGCACAGCCAGCGCCGGCCATCCGTCTTGCCTCACGGTGGGCAACCAGTAGCCAAGCCGGGAAGCGGCGGCTGAAACCCGGGGCGGTGGGGAGGGGGATCCCTCCTCCTCATCAGCTCCCAGCCTTATTCGGGAGCGCCCGACCCAAAATATGAGAAAGGGAGCCACCACCCTCGATTTCTTCCCCCCAGCCTGTGAGGAGCCCTGCGCCCCCCGATTCCCCCGGGGGCGACCACCGGGAAGGGAAGGCCAGGAGCCCCCCGTGGGAAAGGGGCCTGGGACACAGACTCCCTCCTCCTCCTCCTCAGCTCCCGACGGGCCCGGAAGGAGCTCGAGGGGAGGAGGGCAGTGGCCGAGGAACGGGCCCAAACACGTCCAGGGGTGGCGGCGGCGGCCATACTCCCCACCATCACGATTGCCCCCTGCCCCGGAGCTCATTCCTACCCCACCTCCGGCCCCCCGTCCTCCCTACTCCAGCGACGGGCGCAAGAGGCGGTCCCCGCAGTAAATCAGGGTGAACGCGCGAGAGAGAGAGAGACGTGGGCCCGACAGGGGCGGAACCCCACCCAAAAAAGGAAGCCCTCCCGAGACTTCCGCCTTTCCCTTTAACGGGGGGGGGGCGCTCCCTTCTTTCCAACCCTGAGAATGGGGCGCCCCCTGGAACCGACCGGCCTGAGTAGCTGAGAAAAAGATACAGAGTACGGGCGTCTCGGGCCGGCTTCTTGCCAGCATCCCGAAACTGCGCAACTGGTGGGAAAGAAGTGGGCGGCAACCAAGGCGACCCCTCTCTCTACAGAGAGAGAGAGAGAGAGAGAGAGAGCGAGGGGGGTGGGCCACCCCTTTCTTTCCCACCCTGACAAGGAAACGGGGCTGAGGACCCATGCAGAGCTGGCAGGATCCAGTCTGCCCCTCCATCTAGAAAAGAGGGAAGGTCCCAAGGAAGAAAAGGGGGGAGCCCACAGTAGAGGAGACTCCCTGCGAGTGTTGGGGGGGGTCCCACGTAACCAAGAGGGGCACACCCTGGGAAGTGGGCTCGGGGGGGGAGGGGGCTTCTCTCCAGAAGGTGCACGTTCCCTACAGCCACCTCGGCTTTCACCGCCTCCTCGTAAACATTTTAAAAAAAAATTGAATATATTTTTTAAAATAATAACAGTAACAGTAGCAACGCTGCTGTTTTTTTTTTCTTCCTTGGCCTTTGCCCTTTGCCGCCTGCTGTCGAAAGCAGCCCCCTGCCCAGCTCCCCCCCGCCTGCCCACCTCCTGTGCCCCAGAAACCAGCTGGGATACCGGGGGCACCCGAGAGGGGAACAGGCTGCTTTTCAGGCCCTGCTTCGCTTGGCCCTCAGCGTTTGGAAGGGACCCCCCCCCACCGCAATCCAAAGAACCCACCCTCCTCTTGGATGGGGAGAGGGGACCGGATGTGCCCCCCACCCCGAGCGGAGGGAGGGAGGGAAGGCCGGCCAAGCCTCTGCGCGGCGGTTGCAGAGCCTGGCGCCCCGAACAGCGCCCGGACCAGTCCCCGCAGACGGCTGCGAAAGGCGGCGGCAGCGGTGGCATCAACGGCTCAGCGCGGAGACTCCCCTCTCTGCCTTTCGTCCCAGCTTCCTCCGGTTCTCAGTTGGCGCGGCGTCTTTGGAGGTGGCTCCCCTCTGCTGCGGGGAGAAGAAACAGAGTCAGGGTCAGCCCCCCAATACTAACAGCCCCTTCCTTCCCAGATCTCCCAGCCGTACGCCCAGAGACCCCGGAGGGTCACGCACGTCCCTCTCCTTGCCTGGGGAGAAACGGCCCACTCCTCTCTTCCCGCCCACATCGGGGTTTTGCGGGGAAGAGGCTGGGTGGGGATCCAAATAAAAATAAAAAGAAAATATATATATTTAAAAAATAAATAAATAAGGGGAATTAGAGTTCTTTCTCATTCGGTCGTCCCCCCAACCTCCCTCGCAAAATTATTGCCACACTTAGGGCTGAATGAAGGTTGGCCGTGTCCTCCTCGTCCAACTTTTGGCTGAAAATGAACAAGAAATTAGTAGCAGTCCAGGCAGGACCGCTGGGATTTGGGGATTAAAGGGGATTCGGAGCGGACAGTTCACCAAGAGGGAGAAAATAGGGCCGTTCGAAGGACCCGGGAGGATGCCAAAGGTGTATCCTTCTTGCCTCGGAGGGAGTGTGGCTCCGGCGGCCATGGGGAGGGAGCGGTCCGCCCCGCAAGAGTCAATCCTGAGGACCAGCGAGGATTTTGGACGTGCATCCTGCTGGGGTGTCTCCTTGGCCGAGGGAGCGAGAGAGGATGACGGGCTAAGCCGGCTCTGGGACAAAGATCCTTGGGGAAGGCTGTGGAAAGAGTAGGGAAAACAAAAAAATAAAAATGGAGGAAAATAAAGGAGGACGTCTCCAAAGAGTGCCTCGGGCAGCCTAAAATGGAGGTCGAGCCCCTCTTCCGTGCCTCAGGCGGCGCAAAGTGGAGGTTGGTCCCCTCCTCGGTGCCTCAGGCAGCCAAAACTGGAGGTCGACCTCCCTCTCAGTGCCTCTGGCAGCCTGGTAGGTAGATCACCCTCCCAGTGCCTCAGGCGGCCTGAAGTGGAGGTCGACGTCCCTCTCAGTGCCTCTGGCAGTCCGAAGTGGAGGCAGAGCTCCCCTCTCAATGCCTCAGGCAACAAAAACTGGGGTTCGACCACCTGCTCAGTGCCTCTGGCGGCCTGAAGTGGAGGTCGACCTCCCTCTCAGTGCCTCTGGCAGCCCGAAGTGGAGGCAGAACTCCCCTCTCAATGCCTCAGGCAACAAAAACTGGGGGTCGACCACCTGCTCAGGCGAACTGAAGTAGAGGTCGACCTCCCTCTCAGTGCCTCTGGCAGCCCAAAGTGGAGGTCGACCACCCTCTCAGTGCCTCAGGCGGACTGAAATGGGGGTCCATGCCCGCCCCTCACACCTTTGGGAGCCCGGCCTCTACCACGGAAAGGTGGCGGAGCCGCAGACGGACCCCCAACCCGCCCGCCCTCCGCCTCAGTTCGACGAGAGTGGCCGTTACGACTCCCAACGGTCGCCGGAGTATTAAAGGCGCATGCGCGAGCGGACACGCTCCTTCGCCTCCGTGATTTCTGCCGCACTACGGCGCATGCGCAGCCCAGGCCTACGGTCGCCAGACTAAGAGGAAAGGGGCGGTGTCCGCCCCGGCGCGTGCGCACTCGGCTCCAGAGGGGCCCGGCTCATGCATTCTCGTCAACTGTTGCTGCCGTGTAAAAGACGCATGCGCCCTGAGGGGCGGTTTCTTTTTTGGATAATGGCTGGGTTTTTTTGTTGGGTTCTTCTGGGAGCTGTAGTCCAAAACTTCCATTGCGGCGCTTGGCTGAATGGAGGGCGGGTCGAAGATGACTGCAACTCCCAGGATCCCTTGCGGCTTCCCTTAGGAGGAGGCGCTCAACATGGCGGCGGCTCGGGAGGTTCGCTTGAGCAGTAGCAGCGGGGAAGAGGAGGAGGAAGAAGCCCTGGAGCGCTTCCGAGAGAGCGTGGCCCACTGGTTGGAGCCCTCAGGCGGTAAGGACACAGGGACGGAGGGAAGGACCCTATCGGGCTCTCCCTCCCCATCTCGGCTGATGGAGGAGAAAAAATGGACTTCGACTCCCAGAAGCCTCCGCCATTTTGTTCAATGGGCAAAGGATCTTGGGAGTTGAAGTCCAAACGCCAATGCGTGAAATAAAACATGCAAGCTTTCGAGGCTACACTGGCTTTTTCCTCAGGAGAAAAGATATTTTTTAAAAAAACAATACAAAAAAGGGTAGCAATCATAAGGGTCACGGTGCTGCATTTTGTATCATATGGTTGTTTCTGTTGCAGGGGTTTTTTTTCCTGTCTTTTTGGACCAATTTCCTAAATTTTTAATTTTATGATGTCAACTTTCAATAGGTGACTCCAAGAAGAAGTTGCCCTCATCCACTGAACCCAGCCTCAGGTATGGTTGGTGTCTTAATGCTAATAGAACAAAACTCTGGGCTCCATCCTTAAAATTTTTAATTGCTTGTATACAGTATGGCGTAGTGGTTAGAGCGTTAGTCTGCGACCCCGGAGACCCGGGTTCGATTCCTCTTTGCTCAGCCATGGAAACCCACAGGGTGTGACCTTGGGTGCGTCACACTCTCTCAGCTACAGAAACCCGTCTGATAATTTTCTTTGCAAGAAGCCGTCTCAATTTCCTTCTTTTAAAGATCTCTTAAAACCCTTTCCCCCCCTCTTCCTACAGAACAAAACCCAACCATCATGAGCAAGATGGGAACGAGCTGCAGACGACCGCAGAGTTCCGAGCCCACGTGGCAAAGAAGCTGGGAGCCATTTTGGACAGGTAGTCCTAGGATCCTAGAGCTGGAGGAGACCTCCAGGGGCCATCCAGTCCAACCCCATTCTGCCCAACAACCAAAGCCCTCCCTTTCACAGATGGCCATCCAGCCTCTCTTTAAAAGCCTCCAAAGAACGAAGAGATTCCACCACGCTCCACGGAGGCCGCAGCGGATTCCACTGTCCAAATACCATCAGAAATTTATTGCAAATATCTAGGTGGAATCTCCTCTTTCAATGAATATGTATTTATTTAGTAAGGAAATGTAAATAAATATAACAATAATTAATAATTAGTATACTGGCAGACTGTAGAAAACTAGTTACTGTCAGTTACCAAAGCAAATAATTACAAATAGTTGCAAATCATTGTTTTCTCTCTTTCCAAAAGGTTTATTACTCCCTGTGATCCCCCATTGGGACCCACACAGAATAATACAGAGGTATCAGAAACGGAAGATTGTGGTGAGTGTCCAATGCCTCCTGTCATTCCTCCGAGGGCCTGAACCCATGTTTTCTGGGCTTTGTCCGAAGGCTAAACCCACTGTGCCTGGAACTCAGAGCTGGAACAGACGCCCTCAGTGCCAAAGGCTGGGGTGTGGCTTTGAAATTAGCCTGCTGCTCAAACTCTGTGATGGATCCCCTTGCCAGGGGGGCCCCTTTGGTTCCAATCCTGGGTTCCTGTCCTCTCACCTTGCCCTTTTTCTCCCCCTAAATCCCTTCCTGGGTTGCCCTCCTCTGGACATATTCCAGCTTGTCCATATCCTTCCCGAACTGTGGTGCCCAGAACTGGACCCAGGATTATTTTCGGTGGGGTCTGACCAAAACAGAAGAGACTGGTACCATCACTTCCCTCGACCTAGACTCCCATTAATGCAGCCCAGAATCGTGTTGGCCTTTTTAGCTGCCGCATCACACTGCTGGCTCACATTCAGCTTGTGATCTCCTACAACTGCTACGTCCCTTTCACATGTACTGTGGTCAAGCCAGGTGTCACCTATCCTACATCTGTCTATTTCATCATGCAGATCAGTAGCGAATCATCATGGGGCAGAAGAGTGTGCCCTTTTGGGGGACCTCCCACTGGCCAATTTTGGCCCCTGAGAGTTTTGCCACCTCTCCCACCAATCTCAGGAGTTTGGGGTTTCAGAAAACACTCCTGATTGGTTACTCCTGCCCTGACTTTAATGCCTGTGGGGCACACCATCTCCATTTCCATAGGGTTTCGCCTCTTCTCTTCGTCTGTCCCGGGAGATGCTGGAGAGCCAGAATCTTCGTCCTCTGAAAGGAGGAGGAGGAAGAGGCGTGAGCGTTCCCCGCCCAGGTGAGATGCAGTTTTGAGATGTTATGTGCATACAAGAGACCTGACTTCTGGGGTTTGAGATGTCATGGGCATACGAGAGACCTGACCTAATAGATGACTTAGACAGAGCTGGCCTTTATTTTCCTCCTCTGTTCTGATTGCAGCTCTTCCAGCGAGACAGACCAAGAGTGGCAAAGGTGTCAGGAGGCAGCCGTGACGGCGGAAGACATCCTAAAACAGAGCGCCCTGCCTGGAGCACTCCTGGATTCCACGCAGGGGGACCCGTGCCAAAACCCGGAGCCCAGGAGAAAGAAGAAAAGGAAGAAGAAAGAGGCAGAAGAAAACAGTCTTGAACAGGGTGTCCCAGAAACGGCACATGCGAACCTCGCCAAAGCTTGCAGGAGAGAAGAGGATGTTCCTGCGGAGAAGAAAGTGAGGAGGAGAAAGAAGAAGAGAGTGGGAGAGAATGGCCTTGAAATGGCACGTAACAATTCCAACAGAAGAGAAGAGAACATTGCTGTGGAGGACATGTTGCAAAGAAAGAAGAAGAATTTAAAAAGGAAGAAACGTGGATTGGGACTACCTGCTAACGCACCCAAGGGAAATACAACCTGCTGAACTTTGGAGGGGATCAAAAAACCGAAGGATTTGTTCAGTGGTCCCTGCTGGAAGGGGAAGGAAAACGAACGGGGAATATCTCCCTCTCAAAAACAACAGCTGCCTTCGTTGGGCACAGCCTCCATTCCAGGACGGACTTTTGGAAGGGGTTGTGGCTTCCATCTTGGGTTTTTTTGGGGGGTGCGGGGAGATGAAAATCCCAGATCTTGGGACAAGAGATTGAAATCTTGGGATGAGAGATCCCAGGTCTTGGGACGAGAGCTCTGGCTGCACAGCTTGTGACCCACCAAGCTCCGCAGCCGTGGTTTACGGCAGGGGGCATTGTGACTTTCTGCCGTGCAGACGAGAGTCACTCCTCCAATCTGGGGCAAAGAGGAGAGACTTTTTGGAGACCCCCTTGTCAGTCACTTCAGGGCTAAGACGGTGCCGTCGGGTTGGAGTGAGCGGCTGATTTTCCGACAGAGATGTTCAGCAGCTTCGGTTTTTTACGGCACGCAGCTTATAAACCAACACAGAGCTACCTCTTTTCTGTGTCTACCCTATTTCAAATTGTATATATATTTTTTAACCTATATCTTTAGATATTTTTCTGTGGAGTTTATCGAGAACTTTTAATCTCCTTTAATGTTTTTTTCCTGTTCTCCTCCAATGCCAAATGCAACACCTTTGTAGATACAATTCCTCCCCCTCCACCCCACTCCCAGAATGATGAAAATTAAATATATTTACAAGATAGAACAGAGCAGGCAGTGAAGTCTGTTTTTTTTTTTACTCTCTCTGAGGACTCGGGCTTCGGAGAGACTAGAAGAGGCTTTTCAGAGGCTTAGGAAGGCCCAGCGTAGAACCAGAAAATATTTTAGATACTGGTTTACTCTCTTCACGAATTCCAGAATGTCCATGTGGCATGTAGGATGTGAACAGCTTTTGATTTCAGTCTTAGTTACAAAAAGATTTTGGAATGTCCTGCACATTTGGAGATGCAGCTCTTATTCCTTCTGCTCCAGAATTCTTTTGTCATATTTCAACAACAAAATTGCAGGAAAAACAATTCTGCATTTCAGAAATGACACCGTTCTGATAACCACGTACAACCTGTTGCTTTTGACTGAAGCCATATGCAAAATCTACCTTTTAGTTTCTCCTTTCTTATATAGGCTGAAAGGATCCCTTATCCGGAAACCAGAAAAACCTTCAAAGACCTAAACTTTTTGCCATCAGCTGCCCACTTCTGCCTTCGAGATGGCGGCTGCGCTGCTCTTGCTTGTTCATATTTCAGATCTGGGGAACGCCAAAGATGCCATCTTCAAGGCGGAAGCAGGCAGCTGGCGGTTAAAAGAGAGAGATTGTGGATCTGAGACATACGAGCAGGAGCATCACTGCCGCCATCTCAAAAGACGCGGGTGGCTAGCTGCAAAAAAAATTCATTTTTTGGAATGTTTTGGATTTCTGGATTAGGGATGCTCAACCTATACTTAGGCAGTGTTGGATAATTCATACATAATTCAAGGAAGCAAATAGCTGCTAAAATTTGGAAGGAGACGTTTTTGTTAAAAAGTTTTTAAGCCGTTTTTGGAAACTATTCATATCCTTTCTGGCTCTGCAGGTATGCGGTTTTGTTTCAGGTTCTTTGCTGTTGTAAGGACTGCAAACTTGGTTTGGTGATTTATTTTTTTAAACGGCGGGTGAGGTTCTTAGAAGCTCTGGTAGGATTTGCCCGATGATGTATCCAGAGCCCATGTTCTCAGTTTCACAGCCGTGCCGATTCCTCGTCTGTCCTTCGACGGCGTCGTTTGATAGAAAAGTCAGCTTCTTTCAAAGAAAGTCCCACTGAAGGTGAATTTAGCATCTTTATTTCCTTGTGGACGCTGGCATCTTTCCTTTCTTGTGAAGATCAGGCTGCGGGAGGACCTCACAGGACAAAATTTACCAGTCTTGCAACTTCTCCTAGTCTGAAACGTTGTTGTTGAACATCTCTTGATCGGTCTGTGGGACGTCCCGTGTTTTTTCTCTCTGATCTACATCTCCTTTGGCTCGTCTTCTCTCTCTACTGAGTAGGGGAGGCCATCTGGGTGGAGATGAACGTCTCAATCACCCCGTGCGTCGAGGGTAGCAAGTGGCTGTTTGTCGATTCGGAGCTCTGATAGAGCACCAGGCTTCCGGAGGAGACTGCGAGGACGAGAGAAGAAAATATCATTCTTTGTTTCCTACCTTAACAAATGTATGTCTTGCCTAAATACCCTAATGGCGCCAGATCCCGTCTGATCTTGGAAACTCAGCAGGGCCAGCCCTGGTCTGTTCTTGGATGGGCGACCACCAGCGAAAACCCTTGCAAAAAACGTTGAAACAGTTTTAAACACCTTACCTGCTGGGCTGGAGCTGAGACGGTGTCCTGTCTGAAGGTGCTGAATGGTTGCCTCTTGGTTCTGCAAGTGGATGGTGGAAGTTGGCCCGGGCGGGGTGTGGATGCCGGAAGCCTCTGTGTGAGTCTCGGTGTCGGATGTGAAAACCTGGGTAAATGGGGAGCGTTCACACAATCAGCCCAACATATGGGATGTTTGCTCATTGTCGGGAAAGTTAGGAGAAAACCAAACAGGAGAAAATGAATACCCTATTCCAGCTTCTGGAGGAATCCATGTAAAGTTCTTTCTGTACCTCTTGGAATTTTTTTAAAAAAAATCAATTGGCTTATCCTTTAAAATCCCCATTAATTTGGCCATTTGGGACAAATCAGCAACCTTAACAATCCGTTCTTCCATTGCTGATACTTCACTCCATTTCCAGGTTTGAGCAAAAAAAATATTCTTGCTGCTGTTCTCATATACAGGTTGAATATCCCTTATCCAGAAATCCAGAATCCTCCGAAAACTTTTTGCGGCCGTCTGGCCACTTCTGGAAGCTGCAGCACACTGCTCGTTCATTAACAGACTCCTGTACAGTACTGCATTTTGTCTATTTGCAAATACAGATATTGCAAAATTTTAAAAAAACCCAAAATAGGAAATGCTCCTGGACCCAAGCATTTCAGATAAGGGATAGTCAAGGAGTAACCTGTATTTACATCCCGATTCTTTATCCCTAAAACTCAGCAAAAACTTTACCGAATCCACCCTCAAAATTTCCCATTCCCACTTCTTTTGCAGTCTCCCCCACTGACCACCCCACAGTTGGTCTTACCTGCTTGGTTGGGGTCAAGCTGGCCAAGGCGCTGAGGTTGGCCGTGTCGGTGAGCACCATGGTTTGCGGCAGGAGGCTGGTGTGGGTATATTGTGCCACCTCCGGCTTGTGGCTGTAGAGAGCTAGGAGGAACGGAGAGACTGTGAACGGAGAGATTTATCCACGGGGCACTCCCTTCCGAGGAGGTGACTTGTTCTTCTCTGACTTGGTGGCCGTTCAAGTCCCACCTTCCTCCCCCCGAAGGAAACAAGAATGCATTGCATCTATTTTTGGAGAATTAAAACAGTTTAGGGGTACCCTGTGGTATGTTTCAAAGGTGAATTGCTGATCTTGGGGGACTGGAAAACAGATTCCAGGGAGTCTGGAAGGACCAGGGGCCACAAAAACATCTTTGTAGGCCACCTATGGCCAACCCTTGGTAGATACCCATTGAATGCTCCCTAAAAGAGAGCCAACACGGTGTTGTGGTTTGAGCATTGGAGACCAGGGTTCAGTTCCCCTTTGCTTGTCCGTGGAAACCCCTTGGGTGACCTTGGGCATGTGTCACACACTCTCAGCCAAAGAAAACTCCATGATAGGATCGCCAGACGTCAGAAATGACTTGAAGGCACACAACGACTTTTTGGAAACCAATGCGGTGTAGTGGTTTGATCACTGGACTATTACAAACACTGGAGACCAGAGTTAGATTTCTCCTTTGCTCAGCCATAGAAACTCACCCTGGGCACGTCACACACTCTCAGCCCTGGAAAACCCCATGACAGGTTCACCTTGGGGTCACCGTAAGTCAGAAATGACTTGAAAGCACACAAAAACAAAATGTGAAGGCCATACAATCTTATAAGGTCTGGAAATGAAGACTTGTAAGGAACAACTTAGGGAGCTGAGTGTGTCTTGAGCTTGGAGAAGAGAAGATGGAGAGGTCTTCAAAGAAGGAAACCCTTCAGATATCTGAAGATTTCAGAGACACCCCCAACAGCAACCTAGAATCTCAGAATCCTAGAGCTGAAGGAGACCCCGAGGGCCATCCAGTCCAACCTTCTTCTGCCACGTGGGAAGACACAATCTCTCGACCTGGACACTACAATCCTACTGATGTGGGAAGAAATTCCACAGGAACGTCCCTCTCTCTTCCTGAGCTTGTGTGTCCTTACCGTGAGGCACCTGGATCGGGGCCATGGCGGCCATGAAGCTGCTCTGATTGAGGTGGCTCTGGACCTGTTGCATGAGGGGCTGCTGGTACGAGGGTTGCAGCTGCTGCGAAAACTGGACCGGCTGTAGAGTGGTGAGGCTGTTCCCCATGTTGTTGATGACGGGCACGCTCTGGGCTTGGGTGGAAGCAAGGCCTGCGGAGGGGGATGGAAGGAAAGGATCTCGCTGATGGTTTCCTCCAACTCGGAAGAAATTCTGTGCATAGTTAGCCCGTGGCATTGTTCCGTTCAGCAAGATTTGCAAAACGGAGGAATAGAACTCGGCGTCCTTGCGTCCCTTCCGGACTTACCAATGACCAAGGTGGAGGCTCCGGTGTTGGTGAAGGCCGGAGCAAGCGAGGACGTGTCTCCGGGGCCGATCGCCATCACCCCCGGGAGCGAGGCCATGATGAGGTTCTGAGTTTGCTGGCTCAGAGCGTGCGGGTTTTGCTCCAAACTGTGCAACGCTGTCAGGGTGCTGACGGGGGGGAGGGCACCTCCTGGGGCAGAGATCTGTGTGCGGGGAAAGTCAAGAGGGACGTCAAGAAGGCACGCTTTTTGGGAAAAGTCCAGGGAGGAGAACGCTTGGGACCTGGCAGGAGAAAACTAGTCCTTCCAAAGCTGCCCAAACTGGGCTCGACTCACCATTTTGGCTTCTGGAGCGGAGACGGACGTCACCGAGCAAAGACCAGGGGAAGAGGCTTGATGCAAAATGGTTTGGGTGGTCACAATGGAGTTGTTCCCCCCGTGCGGGTTGCTGTTAGAAGAGTCTGTCTCGCTGACGGGCTGTTGGTTGTACCTCATCCCCGAGTCAGAAAACGAGAGATTTTGTTGCTGCGTTGGCTGCTGTTGCAAGGGAGATTGCTCTAAAAACACACACACAAGACACAAAAAACAAGTGTTTCCTGGGGTGCATTCGCACGGCACAATTACAGTAGAAGCTGAACATCCCTTACCCAAGAGCAGAAGTGTTTGAGATTTTGTAATACAACAGATTTTTTCGGAACACTCTCATGTCTCGTTCATTCACGATTTGCGTTCGGATTTCTGGATAAGGGAACTTCAGCCTGTCCTCGGATCCCACTCTAAATGCTACGGCTCCATCCCGTGGGATCTGTAGTTTGGAGGGGGCGGGTTTGGGATTCTCTCCGCAAGTATCTGCCCCTAAACTACAAATCCCATACCCTCCGACATTGCAATGATGGAAACTGGGGTGGGCCAAGCAACATCAGGCGGTGCCGAAATTACAAATGAGGAAGAAGAGGGTGGCTAGAGAGGAAAATGTCTTTAAGGGTATCTGCTCAGGGCGTTCCTTTTTTTTCTTTCAGAAAAGTGTTTTCAACTCACTTTCATTTTTTCCGCCCTGCAAACTCCCCTCCGGCAACAAATCCTAGTATTTTGAGTTTTCTGTGCAAAAAATGTTTTTTTGGGGGGGGTGGGGGGTGTCTATAGGATGACCCTATAAAGGCCATTTTTTAAAACACAGGTAAAATTGCAAAAAGATAAGTCAAATCAGGAAGGCGATAGTTTGTTGGGAGCTGCTGTCCCCGAAGCCACTGTGGGGCTGGAACTTTGGGGAGAGCCCTTAGCAAACCTCGACTCCCGTGGGCCACCCTTGTACCGAAGGTTTTGTTTTGGTTCATCCAACGTCCGGCCTCCAAGCCACACCAGCCCCCTGGAGATGCGCTGAAGGTACCACATCTTGGAAGCTGAGCAGGGTCAGCCCTGGTTAGTCCTTGGAGGGGAGACCACCGGCGCATCCCAGGTGCTGTAGGCGACATTTCAGAGGAAGGAACCGGCAAAACCACCTTGCCTGAGCAAACCCGAGGAAATGAACGGGGCCACCGTAACTCGACGGCGGGTCTGACGCCCCACACGTGCTCACCGTGGACCTTGCTCGGGGAGATCGGCGGCGCCGGCTGGAGCGGAGCGGAGCTGTTCGCGGCCAGGTGGGGCGCGGAGCTCGGCTGAGACCCTCCGTAGCTGTCCATGGCCAGCTTGTGCCGGAAGGCCTCCTCCTTCCGGCGGTTGGCGAACCAGTTGTAGACGCGGACCTCGGTCACCAGGTTGGAGCCCAGCCCTTGGGCCTGGGAGGGGGAGACGCCACGCTGAAGGCACTCTGCTCTGCCGAGAAAGGCCGGGGGTAGGTCAGGGGGGCCGGTGGGAAGCCCCTTCCCCGAGGACGGCCCTCCCAATTCAAGGGATGGCCTTTGGTGGGTGCCCGCAAGCTTCCTGAAGCCCCCTCTCTATTTGCAGAACTATATCTCCCCCAGCATGGCGTTTGAACCTTGGACTGCCACCTCGGCCAGCCACCTCGGCCAGTGCGCACACTCTCAGCCCCAGGAATACCCTGTGATAAGGTCGCTCGCTTTGGGAGATCACCCCATTTCCTTCTACAGCCCCTCTCAAAATGGCGGCAGGAAGGACCGCTTCCTGCCGCCATTTTGAGAAGGGCCGCAGAAGAAAATGGAGCGTTTTGGGGCTAGTACGGGGCTTTTGGGGTGCTCGTAGGGATTTTTAAAAATACGTTCCTATCTCTTTAGGGGTCTTTCTGCCTGATTTCCGGCCCCCCGAGCTGCCGGTGCTCTCTCCCAGTCACCTGTTACACTCGTCCACCAACGCTTCACGCTCTTCCTTGCTGGGGTTCTTCTGCCTCTCGTAGGCCTGGAAGAGGATTTGCTGGGAAGCCGGACCCCACTTGAAGCGGTTCCTCCTGCCTTTCTTGGCCGGGAGGTCTTCCCC
Source organism: Cyclura pinguis (assembly GCA_030412105.1). Taxonomy (NCBI): domain Eukaryota; kingdom Metazoa; phylum Chordata; class Lepidosauria; order Squamata; family Iguanidae; genus Cyclura; species Cyclura pinguis. The sequence goes on from CM059616.1 coordinate 698,496, forward strand.
CATGGGGTCTTCCACCATGATCCCTTGGCCGGCGTGCGTGAATTCTGGAAACGCAAAAGGGATTTGCGGGGCGGGGGGGCAAAATGAAGGGCCTGTTCCCCAGAGGGAGGAGGCAAGGCTGCTCGACCGGAACATCCGTCGCGTCCCGTCACCTCCATTTTCTCCTACGGTCCTTCTCAAAATGGCGGCAGCGTGCTGCCGCCATTTTGAGAAGGATCGCAGACGAGAACGGAGGTATTTGAGAGTAATGCAGGGCTTTGGGGTGCTTATGAAGGTATTTATTATGTCTTTAGGGATCTTTCTGCATAATTCGGGGGCAAAGGGTGATCACCAATGGCTGCTTTTCATCCTGCAGAGAAGGGACCAGCGGGGAGCCACCGGGTTCTGTCCTGGGCCCAGGGCTGTTCAATATCTTCATCAACGACTTGGATGAAGGAATAGAGGGCATGCCCGTCAAATTTGCAGAGGACACCAAATTGGGAGGGGTGGCTAATACGCCAGAGGACGGGATCAAAATTGAAAATGACCTGGACAGATTGGAGAGCTGGGCCAAGGCTAACAAAATGAAATTCAAGAGAGAGAAGTGTAACGTCTTACACTTAGGTAGAAAAAATGGAATACAGAAATACAGGATGGGGGACACGTGGCTGGATGGCAGTACGTGTGAAAGGGATCTGGGAGTCTTAACAGACCACAAGCTGAACATGAGCCAGCAGTGTGATGCGGCAGCCAAGAAAGCCAACGCAATTCTCGGCTGCATCAATAGGAGCATGGTGTCCAGATCGAGGGAGGTACTGGTACCACTCTACTCTGCTTTGGTTAGACCTCATCTTGAATACTGTGTCCAGTTCTGGGCACCCCAATTCAAGAAGGACGTGGTCAGGCTGGAGCAGGTCCAGAGGAGGGCGACCAAAATGGTGAAGGGCCTGGAAGCCAAGCCCTATGAGGATAGACTTAGAGAGCTGGGGATGTTCAGTCTGCAGAAGAGAAGGTTAAGAGGGGACATGATAGCCATGTTTAAATACTTGAAGGGATGCCATGTAGAGGAGGGAGAGGGCTTGTTTTCTGCCGCTCCAGAGACCAGGACAAGGAGCAATGGATTCAAGCTGCAGGAAAGGAGATTCCACCTGAACCTTCCTGATAGTCAGGGCTGTCCGGCCGTGGAATAGGCTGCCCCGGAGTGTGGTGGAGTCTCCTTCCTTGGAGGTTTTTAAGCAGAGGCTGGACGGCCATCTGTCCAAGGGAGTGCTTTGAGGGTGTTCCTGCATGGCCGGGGGTTGGACTGGATGGCCCCTGGGGTCTCCTCCAACTCCACATTTCTGTGATTAGCAGGCGTTGGGAGACTGAGGGCGGGTCAGGACCTGCCGTACTTACGTTGGGCCACCTCTTGCTGCTTGCGGACGTACCAGGTGTAGAGGGCGGCTCTCTTCTGGGTCTTCATCGGAGTGCCCTTGTTGAGATGCTGCGAGAGGTGGGACTGGTTCAAGCCGGTGGTGTCCACCACCTCCCGTTGCGGGATGTTGTGTTGCTGGAGGTAGGACTTCACCATCTTGGCCACCCTCCACGGGTCCTCCCTGGAAGGGACCGAAAACATGGGGCGTGACGAAGGAGACCCCCCCCTCTTCTCCTTCCCCTGCGTCTCAGTCCATTCTTAATTTTCACCCGCATGCCGGTTGCGCCGGTTGTCACCCATCCCACATCTCTGCAACGGAGTCGACCCGTTGGCTCCGCGGAGCACGCAGGGATTTTAAATTCCCGCATTCCCATGGATTGCAACAGGACTATTTTCGCTCGAGTCTCATTCTTGCGGCCATACCGCTCTTTGGAGGGATGCCCCAGAGTTTGCAATCCGGGCAGAGTTTCCCACAATCCTTCGCAACACCGGCGCCAAAGATGTGGAAATATTCGGCCGCCGGGCGAGGGGACAAGGACGGGCATTTATCGGGAGAAGACGCGCCCCTTTGCAAACGTCGTAAAAGAACACCAATGCAAAATATTCAGACTCGTTAACCGCGATTTCGTCACCATCATCACCAGCGACCTTACACGTTGCAAGTTTTGGACTTAACGCCTTTAAAATGTCGGGTCGGCCGAGCCGTCCAAAATGGCGGCCGGAGAGGGTCACCGTTCCCGGTCCCTCTGGCTGTGTTTCCATGTGTTTTGGGATCTTTGTGCATAACCTTAGGCTCGCGTTCCGCCCCCCCGAAAAAAATCTTCCTTTCCCTTCCGCGGACCTGGGTCGCGGTTCCCGACCGCGCCTCGTATTTTTCGCTAGTTTCTGAGGTCACGATTTCCGTTCTTTCTCACCTCCCTTTTGTTTCCCTGAACAATAAGTAACCTGGGTAGTTAGTTATAAACTCAAAGGGAACAAGAGGCTGGTTGATAATTTATAGCAGCATCTCAAATTTAAATGGAAAGTAAATATGAAGTCGTTAGCATTAAACGAAAACCCGATCCTAGGGACCGGGAAGGCGACATTCGGGGGGGAGCATCTCCGTGACCGACCCGCCGTGGCCGTTTGGACCGAACGCGTCCCCCTTTCCCCCTTTTATTTTATTTATTTTTTTTGGGGAGGTCCCCCCCGTTGCATCTTCGGACCGACAGATTTCGGAGGCCTCGCCTTCGTGCGAGAGGGAACTTTGACCCCATCGGAAAGTGGAATTTCGGATCCCTGCGTGGGACGAGGCCCGGATTCAAGACCTTCGCCTCTGCCAACATTTCTTTGGTCTTTGACCCCGGGAGGCTGCGTCTTTGTTGGGTCTGCGGAATAAAAATTGGACCTGGAAGCGACGGAGCGGACGGAAGGTAAGAACCGCTCCTCGGCCATCTTTTTCCCGGTTGAATTCGGCCCCGGTTGCATTTGAGCGGCCCAGGCGCTGCCTCCGACCACGGCAAATAATGTCGCAATCCCAGCGTTTCACAACAGTCGCTTATTTTCTGTCCAAACTTTTTTTTCCTCCGAAAAGTGGCCCCACTCCTGCTCAGTCCGAACGGACCAGCTTTTATTAGCACAACGTCTCGTTTTTCCTTGGAAATATTCCCACCGCGGGCTATCATCACGACAAATCACAATTGCATCTCTGGTTGGGACTTATCGCAGGATAAGTAGCGATTCTCCCGGCGGGAGACCGTTTGCAAAGGAAGTCATTACTGGGTGTTAATAAACATCTTTCCATTTTTTTATTTTCGTATTAATAAGGAGAAATACTTTCCAAACGGTCTCCCACCGGGAGGACGACAAAGGAAGAACAACTTCATGTGATAAATCCTAAGGATTTTGCAACTGGAGCACCAAAACGGCATCTCTGGCCGGGACTTAAAAGTCGTTCCTCTTCTCTCGTTCTTCCAGTGGGAGACAAATTTCCAAAAGAAGTTGTGTTTTTGTGTTAATAAACACTTTCTAAGTGGTCTCCCACCGGGAAAAAGAGCAGTAGAGGAATGGTGGGACAAGTCCCACAGGCGGGTCTATGACCATAAATAAATTATTTAATTTAAATAAGTCCCAGCCTATTATTATTATTAATTATTATTAACTAAGTATTAATATTATCCTGCTAAAACTGCAATTCATCCATGCAATAAAGCTCCATTTTTTTCCCCCTTCAAGGAACAAGGAAACAGAAGTCTGGATTTAGCATTTTTCTAAAAATAAAAAGTAATATTAAACTCCCTGTTTCAACTCCTTACCCTACCTTTAAAAACAGACCAAAAGGACTATTCTGAATATTTAAAAACGACCCCTTTCCATATCCTTGGGCTAGTGACAGTTTCTTTAATTTGAGACTGACGGGCCCCTGCCTCGTTCGGAGGCTTTAGGGGAGAACTGTAGCCTGAGTGCGGCCCCCTATCCCATGTTCCTCCGAGGCAGCGAGTGCGAAATGCACACACGCTACGGTGCAGGATTGAACTTTGCTCTCGGGCAAAGTCACAACCCCTGAGCGGGGACGGATCTTTTATTTTTTAACCGTTCCTTTCCAACCTGGTTTTATGGTTGGTGCTTTTCCTTCTCTGTCCACCCAGGTCGTTCTCATCCTTTGGTTTTTCCTCCAGCAAATTTCCTTCCCAAATTAAATGCATCTTAAATATTTTTTGGAGCAGAGGGGCCGACGCTGCTTGCACGGCCGCCCAAATCTCCTCTGATACCCCGCTCTTTGAGGTGCCAGGGCCCTGTCCCCAAAGTAGGACCCCAAATCAAGGGGTCTTTTGTTTGCAATAATGGAAAAACACTCCACGCCCTCCCCACCGTCGGGGAGAGGAGCGGTTCGGCTCCGAAACCGTCGGCGGTGGCGTCATCAGCATGTTTGCAGAGGCCAAAGTCCACCCGGGTGAACTCAACGGTGTGGAATCGAGGCCGTGTTTGCTCACTTTTTTGCACGTCCCGGGTTGCTGGCGGCAGACACGTAAAAAAGCAGATTTTGCACGCGAGGGAGAATACCTAGTTAAACGTCACTAACTAACGGGCTGCTGAGTTACGGCAAAGAAGTTTAATGAGTCGATTAGCCGCACGAAGCGTAAATACCCTAAATGCACCGAATCCTTTCTGATCTTGGAGTGCTAAGCAGGGCCAGCCCTGGTTAGGGCTTGGATGGGAGGCCGCTAACACATACGAAGCGGTATAGGCTCTGTTTTAGAGGAAGGAAGGTGCAAAACCACCTCTACAAAATTCATGCAGTTGCCTTAAGTCAATAGGCACACACATGCAATATAGCACAGGGCCCAAATATCCCAAAAGGCTCCAGCTTCTGTCTGATTTTGGAATGCTAAGCAGGGTCAGCCCTGGTTGGTCCTTGGATGGGAGACTGCCAGCCAACACCAGGCGCTCTAAACTTTGGGGGAAGGCCTCAGAAAAACTCCCAAAAGAGCTCTTCTAACTCCAACACAACTTCCACCTTCGCAGCCTCCTAAAAATCCAATTCTCTTTATGTAATTTTTAAAAAGAGCCCTTTTAAAGGAAGCGCCAGATATTTTTGGCCCGCGGAAGACAAACAAATAAATCCCTTTAAAAAGGAGCAAAATTCTTCCTGTGGTAAGTCCCAGCCAAAGATGCCACTAATTGCTATAACGGCAATTTTATATATAATAGCAATTTATTTGCCTCATGTGATTAAGCCCTTTGTGTTTGTAAAACACAAATGTCCAAATACGGTCAAATTTCCAAACTTGGTCTCCCGCCGGGAGAACAGCAGAAAAGGAACGACCTTGTGTGATAAGTCCCAGCAAAAAAATGCTATTATCCTGCTGAAATTATGATTTCCCTGCCTTGAGTGATTAAAACCCTCTGTGTTTGTAAAACCCAAATTTGTGTTTTCCAAATTTGGTCTCCCACTGGGAGAACAACAGAAAAGGAATGGCGTCGTGTGATAAATCCCAGCCAAAGATGCTATTATTCTGCCGTAAATGGCTGTTTTGTTGCCTTGTATGATTAAGCCTATCATGTTTTTATATATATATATTAAAAAATTGCTTTTCAAATTTGGTCTCCCACTGGGAGAACAGAAGGGTCCCATCCAAAGATGCTGTTATCCTGCCGTAAATTGCAATTTTCTTGCCCTGTGTGATGTAAATGATTAAATAATAATTATTATTATGATCAATATGAAAGAATTAGTCCAAAAACCTTGAGCATGGACTAAAATTAGATACCCACGGGTGCAAAAATCAATCTCCAATTCTCCGAATGGAACGGGATCGAATCTCGCTTTCTTTTTTTCCCCCCAACTGGAGGGGCCCAGGCGCGTTAACTCCCCGCGCGGCTTCCTCCCACCTAACAAATCATCGGAAGTTAATGATCAAAAAGCTTATCGGAGGCCTTTTCGTTTATAAATTTATAAGACAAAAGAGAAATAATAAAGCCGTTGGATAATTAGTAACCAGCCCCGGGACTCCTGGGTCTCTGGAAACCAAAACTGACCCCAGAGCTGGATACGGACTTGGGGAGAGTCGGAGAGAAAAAAGGGGGACGGAGGGAGAGGATTGCGGGAGGGGGGCTTCCAGGAGGACCACCGAAAGAGAGGGTTTCTATTTTTTAAAAAAGAGTTTTGGAAGAAAGGGACTGGACGAACCCTTCTCCCTCCCCAAGGTAAGATTCGGATACGGCCGCCCTTTTTTGCATTCATTTAGTTGCACGATGCCTCAATTTTTGGGTGCAAACGGTTTTGCTTGGTGTTAAATTTGTCAGAATTTTAGATTGCCCCCCCTCCCTGTTCCCTGATTTCTGATGGGATAGGGCTCATTCACCCTGCGGAATGTATAGCGCGTCGACCCCACTTTTAACTGCTACGGGTCCCTTTGGTGGAACGCTGGGATTTGCAGTTTGGAAAGGGGTACTTAGAATCTCGGAGGCGGCGTGATGGGTATTGGACTATGATCCCCAAGACCCGGGTTCGATTCCCCTTTGCTCAGCCACTGGGTGGCCTTGGGTGTGTCACAAACTCTCAGCCCCCTAGAAAACCCCATAACAGGTTGTTTCAGGGTCCCCGTAAGTCGGAAACACTCTCTCGGCCCCAGAAAACGCCGTGATGGGTTTGTTTTAGGGTCTCCATATGTCAGAAACACCCTCTCGGCCCCAGAAAACCCCATGATGGGTTTGTTTTAGGGTCACCCTAAGTTGGAAACACTCTCTCGGCCCCAGACAACGCCACGATAAGTTCACCCTAGGGTTGCCATAAGTCAGAAACAACTTGACGGCACACCGCAATTAAAAATGTAGAAATCTCAGCCAGAGTGCTCCAGGCTACAGATTTCAGGATAGAGCCTTGGCAGTTAAAATGGAATCACGGAGGTATAATTCTGTAGTGCGGATGGGTCCCAATTGGTCCGGTTTCGGAACAGACCCACTGAAGCGATGAGAGGCCGGTAAGACCTAAGCAAGGTGGAGACGGCGACTGATTTAGGTCTTAATTTATTCCCATTTTCTCCTGGATTTTTAAGACCAGAATGGGTTCCCGGGAACGGCCGCCATGTTCCGAGAGTCGAGACCAGCGGCCATTTGACGTGTTGCAGGAAATGCATTTTTTAAATGGGAGGAGAAAACAGAAACCAAGAGAGGCCCCCTGGCAAAAAGTTATATTGGGAACCAGAACCAAAAGGTTTTCTCGGCCCAATATTTCCAGGCAATCAAGATATTCCATACTTATTTTATTTTGATATTTTGGAGCTGTCCCTCCACCGTCTCTGCACGCCCTGAAATTGGCTAACGGTGGGTAATTCCTGCCCGTTTTGAGTCTTAATTAATTTGTAGGGAATGCCCTGTTTGCATGGCAAAAGGAAATGAAATTCAATTCCTGCTAATTTGGGGTCTCCCTGGATTTCTAGTGAACGCTTTTTGTGCGGTAGCTTTGTTTCCCCCCCTTAAAATATATTTATTTTCCAGTAGCAACAAGGAAAGGACCCAGCACGGTGTAGTGTTTTGACCATCGGACTATGACCCTGGAGACTAGAGTTCGAGTCCTTGCTCGGCCGCCGAAACCCATGGGGGTGTGTCACACACTCTCAGCCCCAGAAAAACTCCATGATGGGTTTGCCTCACAACCTTGGAGATCGGGGTTTGATTCCCCCTTTGCTCAGCCAATGGAAACCCACCGGGCGGCTTGGGGAACGGGCCACACGCTCTCAGCCTCAGAAACACACCGGGTGGCTTTGGGAATTGGGTCACACGCTCTCAGCCTCAGAAACACACCGGGTGGCTTTGGGAAGTGGGTCACACAGTCTCAGCCCCAGAAAATTGGAAACGACGGCACACGACGACAATATCAAGCCACGAGATGGTGCACAGATTACTCCAGGGTTGTGTTGTCTTTGCGTCATCCATCTTACACCTGACGAGGCCGCAATTAATCGGTGTTGCTTCCGACAACATTTTGGCCGACCTATCATGGGGTTTTCTGTGGCCGAGTGAGTGTTTCTAACTTAGGCAGGGTCAAACAATAATCAACAGGGTTAAAAACTTGCAGCGAACGGCTCGGTGTTGCCTCTGATGCTACAACCCACCACAACTGTGCCAACGTTCCCCTTAGTTTGCACCGCGAGACGGGGGTGGGCTCAGCCTTCCCAAGAGTTTTGGGGGCCGTGGGCCGCCCTCATCCCACCCTGGACCTCCACCAAAAGACGGAGATGGTACCTGAGGACCCTTCGTGTCTCCGCAACCCCGAAAGCATTAGGTTTATTATCCCTTAATTAATTGCAAAGAGAGGCGGAGCGCGGCCAGCTGGGTTTTGTCGGACAGTTGCGGTGCGGGGAGCTAGCCAAAGGTTCGGAGATTTTTCCAAAGAGGGAAGGGAGGGGGGGGAGAAGAAATTTAGGATATAACCCTTACTGTAATAATCTCTCCACCACTGCCTTCTGGTGCGCGGCCTCCTCGGGAGTCAGGTTTTCCAGTTCCTTCATGATGGGCGGCGTGAAGTCCTCCCCGTCGTCCGAGGTTTCCTCCTCGGACATCCTGGACTCGCCCGTGCCGTTGGACAGCGCCGGGATTTCCGCGCAGGGGTCCCCTTTTTCGGCGCTCCCGGGCCGCCTGGTGTCCGAATAGGGGTCCTGCTCCGTCAGGGCCTTGACGAGGGTCTCCTTGCTCACTCCCGATTCCAGGAGGGCGCCCAGAAGCTCCACCTGGAGATGGGTCAATTTGGAGACCATGTTCTCCCCAAATCCCGCGCGCCCTCTGTGCACCTTATTTTTGGCTAAGCCATCTTTCCAAAGTCCCGCGTCCAAAAGCTGCGGATACGGCCTTTGCAAACCAAAAAAAATCCCCCAAAGCACAAATATATATATACATATATATACGTATGTATGTATGTATGTATGTATATAAAAATATATAATTATCTGCGCCAAAGCCCCCACTACCAGCACCGTCCCGAGTCGGATCCCTTGCCTATCTGTTTACATTGGAGCAACGCAAATTCTCCAAGGTTCATATTTATCTCTCCGTGTGTGCTTCGGCAGCGGGTTGGTGAACTTTGGACCGTGGCGGCGTTGCGACAGCCGATTCACAAAGTGCGCAAAAAAGAGGGAGGGAGAGAGGGAAAAAAGGGAGAAGGTGGGGGAGAAAGGACAGACGAAGACGACTCGACGGAGAGGTGAGAGCGTGCTCCGTGGTGCACGGATATCATTTGGCGCACAGGGGTGTCAAGAAGAGGCAAAGAGCCAAAAGGCATTTCCCAAAAAAAAAAAAAAATTAAAAAAAAATCACATTTCCTCGGGGGATGGAGAGGAGCGGAGACTCCACCACGCTCCATTCAGGCAGCGCTTTTAATTGCTCTCACCATCAGGAAGTTCCTCCAAAGGTTGAGGTGGGATCTCTTTTCGTCCTGAAGCCATTGCTCCGCGTCCTAGTCTCCGGAGTAGCAGAAAACGAGCTTGCTCCGTCCTCCACATGGCATCCCTTCAAATGCAATCCGCTTGAAAATATCCAATATTCAGTCACCTTGGAAGCATCACACCCTCTCAGCCGCAGAAAACTCCGTAATAGGTTCACCTATTAAACGACTTGAAGGCAACAAAACTGTGTGTGAAATTATGCGCCGAAATGCCTTTCGTGCCTTGTTCACTCTATTTTGTGCCTTTTTTTTTTCTTTTTCAGATTAACCTGGGAACGAGACAGAACAGCTCGTGAGTGGACTGAGTTGGAGCAGAAAATGATTTATTTTAACATGTTTATGCCCTCGATAGATCAAGGTGGGTTTAAACGAATGCAATATAATGGTAACAAAATGCAAAAAATTAGACCTGTTATTGCTATGGGAAAATTCGCATACGCTACTCAAGGACTGAGACCCAGCACGGTGCCGTGGTTTGAGCATCAGATTATGACTCTGGAGACCCGCGTTCAAACTCCCATTTGCTCGGCCGTGGAAATGCACTGGGCGGCCTTGGGTGGGTCACACACTCTCAGCCCCTAGAAAACCCCATTTTAGGTTCACCAATCATCGTAAGTCAGCAAATGTCTTGAAGACACACAACTACAACAATTGTGTTTTAGTTCCCGAACCCAAATCCAAACCCAGACCGAAACCCTAACCCTGACTTGCCCGGTCACCACAAGTCACAAAGAATTATGTTTTAGTTCCCTAACTCGAACCTGAACCCATAACTCGGGTTTTCTTTTTCTTTGATCATAAATTTCGGTGGCTGTAACTGTAATTCTAATTGTGAATCTGACTGTTCGGTTGGTTGTTTTGAGACTAATAAATTTATTTTTAAAAGAGAAGCGTTTTGGATTTTTTTAAAAAGTTTTTTGCAGGGAGGGAGACATTTTCAAGGTGTGGTCGGTCTGCGGATACAGAATCTGCAGATATAGAGGGCTGACTGTATTTGAAAGGGTATCATATGGAGGATGGAGCTAGCCTGTTTTCTGCTGCTCTGGAGGCGAGGACATGGAGCAATGGATTCAAACTTCAGGGAAAGAGGTTCAACCTAAACTTTAGGAACAAATTCCTGAGCATAAGAACAGTCGGACCTTGGAATAGGCTGCTGCCTGAATGGAGTGTGGTGGAGTCTCCGTCTTCGGAGGTCTTTAAGCAGAGGCTGGATGGACATCTGTCAAAGGGAGGGCTTGGATAGTGTCCCCCTGCTTGGCAGAAGGGGGTTGGACTGGATTTGGTTCCACCCCTAGGATTCTACGATTTCCCCAGGAGAGTTTCTGGGCATGTGCAGAGTGAGAGTTTCAGGAGGGTTTCATTGCAAGAATTAAACCATCGCACCAAAATATTCGCAAAAGTGAGTCTCACCCCAAGCCTGGAAGAGCCCAGTTGGCTCATTTGCATCTTAGACTCAATTAATGCAATGGTTAAAACCCGGATTTACCGGTACTGAGTTAGACAGGAGCTACTTCTCAACCCGGTTGCATTATTCCCTTCTTTAGCAGAAAAGCTCGGTCACAACTGTCTGTAACTTTCCACCAAATTTGGCTGGAAAAGTAAAATTTTCCACTGTCATTGGTAGGACTCAGAGAAACAGAATATAGAATATACATACGTACATATATATATATATATATAAATATATATAAATATAAATATCTATACATACATACATGAATACATATATACATACATATATATCTATATATCTATATCTATACCTATACCTATACCTACCTACCTACCTACCTATCTATCTATCTATCTATATGCATGCAACATATCCAAAATGCACCAGATCTCATCTGATCCTGGAAGCTAAGCAGGGGCAGCCCTGGTTAGTGCTGAGACGGGAGACCGCCAATTTGCAAAACCACCTCTAAGCATTCCTTGAAAATCCTTGGAAATTAATGAGTTGCCATAATGCAACAGGCTAATCGAGGACACATACACCCCAAATATGAGATGTGGGTAAATTCTGGGGGCTACCCCTTATCCCTTCTGCCCCATGAGCTTTCACCTGGTTGGTCTCCTATCCAAGGACTAACCAGGGCTGACCCTGCTTAGCTTCCAAAATCAGGTGGGACTTGCTGCCTTTAGGGTTTGTTCGCGTGTGTTTTCAGGTCCTTTCTGATTTATGGCAACCCGACAACCCCCAGAATCCCTCACCACTGAGATGATGGGAGTTGCAATCCAAAATATTTGGAGTTATGTCCGCACCAGTGGCTATTTACCCCTCTTTTTTTTTTAATAGCCAGAAAAACAAAGTCCAGGCTAATTGCAGGGGGGGATACCCAAAACAACATGGGGGTCCCATTCCCCCCTTCTCCTTCATTTTCCTTTGCTTAAAAAAGCGAACGAGCCATCCTGCATTAACCCTTTACTTGGCTGTGGCCAGAGGCACTCTGCACATGACCAGAGGCTCCCAAATAGGTGTACATTTGCAGAGTGATCCTTCCCTGGTCATTTTAAAACCCTAATTAAAAAAACATAGTTTAAAAAAGAATATTTTGGAGTTTTAGCTTAATATTGCTTTATAATTTTGCATAATTTGATTATATGGACTTGTCAGTTTACCTTGGCATTTTATCCGGATAATTTGTTTTGCAATGGTTTGGTATAGTTTTATTATTCCTACTTTACCTCTAAAACCTTGTTTTCAAAGCAGTTTTAGCTTAATATTGTTTTATAAACTTGCACAGTACTTCTCAGCTTGCTTGATATAATATTGCAATTTTTTTTTTGTAGTTTATCTGGTGGATAACTTGTTTTGCAATTGCATAGTATAATTGTATCATTCCTTCCCTTGTTTTGAAAAACTTCTTGGACTTTTAGTTTAATATTGCTTTATCCTTTTGCATAGTTTGCTTACACATATTTGCTACATTTTCTTTTATTTCGTTTGGATAATTTGTTTTAACGACTGTATGCTATGGTTTTATTATTCCTTCCCTTTAAAACCTTCCTCTTTTGCAAAACCTTTGCACTTTTAGCTTAATAATGGGTTTATAATTTTGCACAGCACTTCTCACTTTGCTTTATAGAATACTGCATATTATATTGTATTTTTTTTCCATTTTTATCTGGTGGATAATTTGTTTTGCCATTGCACGGTCTAGTTTTTACCCCTTGGTGTTTTGTATGTGCTACATGCATATATTTTAGAGCCTAAAATACTTAAAAATCTAACATTTAGATCCTATGCTTGTGGAAACACCCACTGCTTTGGCTTGTTTACTTGCACATGGATGGTGCTATAGAAATAAAGGAAAATAAACGCCAGTACCAGCCTCCAAGGGGAGAAGAGGAGCCTCCCCCGCCTTTCCCCGGTGTTTTTGAGCAGCTTCAGGCCTGGCTGGCTCGGAGGGGCGGCGGCGGAGGGGGCCGGGCCTAGCGAGTCCCCGCCTCCTCCGGAGGGGCCGGGCCTTGCGTAGCGGAGGAGGCGGGGCCGGGGCGGCGCGGGGCCGGCCTCCGCTATAGGCGAGGCCGGGGCTTGGGGCCGGCCTACCTGGTTGTTGTCGCCCATGGAGCTGCGGATCCTGGAGGGCCGCGTGCGGGTCCTGAGCCTGGCCCGGGCCGGCCTGTGGCTCTACACCCACCCGCTGCTCAAGCTCCTGCTCCTCCCGCAGAGAACCAGGTGAACGTGCGAGTGGGGAGACACGTGTCTACAAGCGGGCGCGCTGGAGTGGGGAAAAGCAAGGCTCTGAGAGAGAGAGAGAGAGAGAGAGAACCTCGGGGTTTCATTTTTACCGGCCAAGGGGTGCCTCTTTTCCCTCTGGGTGAGAGGAGGGGGTCTACACGTGTCTAGGGAGCTCGTGGGAAGGGAGTGGAGGATGCGGGCAGGAGGGGAGAGGGCACCTCCGGTGCAAACGCACGCGCACGCAAGCGAGGGAGGAAAAATGCACGTGTCCCGGGAGAAGAAATGCATATCTATTAGGAAATAGAAATGCACGTGTATTTATGGGCAGCATTGCACGTGTATTTTGCAGAAGTGCATGCATTTTTTTTGGAGGGGGGGGAGAAATGCACGTGTATTTAACGTGGAGAAATGCACGTGTATTTAGGGCAAAAAATGCATGTCTGTTTAGACCTAGAAATGCATGTATGTTCAGGGGGAGAATTGCACTCGTATTTAGAGGGAAGAAATACACGTGTATTTATTTACTGGGGAGAAACGCATGCATATTTCAAGGGGATTAGTGCACGTGCATGTAGGAGGGAAATGCGTGTTTATTTAGACCTAGAAATGCACGTGTGTTTGAAGGGAAGGAAACGCACGTGTGTATAGGAGGGAAGCGTGTACCTGTATGTAGGAAGGTAAAAGCGTTTACCTGAATTTGCAAGACCTGAGCGGAGTAGTCAAGGACAGAGGGTGGTCTGATCCTCTCTCGTCCATAATGATCTTCATATATCAAATTCCACTTGATGGCATTTAACAGACACAACAAACTTTTGGATGGGACGCCTTCTCCCTTCCTCCAAAGCAATATTCTTAATTTTTCTGAATTTTCCTCTTTTTTTTTTCACTCCCCAGGTGCAAATTCTTCAGCTTGACCGAGACGCCCGAAGATTACACCATCATGTTGGACGAGGAGGGCTTTAAAGGTAGCGGGGCCGTGGCTTTTCTGGGCTGGGCGTGGGGCTGAGAGAGTGTGACACGCCCAAAGTCACCCAGTGGGTCTGCAAGGCCAGGCAGGCGGGGATTCGAACTCTGGTCTCTGGGCCGTAGTCCGATTCTCAAACCCCCTACGCTCTTAGCGAAGCTAATTAAACAATAATTTACTAAGACTCGAAGGGTCTCTGACCGTGCCGAAACAAACCGTAATAAAATAAGAAAATAAGAAATAAGAATATAAGAAAATAAGAGAAAATAAGGGAGAAAAAAAATATTATTCTACCATTACAAATCCACCTAAGCAAATTTTTACTAGGTTTACCTTTGGTCTAAATAAACAGTAATAACCATATCCACAAATAAGTCCATCGTTAGATTTCTGATTGCTCAAAAAGTCCATAAACAACTTTTAATTTTTCATCAAATCTTTTTATTGGCTTATCCTTTAAATCAGTGGTTCTTAATGTGGGGGTCCACAAAGGGTTGCCGTTCGTCCCCCAAAAATGGGGGAAAAAAACCCAGATTTAAGGGACTAAAATTTTTTTGGGGAAAAAATGTCCCAGCTGGTTAAGGGGTTCCCTGGCAATAAATTATATTTCCAAGGGGTCCCCATTAAACAAAAGGTGAAGAAAAATGGCTTTAAAATGCACATTAATTTGGCCAAATGGTCTCTCCTAATTTTATTATTATTATTTTTTTAAAAAAGGGTGGGATTATGTAATTTTTGCAGCAAATTTTGTAAACAGAGCCCCAGTCGTGCCTCTTTCATATCTCTTTGACGTGGTGCTTGCAGATAAGCCAAAAAATGTGCATCTTTTTGGGTTGATAGGTTTCCGCATCCCTGGATTTTTCTGAACACTTGGCTAACTATTGTTTTGGAGAAAAAAATATTATTTTCCCAAAACAAATAGGTTTTAAAGGGAAGGAATAATAAAAACTATACTATATACAAATTATCCACCAGATAAACTAACAAAAAAAAAATTGCAATATAAAGCAAACAGAGAAGTACTTGTTATCAAACTATGCAAAATTATAAAATAATATGTAGCTAAAACCCCAAAAGCTTTTTTTTTAATCATTTTATTCAAAATTCTCTTATAAAACAAACAGATTTAATTGAAATATAAACCCCAAAAGCTTTTGAAAACAAGAAGGTTTTAAGGGGAAGGAAGGAACGATAACAACCATACCATACAATTGTAAAACAAATTATCTGGATAAAATAACAAATATAATATAAAGCAAGGTGATAAGTCCATGTAGTTGTGCAAAGTTATAAAGTAATATTAAGCTAAAGCTGCAGAAGATTTTAAAAAAAAATGAGGTTTTTAATTGGGATTTTATTTGGGAGCCTCTGGGCATGGGCAGAGTGCCTCTAGCCATGGCTGAACGGTCCAACACTTGGAAAACCCAAAATACCAAGCAGATAATCCTGAGCAATAAGAAATTTTTGTTGTGTGCCTTCGTTTCCAACGTTATCACGGGTTTTTTGGAGGCTGAGAGAGTGTGACATGTCCGGGGTCGCCCAGCTCTGATCTCCAGGGTTGTCGTAGTGCAAAACTCAAAAAGGCCACAACACAAGGCTAGCTCTCAAAAATGTTATTTCCACTCGTGGCAAACCCTATCTCATGGGGTTTTTCTGGGGCTGAGAGAGTGTGACCCATGCCCAAATTCAGCCAGCGGGCTTCCATGGCCAAGCCAAAGGGGCGTCCAGAGTCGTCGTCCAACAACAGTGCTATGACACAATTTTGTTGCTTTTGTTGCGTGCCATCAAGTTGTCTCCCACTCACGGCGACCCTATCACAGGGTTTTCTGGGGCTGAGAGAGTGTGACGCGGCCAAGTTCAACCAAAGGGGAATCGGAACGGTGGTCTCCAGGGTCCGTAGCCCAACACAGCTGTACTATTACATAATTGTGTTGTTTTTGTTTGTTGTGTCCCTGCAAGTGGTTTCCAGCTCACGGTGACCCCATCACAGGTTTTTCTGGGGCTGAGAGAGTGTGGCATGTAGTTGCGAATTAGTCAAGAAAGCGAGGATGTTGGAAGAGAGATAGGAAATGGGCCGGACGTGGAAAGCGGTCACTGCTGACCGCAGCAGCTTTTGTATCTGGAGCTTTTGGCCGGCTTCCAGGAATCTCCGGTTGCCCATTTTCCAAGCGGCCAGAAAGTGTAGCCTGTCCAAAAGCAGCAGTGAATGTGTTTTTGTGCCAAGTTTTGAGTTTTGGACTATTATGACCCAGAAGACCCAGGAGTTCGATTCCTCCTTTGCTCAGCCATGGAAGCCCACCTTGGGCACAGTCACACTCTCTCGGCCCCCAGAAAAAAAAAACCCCATGATTGAGTTGGCAGAAGTTGGAAGGGATTTGAAGAAAAAGAGAATTTTGGGGGTTTTTGGGTTGTTGGCACCTCTGCTTTGGTCAGACCCCACTTGGGGCGAACCCTGTGTCCAATTTGGGCACCAAAGTTTGGGACAGATATGGACAAAAGCTGGAACGTGTCCAGGGAAGGCAGCCAAAATGCTAGAAAGCCTGGAAACTATGAAGCCCTATGAGGAGCAGCTTAGGAAACTGGGTGGGTTTGGCCTGGAGAAAAGAAGGTTAAGAGGAGACAGGTTTAAATATTTGGAGGTTGAGGACGGAGCAAGCCTCTTTTCCGCTGCTCCGGAGACTAGGACGTGGAGCAATGGATTCAAACTCCAGGAAAAGAGGTTCCACCTAAACCTTAGGGAGCTGGGTAGGTTTAGCCTGGAGAAGGTTAAGAGGGGGCAACATGTTTAAATATTTGGAGGGATGTGATAGGGAGGATGGAGCAAGCCTCTTTTCTGCTACTCCAGAGACTAGGACGTGGAGCAATGGCACCAAACTTCGGAGATTCCACCTAAACCGTTGGGTTCTCTCTTGCATTTGTATTTTTTTCTTTCTATTTTGGCTTACTTCTGATCCAGCAGGTCTGCTCTTTGCACCCAAGACCTACTCGGGCATGGAATAAGGTGGGAAGAGAAGGCGTTTTGGGGGTGCCCGAGCCCATTGGCCGAAATTTTGGGCCCTGAGCCAAGAGGCAGTGAGTCTTTAACCAGCTGTTTTTGTACGTGCCTGTGAATCTCTCTGGAAACCTGCAAGTTCTGTTACGCTTCGAAGCTCGTGCAAACATTAACATCAGTTCCTCTCCAGTTTTTAATATTTATTAATTTTTACTTTGGATATACAAGCAGGTTAATTCAAGCAGGAAAAAAAAAAGAAAGGAAATAAATTATATATAAATAATACAGTCACCCCCTCCCCCCGATTTTTGCATTTGTGAATTTGAATATTTGCAAGTTTAGCATTTGCAGATTTGAATATTTGCAGGTTTAGCATTTGTGGAGTTGATTATTCGAAGGGTATTTATTTTTATTTTTATTTTTTTGGAGATGTTTGTATCCCTAAAAAACTTTTGTATGTTCTTATAATGATTTTATTCTGTTTTTTTTTTTTTAAATGCGTTAATGTCCGTGCGTTCCCCGTTTTCTTTCCAGAGCTGCCGGCTTCCGAATTCCTGCAAGCCGTGGACTCTCCGTGGCTGGTGCTCAACGTCTCGTCCAACGGAAGCTCCTCCGCCAACCTCCAGCCCATCGGGGTCACCAAAATCGCCAAATCCGTCATCGCCCCCTTAGCCGAACACAACGTCTCCGTCCTTATGCTCTCAACCTACCAGACTGACTTCATCCTGGTGAGATTTTTGGGTGGGATGTCATTTGAGATGGCACCTGAGTCAGAAACACTCTCTCAGCCCCAGAAAACTCCATCATAGGGTTGCTTTAGGGTTGCTGTAAGTCAGAAACACACTCTCAGCCTCAAAAAAACCCATGACAGCGTTGCTTTACGGTTGTCATAAGTCAGAAACATACTCTCAGCCCCAGAAAACCCCATGATAGGGTCACTTGAGGATTGCTGTCAGTCAGAAACAGACTCTCAGCCCCAGAAAACTCCATTTTAGGGTCACCTTAGGATACAACCTAAAGGCACACAATGACAACAAAGGGGTTATAAGAAATTCAGGATATTCAAGCCTGATTTGGTGGTGGTCTCCCATCCAAGTCCTAACCAGGGCTGTCCCTGCTTAGCTTCCAAGATTAGATGGGATCTGGTGCCTTTGGGGGTATTTAGGCTGTGTTCTACATTACCTATATGCCTTCAAGGTTTTTGTTGACTTATGGGGACCCTATAATTTCCTGGGTTTTCATAGCCAAGCCCCCATTGGAAGGAGAGGGCTTGAGAACCTTGAATTTCACTGGTTTTCTTAGGAATTTCCGGGGTTTTCTTAGGTAAGGAATCCTCAGAGGCAGTTTTGCCAGTTCCTTCCTCTAAAATTGAGCCTATACCACCTGGTTGTTGTTCATGGTCTCCCATCCAAGTCCTAACCGTAGCTGACCCTGCTTAGCTTCCAAGAGCAGATGCCGTCTTGTGCATTTAGGGTATTTAGACTGCAAATATGAACAACAATAGGAAGCATTCCAGATGTCAGCGAACTACGACCCCCTTGAGACCCAGGCGGTGTTGGGGGATGATGGGAGTTGTAGTGCAATAACATCGGGCCTTGTTTTTCAGGTGCGGGAAAAGGACCTGCCGGTCGTTATTCACACCCTGGTGAGCGAGTTCGAGATTTACAAGGAGGTGAACGGCGAGCCGGTCCCCGCCAACTGCGAAGACGCCAGCAACGGGTTCCTCCGGCCGAAACAAGGTGAGCGTCTCGGAACGGGGCGGTCAGAATTTAATTAATATCCCGTTATCTTATTTCGCTGTCAGGCATCTACGTTCAACGTGAACGACGCGTGCGTCCGAGGGCGTCGGGAACGGGTTTGCGGGGCTGAAAAATCAGGCCTGCTTGACCTTCCGAAGCGCCCGTCTCTTCTTTTCCTCCCCCAGCGGTCAGCCCCACCGTCCACCCGGTCCAGAGCCCCCCGAACCGGTTCTGCATCCTCACCATCGCTCCGGAAACCCTGCCGGCCATCGCCACGATCCTCTTGGACGTCCTCTTCTACTCGCACGGGTAAGAGGCCCGTTTTCTTAAGCGAGGAGGGTTTTCTCAGTCTCTCGCGAGGCTTGCGGAGAGACTGCCGACGCGAGGCGAGGCTTACAAACCCAGCAGCGGAGGTGGCGGCAGATGACCCGCGAACAATCAAATCGGAGCGCGCGAATACGGAGGGTCGAACGCGCCCCTTTTCCATTTTAACAGCCGGCGTTTTTTCTCCTCCGGCTTCGTCTCCAGCCCCGCGAAGGAGAGCGCGTCGGACGGCCAGGAACTGGACTCCTCCTTCACTTTCTTTGCCTTCTCGTTAATCGAGGGATACATCTCCATCGTCATGGACGCTGAGACCAAGAAGAAGTAAGTCCGCCCCCCCCCCCTCCCGGAGGTCGGCCATCTTGAACCGTTTCGATTTTAGCCCCCGCGAAAAAGTCACTTCCGACTTACGGCGAACCCATTCTCGATTGCAATTAGAATTAATTTTTTTAAAAATAAAACTGCTTTTGCCATTTTACGTGCGCCGCTGTAATGAGAGTTGAGCACGCACAAATTTCGGTATCCAAAATTTGGTATCCAAAATCCAAAATTTGGGTTCCAAAACTGCAGATACCGAGGGCTTACTATTTGCCGTAATAAAATATATAATAATACGTGTGCGTTTGCAAGCTGGAAAAGGTCTGGGGTCCACATCTCCACCATTCGGACATTTTTTAACCCGTCAAATAATCGGGGAATGCCGGTACTTTGGACGACTCTGGCTGAGATCTGTGTGTGGGGCGGTGCAAGGCGGCGCCGCCGAGAAATAGTAACTTTTCCTCTCCTTTCACAGGTTTCCCAGCGACCTCCTGCTCACGAGCTCCTCGGGGGAGCTCTGGCGGATGGTGAGAATTGGCGGGCAGCCCCTGGGTTTTGGTAAGTGGCCGGCAGCCGCCTCCGCTTGGAGAAATTCCGGATTGTGGTTTTCCCGGCGGAGGGTAATGCTCCTCGGTGTAACGAGGTGCCGCCCAGATCGCGGTTTTCCTTGCCGAAGTCTTTCCCGGGCAAGATGGCAGCGTGATGTTGGAAAAGCCGGTGGCGCCTTCCTTATCCGGAAATCCGAAACTCTCCGAAAAAACTGGAACTTTTTTCCCGCCGGCCGCCTGCATCCCCCCGCGAGGTAGAGATATTGCTCTCCCGAGAGCGATGCGAGATGCTTGCAAGAGACACGAGCTCGGAAAAAAGAGACACAAGGATCTTTGAAAATTTGGCGTGGACTCGCGCTCGGCGCTCGGCTCAGACTTCCGCTGCTTCACAGATCTTCAGTCTCTCTCCAGCTTTTATGTCCCGTACGCAACACTGTTGATAATAAAAATTATTTAAAAGAAAAAGGGGATCCCGTTTGGATATGAAGCAGCCCTGAGAGAGAAAATACGGGAGCTGGGTTTGGACTAGGACAGGAAGGAATATTCAAAAATATTTGAAAGATGTCCAACATGTTTTTCCAGGGTTATTTTGAGAAACCCTGATGGGAAGAATTTTGCACTGGTGGGAATCTTTGCAGTTATTCTGTGTATATATATAAAGTGTATAAATATATATGGTATTTTTATTTATTTATTTTTATAGAGAGAGAGAGAGAGAGAGAAATAAATAATGTGTGTGTGTGTGTGTGTGTATATAAAATTTTTATTATCAACAGTATTGTGTACGGGACATAAAGCTGGAGACAGACTGAAGATCTGCGAAACAGCGGAAGTCTGAGCTGAGTGCCGAGTGCGAGTTCACGCCAAATTTTCAAAGATCCTTGTGTCTCTTTTTTCCGAGCTTGTGTCTCTTGCAACCATCTCGCATCTCATATAATTTCTGTGCAAAACATACTGTTTTCAGAGCATGTTTTTATATATATATAAAATAAAATATTTTATATATATTTTATAAATTTTATATATATATATAAATTTATATAAAATATAAATTTATATATATATATATAAAATATATATATAAAAACATGCTCTGAAAACAGTATGTTTTGCACAGAAATTATATATATATATATATACACACACACACACATACATACACACACACATATACACACACACACACAAACATATATATTTATTTATAAACATGCTCTGAAAACAGTATGTTTTGCACAGAAACTGCAGTTTCCGTATGGAAAAGGCATTAATGCCACCAGGTACGAATTTTGCAGAGAGTAAATTAAGAATTTGGAAAAGTCATTTGGGGCGGTTCCACACAGAAACGGCATTAATTAAAATTGTGAACGGGATTAGAGAAGTCGTTGCAAACAGGCTTAGAAGCCTGCGCAGTTTCCAAAGACTTCCTGACGGCGGGGAGAAAAATCGCCAAAATTGCTCATTGCTTCCTTTGTGGAGGAGAAAATTAATGAAGAATTGCATCTCTTAATTAATGTTTTTACCCTTTTTCTTCCGCAGATGAATGCGGGATCGTGGCCCAAATTGCCGAGCCGTTGGCCGACGCGGATATTTCGGCTTACTACATCAGCACCTTCAACTTCGATCACGCCTTGGTAGGTTGGCCACGTTCTCCTGGACTTAATTAACTAACTAACAAATCAATTAATTAATACCATGTTTTTCTCCCAACGTGGGACCCAAGTGAAGGTTAAATCGGGCTTGATTTTGCTCTCGGACTCGTTCATTTTATCCTTTTAGCTCTGCAATATATCCTCCCGCACCGAATTTCAAACGAGTTTATTTTCTTCCTGTCACCGTTCTCCACTATCCAGCTTTCACAACCGTACACAGAAATTGGAAATAAAACGGCACGGACAATCCTAATTTTTGCATTCAACGATATATCTTCACCCTTTAGGATCTTGTCTAAATTCTTTCCAAATTTTCGCCTTCTTCCGATTCCTTGGCTGCTGCATTGTTTTGACTAAAACGATTTTAAGAACTTTTTCATTTTTTAAAAATTGCATTTTGCTTTTTAAATTAAATTTTTTAAACTGAATTAATTTTGTAAATTAAAATTAGAATTAAATTAAAACTGCATTTGCTTTTTAAGATTGTTTTAGCACTGTAAAGAGTTTATTTCTCTTTCCCTATTCACTTTCGATATGCTTTAAGCTGTACGGTTCTTTCACGTCGTTCTTCAAGTCCCATTTTTTGGGGAGAAGAAAGTAAGATATGGATAAATATGACTGTGATGCTCGTCTCCTTCCCGTGTAGGTTCCAGAAGAAGGCATCGATCATGTCACGGACGTGCTCCAGAAACGGCAGGAGAGCGAGAGATAGTTGTTCGGTCTCTGTTTTTTGGGATAATTAGCGAGCGGCTTCTATCCGAGCTCGGTCGGACACGGATATTCCCACAACCCAGGCAGCGACGCTCCGTGGCTTGTCTCTCGGCATTTTACAGTGGACATCCAGTTCGGAGCAAATGCCGACTCTCCGCTGAAGGAAACGGGGCGTTGCTTCTCTTCTCTCCCGGGAAAAAGATATTTTCCCGAACAATATGGTGCTGGGCGGATTGCAGGATTACCAACCCTGCTCCGGCCATTATTTTCCAAAAATTCCATCTCGTTCAGTTCTTTACCCTTGAGCCGAGAAGAAGGGATTCTTTGCTCACGGCGACTTCTAGACGGGGATTGATTATCAATATCCCTGATGATTAATTTTTTTGCACATTTTTTCTGAGCTTTCCTGATTGGCGTGTTGCTTATCAGGGCAGTAGCTATTTCGTTAAGAGTTGCACATAAGCTAGTAGGCTTGTTTCCCTTGTTAATTGCTCTCGGGGGAAAAAAAAGGAAAACACTGGAAGCATTTTGGGTGGCGGCTAGATATTAGCAGCGAACGGGGTGCAAACTGAGTTGATTTCAATCCTTTGGGGTTTTCTTTTCAGGTGCCACAATGCACTTTTTAGTATTCTCACTCCTTTGGAAAGATCTGTGCCATCCGTCGACAGTATTGGATAATGCATTAATAGACGTAGAAACCTCTTTAATGAATGTTCGTTAGCCGGGGAGAACGGAGAAAAGGCTTTGGAGCTCAAGCCGTCCTCTCCGTTTAATTAATTAATGCTCACGTTGCCTTAAAGCCATCGAGTGCCTTTTTTTGTGCTTGGACACAAAATTTTGCAAGAAAGGAGAGTGCTGTTTTGTCTTTTCCTTCTCAGCTGATTTCTTCCCAGCTAGGAAAAAGAAATTGAAATGAATGTTTGTTTCTCTTCTCCTTCCTTTCCTCGACCTCTTTCCAGCCAGGGAAAAAAAATTGATACATATATAAGAATATTAATTTCTGTTTTCCTGCCTTGCATCGACCTCCTTCCAGCTAGAGGAAAGGAACTGACATATCAGGAGATTGTGTCCAGGCTTTCCATGACCTGGGGATAATGGGAGACATAGTTCAATATGTTTCCCATTATCCCCAGGGAAAAATGTACAGCAATTTCGGCCGAGCGTAGAGTATCACGCCCTGAACATAAAATGACGGCAATGTGGAAGCAGATTGCGTTGAAGCGTTTGCGTGCGCATTGTCGCCGTTTAATAACAGAGGACGTGATCACTTTTTTTTTTTTTTGCACCTTAACGAGTCCTGGTAGCAAACCAGGAGGTGCCACTAATTCTTAGAAATAAGGAGGAGAAAAGAGGAATTGGATTATCTTCCAAAATTGCTGCTTTTTCCGGCATGATCCCACCCCGAGCGCAGGGGAATCCTTAGTTTCCTCCAAAGTTCGGGAGTTCGTTTCGCAATGTGTCCAGACAAGGGTCCAGAATTTAGGGAGGCTGTCGGCCGGAGCCTCCGCAGAGGACCAAGGCTGCACCCTGTTGACCCCGAATCCTGCTCAGTGGGTCTTTTTATCGAACACATTGGCAACGTCCGTAGGGCAAGGAGTTTTCCCCGCCCACAGATGTTGCCTCCGCTGTTTGTCCCGCCTGAGCCTGTTCCTTTTCGGCCACCTTCCGCCTTGCAGTGGCCATTGTCTTCCTCGATGGGGTTGAATTTTTGGGCCAATTAGCCTCAAAAAGTTTGGGGATGGGAGTTTGGTGAAGCCAGGGGGGGACCGGTATTGTTGGGGACCCGGTGGCTACCAAGCACCCCACTTTGGCAACCGTTTTGTGGCAACTCCCCAGCTAAGCTTGTTCTCTCCACACTACTGAGATGACAAATCTCATTTTGGGGGTGCATGGAGCACCCAGCTTTCTGTTGTTGTTTTTTTGCGCATAGTTTTTTAACTTTTGCCAATACAAGTTCCTTTATTTTGCCTTCTATGTGTTTGTGTCTTTAATTTGCGGTGCTTGGAATTTGCAAGCAATTTCTTCCGGTCCAAACTTGTTAGCACTAAAGGCAATGCCTTAAATCGGGTATATGGCGCTATCCCAATATGTACGGGGCTAGGAGGGGGAGAGGGTTCTGCATGCACAGAGCTTGGAAAAGTAACTTTTTCAAGGTCTGTCCATGCGTATATGTATGATACAGCCCATATTAACCAAAAATATTTCGCACCCTATTTCCAGACTTCAATATCTGTTGAGTTAGGCACTAGATAAACATCTGATGTTGGAAGCTAAGCAGGGTCAGCCCTGGTTAGGACTTGGATGGGATACCAGGCAATATTTCGGAGGAAGGAATGGGCAAAACCACCTCCAAGGATTCCTCGCCTAAGGAAACTCTGAAATTAATGAGGTCTCAGGAAGTCAACAAGAGACTTGATAATGTGTATGCACATAATTGACACTACCTCATTTATCTCTCGTTTGGTAGTGGGGGGGGGAGAGGACTCGTTAGGCCAGATTTTGATGCTTTCCACGTTGCCGGGACTGCTGGAACGAAGGAAAAGCAACTATTCCACACATCTGAGAATCGAAAACAGTAATGCAGTCAATCAAGAATAGAGAGAAAAAGCAAGCACAAATTGCCTTAAAGTTGCTTCCAAATTATGGTGATGCTATCATGGGTTTTTATGGGGCTGAGAGTGTGTGACACACCCAAGGTCACCCAGTGGGTTTCCATGGATGAGCAAAGGGGACTCGAACTCTGGTCCCTAGGGTCCATAGTAGGCCAAGGCTCGAGCTGCCTCTGAAATTGAGGTAATGTTGCATTATTAATAACGACTCAGAGAAGCGCTGAAGCACTTCATACTGCAACATTTTGTTACAGCTCCCACATTTCCCTTCCTAAATATACAAAAACATTCCTTTCTTTTTTGTAAATGCTGCAAGTTATCCACAAGACAGTCCCAGCAAATATTTCTTTAAAAACTTCATGGAAACCCATTTGGTAGTCTTAAGCAGGTCACGCACTCTCAGCCTCAGAAAAACAAAATTGGGAGATCACCTTAAGCTGGAAATGTCACAACCACAACAATCTTATGTTCAGAAAGAGGGTGCTGTTGTGGTCTTGAGCACTGGATTACAACCCTGGAAACCAGAGTTCAAGTCCCTGCTTGGCAATGGAAAATTCACTGGGTGACCTTGGGCAGGTCACACCCTCTCAGCCCCAGAAAATGAATTATTAATGTTAATTATTCTTATTAAAGTTTTCTGGTGTCCCCTGAATCTCTATGATTCATTTGCCCTTTGCTCAGCCATGGAAAACCACTGGGCGATCTTGGGGGTGTCACACACTCTCAGCCCTAGGAAAAAACCACAATAGGTTTGTTTTAGGATCACCATAAGTCAGAAACACTCTCTCAGCCCCAGAAAAATCCCATAAGTGGCTTGCTTTAAGAGTCGCTGTAAGTCAGAAACACTCTCTCAGCCCCCCAAAAAACCATGATAGATTTGCCTTAGGGTTTCCGTAAGTCAGAAACACTCTCTTAGCCCCAGAAAAATCCCATAGGTGGCTTGCTTTACGAGTTGCTGTAAGTCAGAAACACTCTCTCAGCCCCCCAAAAAACCATGATAGGTTTGCCTTAGGCTTTCCGTAAGTCAGAAACACTCTCTCAGCCCAGAAAAATCCCATAAGTGGCTTGCTTTAAGAGTCGCTGTAAGTCAGAAACACTTTCTCAGCCCCCAAAAAACCCATGCTAGGTTTGCCTTAGGGTTTCCGTAAGTCAGAAACACTCTCTCAGCCCAGAAAAATCCCATAAGTGGCTTGCTTTAAGAGTCGCTGTAAGTCAGAAACACTCTCTCAGCCCCCAAAAAACCCATGATGGGTTTGCCTTAGGGTTTCTGTAAGTCAGAAACACTCTCTCAGCCCCTGAAAACCCCATGATAGGTTTACCTTAGGGGTTTTATAAGTCAGAAACACACTCTCAGCCCCAGAAAAAAAATCTCATAATTGGTTTGCTTTAGAGCCATCACAAGTCAGGCATGCCTTGGGCATGTCACATACTCTCAGCCCCAGAAAACCCCATGATTGGTTCACCATGAACTGGAAATTACTCCAAGACACACGACAATAAAAAAAAAACCCACTATCACCTGAGCTGAGCATCCACTGTGACGCTGCAGGTAAAAAGCCCGATGCAATTCTTTTTCTCCCCCCCTTAGAATTAGAATTATAATTTAAAAGAAAAGAAATAATTTGCAATGCTGGAAACAACTTGTAAAGCACGCAGCAATAAATCTTGGACCCGCAGTTCTTTTGCTTTCTTGCAAAACCGTTGCACGTAGAAATGTGATTTTTTTTTTGGGACGATTTTGCAATTTCTCCTCGCCGGAGGACAGGAGGTGCTGTTGCCTCGCAGACTCCCCCTGTGCGCGTATGTGTCATCTCGGAGGGCTGTTGGGGTTTTTTGTTTCGTCTTCTTTTTTCCCAGGCCAACGGGAGCAGCTGACGGCTGACCTCATTTTCCTCGCCGTGTCCACCCTCGGAAAAATGCTCTCTCCTTCGGAGCCGGCATTCTTGGAAGGTCGTCGTCGGCCTGACGTCGGCCTCCGAATCATCCCGGCGTGAAAAAAAAAATAAAAATAAAGGACAGGATGTGACTCCATCTGGGGAAAATCTCTCCTGATTCGGACAAAAGGCCCAGCCAAGGCTGGGACGTGGTGCGTTTTCACCCCCACTTCGCCTCCGTGGCATCACAGGGCCACTTCCGCACTGCACTGTTATAGTGCTATTATCCCACTTTCGTCCTCCGATGGCGTCCGGGGGTTTGCGGTTTAGCCTCAGCAAACTGCAAACCCCAGAAATCCACAGGAAGTTGGAAGTGGAATAATGGCAATATGTATATAATGCAGAAATGGCCATAGAGTTGGAAGGGGTACTATAAATCCCAACCCCTTGCTAAGTACGGGATCTCCAGGCAGAGCAAGGAGCTAATCGGCATGACCGAATTATGCTAAAAGCACTATCTGTAATGCAGAAATGGCCATAGAGTCGGAAGGGGTTGGAAGGGACACTGTAAATCCCAACCCCTTGCTAAGTACGGGATCTCCAGGCAGAGCAAGGAGCTAATCGGCATGACCGAATTATGCTAAAAACACTATCTGTAATGCAGAAATGGCCATAGAGTCGGAAGGGGTTGGAAGGGACACTATAAATCCCAACCCCTTGCTAAGTACGGGATCTCCAGGCAGAGCAAGGAGCTAATCGGTATGACCGAATTATGCTAAAAACACTATCTATAATGCAGAAACGGCCATAGAGTCGGAAGGGGTTGGAAGGGACACTGTAAATCCCAACCCCTTGCTAAGTACGGGATCTCCAGGTAGAGCAAGGAGCTAATCGGCATGACCGAAGTATGCTAAAAGCATGCAAAAGTGACCCAGAATGAAACTGGATTTGTTCCTCTCCCATTTGGAGAACCGCCCTTTTTTTTTTTTAAAGCCCGTGTTTAAATTTTTCCTGGAAGGAGCACTACAAATCCCAATCCCTTGCTAAGTATGGGATCTCCAGGTAGAACCCTGGAGACCAGAAAATAAGACAAAAAAAATATATGTATAATTCCACCATTACCCATCTACCCAATTACTGATGCCTAATTACTGCAATGCCCAGGGTTCAATTTCCATATGCTTGGCCATGGAAACTCCCTGGGTGACCCTGATTGTGTCACACACTCTCAGCCCCACAAAAAACCCATGATAGGTTTGCCTTAGATTCACCGTAGGTGGGAAATATGGGAGCTTTGGAGAGAAAACTGGGCCTTACAACGGCTCTCCTGACATCCAATTAAGGGGAAATCCCATTAATGTATCCTAGAGAATTGCATTAATCTTTTTAGCTGCTTCCTTCCAGACAATCGCATTGGCCCTTTTCGCTGCTGCATCACACCCTTGACTCATGTCTAGCTTCTGGTCTGCTATGACTGTTAAGACTGGTGCTGTCATTTCCCTTGACCTAGACACTATACTCATATTCATGCAATGTAGAATTGCATTGACCTTTTTCGCCGCCTCATCCCACCCTTGGCTCTAATATGACTGTTAAGAGTGGTGCTTTTACTTCCCTCAAGCTAGACACTATGTTCCCATTGATGCAGCCTAAAATCACATTGGCCTTTTTAGCTGCCGCGTCACATCCTCGGTTCAGGTCTAGCTTGTGATGCAGCCAAGAATCACATCGGCCCTTTTTTGCTGCAGCATCACACTGCTTGGCTCACGTTCAGCTTGCGGCCTACCACCACTTTTGCAAAGCTAACGGCTCTTCATGGCTCATTCTGAGCCCAGCTACGACCCTTTGCATAACGAGGATGGTACTACGGGGAGACAACTGAGTGGTGAGGATTGTAGCTTATAGAGAAGTTTATGGACACGTTGGTCTCTACTGATCCAAAACCCCAATAATTCCCTGACCCAATGAAACCTGGTTTCTTCCAACCCGCTCCAGATAACGATGCTATGATGAAACTTGGCATTGTCCAAATACAGGACATATTAGGCGCCGGCCTGAGAATGTCACAGAATTCCTTGAATTCCTCGTAGGAGGAAGGAAAGCCGTGGCCGTTTGGGGCCGACAGAGAGAGCCTTTGACAATTTGCAACCCGCCAAAAACGTGGGCCCGGCCGATTCAGCCCGAGAAACCAAACGAAACGCAGACTCACCTCTCGATCTTTTTTTTCTTTTCTTTCCGTTTTGTAGGCGGGGATGGTTTCGGTTAGTCTCAGCCAACGACTTGCAGTCGGTTTTTGGGGCGGTTTTCGCACTCGGCACATTCCCGCCACCGCGTCCGAACGGCACCGGTGATGCCCAACGGCGCCCGGGGGTGACCTCGAGAAACCCCAAGAGGCGTTTCCTGCCGGAGACCACACTCCAGAGCTCATCTTTTCTGGTACTTCTCCTTTCCGTTTTGTCTTTTTTCCGCCACACCCTACGAGGGGAGTTTGGCTAATCGGCAGGCCGGGGGTGGGTGGGGAAAGCCATACAAGAGCCCGTTCCTCGTTTGTTGAGTTAATCAGAGAGGAACTCGCTGCGCCGAGCATGGTCCAGAAGTCTCCTGTGGGTACGTGAACGAGCCCTTGGGCATCTCTGCTTTCCCGTGTGTTTCTTCTTTGCTCCCTTCCTTCCTTTCTTTCCTAAAATCACAATTATTAATTTTAATACAGACAGACCAGGATAATCGACATTCAGAAGAGAAAACAGGGACTATGCGTAGACGATATAAATGGATTTGTTGTGGTTGTTAACTAGGTTGACCCAGAGCTATGGATGGGAGAACCTCAAAATCACCTTCTCAGTTGCCCCACTCAGGTCTTGCAAAGCCACCGGCCTCTATCTGGGATGACCCTTATGGATGAGAGAACCTCAAAATTACCTTCCCAATTGCCCCACTCGGGCCTTGTAAATCCACCGGCCTCTACCTAGGATGACCCTTATGGATGAGAGAACCTCAAAATTACCTTCTCAACTGCCCCACTCAGGTCTTGTAAATCCACCGGCCTCTACCTAGGATGACCCTTATGGATGGGAGAACCTCAAAATTACCTTCCTAACTGCCCCACTCAGGTCTTGTAAATCCACCGGCCTCTATCTAGGATGACCCTTATGGATGAGAGAACCTCAAAATTACCTTCCCAACTGCCCCACTCAGCTCTTGTAAATCCACCGGCCTCTATCTAGGATGACCCTTATGGATGAGAGAACCTCAAAATTACCTTCCCAACTGCCCCACTCAGCTCTTGTAAATCCACCGGCCTCTATCTAGGATGACCCTTATGGATGAGAGAACCTCAAAATCACCTTCTCAGTTGCCCCACTCAGGTCTTGCAAAGCCACCAGCCTCTATCTAAGATGACCCTTATGGATGAGAGAACCTCAAAATTACCTTCCCAACTGCCCCACTCGGGTCTTGTAAATCCACCGGCCTCTATCTAGCATGACCCTTATGGATAAGAGAACCTCAAAATCACCTTCTCAGTTGCCCCACTCAGGTCTTGCAAAGCCACCAGCCTCTATCTAGGATGACCCTTATGGATGGGAGAACCTCCAAGTCACCCTCTATCCTCAGGTCTTCCAGATTCAGGGCCATGTCTTTCATCCATAATGTGGTCTTCTTCCTTTCCTACCGACTTCCACCTTTGTTGATGTTGAGTGCCAGCAAATCAATCTCAACTTTTATGGTGACCCTATGGATAGAAGAACACCAAGCGATGCTCTCCTCAACCACCCCGCTCAGGTCTTGCAGATTGAGGGACGTGTCTTCCTTGGTTGAGTCCATCCATCCATAATTCAGTCCTCCTCTTTTCCCACTGCCTCCCATCTTCCACCAAGCATGATCTAAGAGGTCAGGTCTTCTCATGTCAAGGCTAAAGTACAACAGCTTCAGTTGAGTCGTCTTGGCTTCTAGGGAGAGTTTGGACTTGATTTGCTCTCTGGTTCCTCTTCTGTGCCAACAGGTCAACTCTGACCCACGGTGACCCTATGGATGAGGGACTTCCAACCCACCCTGTTTCCTCAACCCCCTGCTCAGGTCTTGCAAATCCACTGGCCTCTATCTAGGATGACACTTATGGATGAGAGAACCTCAAAATCATCTTCTCAATTGCCCCACTCAGGTCTTGCCAGTTCACTGGTCTCTGTGATGACCCTTATGGATGAGGGAACTCCAAGTCACCTTCTCCTCAACCACCCTGGTCAGGTCTTGCAGAGTCAGGGATGTGTCTTCCTAGGTTGAGTCTCTCCACCTGTTATGAGGTCTTCCCCTTTTCCTACCACATTCTACCTTACCTTACGGTCCAGTCTTCTCAGGATATGACCAAAGCACAACAGTTTCAGTTGAGTCTTCTTGGCTTCTAGAGAGGGTTCAGGCTTGATTGGCTCCAGGACTCATTGGTTTGTCTTTTTAGCAGTCAGGGGTATCCGTGGAGATCCCTCCTCTAGCAACCACATCTTATCTCCTCTCATCCACGTTGTTGTTGTTAATTAGCATCAAATAAGCTTTCACTTATGGTGACCCTATGGATGAAGGACCCCCTTCTTTGGATGGCCATCTATCAGGAATGCTCTGATGGTGCCTTCCCGCATGGCTGGATGGGCTTGGACTACATGATCCTTGGGGTATCTTCCAACTCTATGATTCTATTATTGCTTCTCCTTTGTTCTTCTCCTCGTTTAGCCCTGGTGCCCACCATTTTTCTCCTGTGGGTCGCGTGGGTGGACGCCGACACCGACCTCTGCCGGAGGTGCCCCGTGGATTCCGAGCTCCTTCACAAAACAAAGCTACAAGTCATATGGAACCGACGGCTGGCTCGGAAACTCTACGTGTCCTACGTAAGTCAACGGGGAGTTACGGGTTCTAGTTACGGGTTCTAGTTACGGGTTCCCGCAATGTTCTGTCTTCATCTAACTCAACAACAAGTGGACAAATCCAGAAAGCTTTTCTGGATCTCCAGAAAGAGATTAGATGTAGCACGGAGACGCGGCTTTTGCCAGAACTGAAGACAACAGCGTAGGTTTCGGTTTTGAGAACTTTAAGGAAGGTGGGCGTTGGAGGAATACGTTGCTCAGCCTCCATCTTCTCAAGGCAACGCAAACTGGCAAAGTCACAGCATGGAACTATATTATGCAGCCTTGGGAAAAAAGGACACCTTCCATGGTGCTATAAAGTTCTGGCTGGATCTGGATCAGAGGTTAGCCCTGTTCTTCTGCCCTTGTTTGCCATGAGGAGGCCTTGCAGCTCCCACGGTGGTAGACCATGAGGTGGAGCAAGGAGACCTCTCAGGAGACATTGTCTATCTGCCCACAGTGGAGAGGGTGGGAAGTTATGGACCTCCAGTTGCTTTTGGACCGGAGTTCTCCTTGGCCCACAGCCAAGGGGTGGAAGGAGCTGCCACGTCCCAATTTCTGGAGGACCACCGTGTCCCGTCCTCCTGCAGCTCCTCTCTCCGGACACGCGTCTCTCCGCGCGCGTGGCGCCGGAGGTCGCTCCCACTCACGGGAGGCCGTCGGCCAGCAGTCCGAAAGGTCACTCGTCCAGACAGATGAGCTGGATGGGCAGATGTGTCGCGCCACCGCAGGAAACAGCAGGGGAGCACTTCCTGTCAGACTTCCTGCTTGCCCACCACTGTTGTATATCACAGTGACGTCAATGGTAGAGACACCCCCTTTCACTTCTTGTTTTTTTGCTTTGTCATCTATCTGTTTGTCTATCTACACCGTCGACTTTCCCTGGCCGAGCCCGGATTCGAATCTCGGTCTCCGGGCTTTGCAGTCCAACGCTCAAACCACTATACGCCCCCTCCCACACCAACGGTAATTAATAAGAAAAATCTATTTATATGCTGTGACTTATTCTACCGTTACGGATATATTCAACTTGCTAGAGATGACTAATTATCACAACCGCAAATCGTTGCGTCATTAGGTGTCTTATTGCTCAAGAAATCCATGACCGAGTTTCAAAACACACACACACAAAAAAGGAATCTTCAATTGATTCAGCCGATCTTCGCAATTTTGCTCTGGGTCTTCCCGTAGGATTTGCTCCGGGACTGCTCGTAGGATTGCGTTGGAGTTAAACGGTCGTTTTGCAAACGCAAATCCCCGTTTGGACTTTTTAACAATTCCGATTTTCGCTTTTTAGGTGACTCACACGGGGTTGCGGAAAGACGCCCGCCAGCTCTGCGAGGCGGCCCCAGCGCCTTGGTTTCCGAGCGGGAATATAACGAGGAAACCCGACGGGGAAATGCTGGACGAGCTGTACGGGACGCTGCGGAAGACGGAGGAGGCCCTCGCCCTAATCCAAGAACAACAAAGCGGGAATAATCCGTTGCTCGAAGACCTGGAAAGAGCTGCTCTGTCCGTGGCCGGGCTTCTCCAGAATGTACAGTGCGCCCTGTGTCTCCGCGGCGTCGTCCCGACGAGGATCGCTCCCGTCGGGAGAACTCGCTACGAATCCCTTTTCCGCCAAAGGACCGACAGGTGCCGGATCCTCCGGGGCTACTCTAAGTTCATTGCTCGTTTGGCCAAGGGCTTCAACAGGCAATTAAAGAAAGGCGAAAGGCCAGGCCGGCCGAGAAGGAGAAGCGGACGGGGCCTTTCGGCCTGACTCATCAGAAACGGTGCCGTAAAAGAAGATAATTTCGTAAGCAGAGGATAACGCGAGCGGCAATTTGGGTGCAAGGGGAAGGCGAGTGCTGACGCAACGCCCTCGGGGTGTGTTCCGGAGGCCTGCCGTCCCTTCGGAGTGGACTTCCGGGTCCTCGGCTCCCCGAGAGAGCTCCGACCATTGGACTTCGGGGCCAAACAGCAACCGAGAAGAAAGGACAAGAACGTATTGCTTGTCCAAGTAGACCTGAGGCGGTTCCACAGACACGTGGGCTGATAATGGCTCGTGATTGGCCATTTTGTTGGACTTCTGAGAAGGTGCTACGCCCCTATGGGAAGGGGCCGTCCCAAGGCATGCTGCTGCCTGAGGCACAAGATGGAGCCCACCAAGCCAAAAGACAAGATGGTGGCTTCCAAGCCATAAGACGAGATGGTGGCTACCAATCCATTAGACAAGATGGCGCCTACCAAGCCATAAGATGGTGGCTACCAGTCCATTAGACAAGATGGCGCCTACCAAGCCATAAGACGAGGTGGTGGCTACCAATCCATTAGACAAGATGGCGCCTACCAAGCCATAAGACGAGATGGTGGCTACCAATCCGTTAGACAAGATGGCGCCTACCAAGCCATAAGACGAGATGCTGGCTACCAGTCCGTTAGACAAGATGGCGCCTACCAAGCCATAAGACGAGATGGTGGCTACCAATCCGTTAGACAAGATGGCGCCTACCAAGCCATAAGACGAGATGGTGGCTACCAGTCCGTTAGACAAGATGGCGCCTACCAAGCCATAAGACGAGATGGTGTCCACCAGATGAAAGCTAGTTAGATGAGTGGTTGAAGGTTCCTTCAACAGTGGTGATGGGTCAGAGATCGTCACTGAACCCAAAGGAGGAGACAAGCTTCGGCGAGACCAGACGAGCTTCTGGAAGGATGAGGTTGGGGGTGAGGACTGTTGTTGCCACCCGCTTCACATCTGCCGCCTGAGGCAAGGTCTTTGCTCTCTTTCACGGATGACCAGACGTCCTACAAGGTGAGATACGGAGAAGAATTGATGCTAAAAGAATACAAATCATGGGATCCTGGAGTCGGAAGAGACCCCCAAGGGCAACCTATTGAACTGTTATGGCTTCCCCCCAAAGAATGATGGGACTTGTAGTTTGGAATCCTGTTCCTCCCTCCTGAGGCGAGCTTTCTGGGGACCCCATGAATGCTTTTCATTTTGCAACATGAATGGCTTTCTAACCCGCCCGCACCTGGGCGACAGACACCAAAGCTGCAATCTTTTCAGGAGACGACTCGAGCAAGCCAGCCAAGCCACACGGAGCAGCGAGGCCAACAAAAGAGCACCGCTTTCTAATCCTCCGCTTTGAGTCCTTGTTGTGCAACAACGGTTACGACAAGCACATCCTCTTTCTGAAGAGCCGTGCCGTCATTTTTCCACGAATCAAGTCAGGAGATATTTGCGCTGTGCACAACTTTTTTTTTAATGTCTCAAAAAGCTCTGAGCCGTGTTGGGGATGTGCTACAACAAAACCCAAAATCCACAAGCAGCGATAACTTTATTGGGCCAATTCCAACGGTAAAATACATGATGCAAGCTTTGGAAGCTACACCGGCTTCCTCACCAAATTATAAAATACATGATGCAAGCTTTGGAAGCTACACCGGCTTCCTCACCAAATTATAAAATACACGATGCAAGCTTTGGAAGCTACACCGGCTTCCTCACCAAATTATAAAATACACGATGCAAGCTTTCGAAGCTACACCGGCTTCCTCACCAAATTATAAAATACACGATGCAAGCTTTGGAAGCTACACCGGCTTCCTCACCAAATTATAAAATACACGATGTAAGCTTTGGAAGCTACACCGGCTTCCTCACCAAATCATAAAATACACGATGCAAGCTTTGGAAGCTACACCGGCTTCCTCACCAAATTATAAAATACACGATGCAAGCTTTCGAAGCTACACCGGCTTCCTCACCAAATTATAAAATACACGATGCAAGCTTTCGAAGCTACACCGGCTTCCTCACCAAATTATAAAATACACGATGCAAGCTTTGGAAGCTACACCGGCTTCCTCACCAAATTATAAAATACACGATGCAAGTTTTTGAAGCTACACCGGCTTCCTCACCAAATTGTAAAATACATGATGCAAGCTTATTGAAGCTATGCTGGCTTCTTTATCATGCAAAGATGTTAAAAATCATACAGAAGAGGGGAAAAGTGGCAATGTTCTGGTTTGCTATTGCCTCCTTCAGAGGCTGAGAGAGTGTGCCTTGCCCGAGGTCACCCAGTGGGTTTCCATATCTGAGCAAGGATTTGAAACCTCATCTCCCAACATTCAAACCACTACAAAACGCTGGCTCATTTTGCAATATGTCTTACTTACAGGGATATATTATTTATTATTGATTATAATTTTTTAAAGTGTATTTAAATTTTGCTACGTGTATTTATACAATACGTATTTGTAGGTGTTTTTCAGATATATATGTATTTAAATTAATTATTCTTTGCTGTCCTGCAGGTGGGATAGCTCTGGTTTGTTTGTGTCCCCCCCCCCCTTAGATCTATTTAATTTATTATAATTATTTTGCAAAGCAATGGGTGAAATAACATTTTTTTAAACAACATCCAACCTCAGGCCTAAAAAAAAAAAACACTTCATTTTCTGAATTTGTTGAACGGAAGGATTGTTTTTCTGTGATTCTTGCAACCTTTTTGTAAAATAAATGATCTCATTAGGATGACGTTCTGTAATGAATATGACTTATTGTCTGCTGCTTTGTAGGCAAATGTTTGCAAAAAAATAATAATAAATTGCCCTGATGTGTTTCATGCATGCATCATCCGACAATCTCTGGAAAATCTCTCTTACTTCTGGGATTTGACATGCAGGCCTGGGTTGCATACTGATTTTTTCAACCAGAATTTGACTTTACTCGTAAGGGCTAGAGACTTAAATAACTTAAAATTTAAATAACGCACCTTTTCCAGAAACAATGACTTTCAGTCTTTATTAAGGGCAATAAATGCATGAGGTCCGGAAGGCCAGGGATAAGAGAATAAATTTGAAATCTTATAGAAATGTCCAAAACTGGGCCAGAATGCAAAATGCGTCAATTGTGCATGCCCATTGCAAACAATTCAGGGAGGTTACACATTTTGCTGCGCATCTTTTGACATGTTCCTAATTTGGCAATGAGGCGCAAAATAATTCTGCCTGTCGCATATTAAATTTCCTTTCAGCACCCTAAAAATTCAAGTACTGGAGAGAAAGGGATCTGGGAGTCTTAGCAGAATGCAAGCTGAGCATGAGCCAGCAGTGTGATGCTGCAGCTACGAAGGCCAATGCGATTCTGGGTTGGATTGATAGGAATATAGTAATGGTCCCACTCTATTTTGCTTTGGCCAGACCCCACCTGGAGGAATCCTGTGTCCAGTTTCGGGCACCTCAGTTCAGGAGGGATATGGACAAGCTGGAAGGTGTCGCAACCAAAATGGTGGAAGGCCTGGAAACTATAAAGCCCTAGGGGGAGTGGCTGAGGGAGCTCGGGATGCTTAGGATGGAGAAGAGAGAATAAGATGGCCGTGTTTAAATATTTGAAGGGTTGTCATACGAAAGATGGAGCAAGCCCATTTTCTGCTGCTCCAGAGACCGGGACACGGTGGAGCAAAGTTGAAGCCATCATGGGGTTTTCCGGGGGCTGGGAGGGTGTGACAAGTTCACCCATTGGGTTTCCATGCCCAAGCAATGGGGAATCGAACCCCTGGTTTGAAAATCAACAATCAAAGCAACACAGCACCCCATTCGCGGCCATTTGGATACGTGAGGGTGGCTAGAGCTGGGGCGCTATCTCTCAGCCATTGCACGGTTGGGGAAAAGCTGGGTAACTCTGTGTCTGTGTGTGTGTGGCTGTCACAACTCCTCGAATTTCCAAGGGCCAGGAATCCTCAAAGGTGGTTTTGCCAGTTCCTTCCTCTGAAATATCACCTACAGCACCTGGGATTTGTTGGCGGTCTCCCATCCAATTCCCAACCACGGCCAACCCTGCTTAGCTTCCAAGATCAGACAGGATCTGGTGCTTTTAGGGCATTTAAGCCATATACTTATGTATATAAGCCCCGGGGTGCTTTTCCCAGTTCCTTCCTCTGAAATGTCATCTAAAGATTCCTTGGCAGTCTCCCATCCAATTCCCAACCATGGCCAACCCTTCTTAGCGTCCAAGATCAGACAGCATCTGGTGCTTTTAGGGCATTTAAGCAATATACTTAAATATATACATAAGCCCCGGGGTGCTTTCCCCAGTTCCTTCCTCTGAAATGTCATCTAAAGATTCCTTGGCA
The DNA here is from genome assembly GCA_030412105.1 of Cyclura pinguis. NCBI lineage: Eukaryota > Metazoa > Chordata > Lepidosauria > Squamata > Iguanidae > Cyclura > Cyclura pinguis. Next base: position 736,237 of record CM059616.1, read on the forward strand.
GTCTCCCATCCAATTCCCAACCATGGCCAACCCTGCTTAGCGTCCAAGATCAGACAGGATCTGGTGCTTTTAGGGCATTTAAGCAATATACTTAAATATATATATAAGCCCCGGGCTGCTTTTCCCAGTTCCTTCCTCTGAAATGTCATCTAAAGATTCCTCAGCGGTCTCCCATCCAATTCCCAACCAGGGCCGGCCCTGCTTAGCCTCCAAGATCAGACGAGGCGTCAAAATTTCAGGAGGAGAAATTGAGACGCTTCGAGATCAGCCGAAAAAGTGGGAAGGGAGAGGCTTCATCGGCCCTATCCAAATCGGGGTGGGTTGGAAGTTATGGAGACCCACCTAGATCCTATCTTCAGCCCCTTCCTTGGTCTCTCCAGGGCCACGTCCAGCTTTTCCTCCTTAGAGGGTCCCAAAAGTTGGTCTCCCTGGAGGCCGGGGTCTGGGAAGGAGAGAAGAACCTCTGGTTGTTGGGTTTTTTTTTTTTTGGCCGGCCGAGCAGGTGAAGGAGAGCTTCTTCTCCGTGAGTCAAAAAGTCCCTCGGTGGCTTTGTGGTCATGAGATCAAAGAGACTCAGTCCTTCCCCTCTTGCCCGGCCGCCGTAGCCTCCGGGCGAAGCAAAAATCAGCTGGATCTGTGAGTCAGTCCCGAGGAAGGCTTTGCTCCTTGGTTCTGCAGCCACCCGAAAGCGGACGGGAGGCGAGAGGTCTTTGTCTCTCTTCTTGCTGGACGTCGGCCCACCTGAACCTCTGGTAGATACAACCCAACAGGGTGGATCGTCCTCTCCTTGGTGTCCTCCTCAACAGGGTGGATTGTCTTTGGTGTCTTCCTCAACAGGGTGGCTTCTCTCTCCCGTGTCCTCCTCAACGGGTGCATTTCCTTCTCTTTGGGGGTGTGCGTGTGTGTCTTCTTCTCTCTACCAAGCTTGGTGGACCTCAACTAGGGTTTGGAGGAACGTCTCGCTGGAAGAAGGAGCCCTGGATTTCTCCCCCGGAACCTCTCCATCCCAGAAAAGAATTGCCTTGGATTCGAAATACATCCCCAACTGGCCTTTCCTAAGCCTTCCTCGCAAGGTTGGCGTCCAGATGTGAGGTCCATCAACGTCCATGACGCTCTGGAGATCCACCAAGGAGACCATCTGAGACCAAAAACACCATCCAAGGTAATTTCTTTTCTCTGCTAGCTCCAGAAATGGGATGTAGATGCCCGGGTTCAAAAATCACGAAAAGAGGAAAAGAGGGACCTCAGTATCTCCCAGGGTCTGGACACCAAAAGTCCCGTTAGACAAAATGGCGTCCTTTATATAAAAAGATTGCAAAAATCAAAGCTTGGAATTTCATATTTTTGGGATATTTTCAGGCCTTGGTTGGTTGGTTACAGAATCCACAGCTATGGAGAGCCGAGTGTATGGGAAATATTTTTAATAGCCTGAAATGAAAGCTTGAGTTGTAACCTCCATCATCCTTAAAATTTGCTTTTCGTATCAAGTTCCGTGGACAATGAATCCCAAAAATGGTGATTCCCCCCCCCTACTCCCCCAAAATTTGCCAATCGGAGCTGGAAATTTTGGGGATCCAATTCGGTCAGTATCTGGTTTGGTTCCTCCAAAATATACACAAAAAATAAGAGGTGTTTCCTTGGAGAAAAAAATGGGAAGTGCTTGAGGGGAAAAAATGGGCAGTGCTTGCTTGAGGAAAAAAATGGGAAGTGTCTGCTTGGGGGGAAAAATGAGAGGTGTATGTTTAGAGTTAAAAGTGAGAAATGTTTATTCGGGAAAAATGGGAGGTGTCTGGGGGGGGGAAATGGGATGTGTTTGGGGAAAAATGGGAGGTGTTTCGGGAAAAAATGGGAGCTGTTTGCTTGGACAAAATGGGAAGTGTGGCTTGAGGAAAATGAGAGGTGTTTGGGAAAAAATAGGAGGTGTTTGCTTTGAAAAACTTAGGAGGCATTTATTTGGGCAAAAAATGGGAGGTGTTTGGTTGGGGAAAAAATGGGAAGTATTTCAGAAAAAATGGGAGGTGTTTGCTTGGTTAAAAAATGGGCAGTGCTTGCTTGGTTAAAAAATGGGAAGTATTTTGGGGGAAATGGGCAGTGTTTGCTTGGGAAAAGATGGGTAGTGTTTGGGTAAAAAATGGGAAGTATTTTGGAAAAACGGGCAGTGTTTGCTTGGGAAAAATGGGAGGTATTTGCTAGGTTAAAAAATGGGCAGTGTTTGCTTGGTTAAAAAAATGGGAAGTATTTTGGGGAAAATGGGCAGTGTTTGCTTGGGAAAAGTGTTTGCTTGGGTAAAAAATGGGAAGTATTTTGGAAAAATGGGAAGTGTGTGCTTGTGAAAAATGAGAGATGTTTGAGGAAAAAATGGGCAGTGCTTGATTGAGGAAAAAATGGGCAGTGCTTGATTGAGGAAAAAAATGGGACGTGTCAGATAGATCTATCCATCTGTCTGTATCTATCTATCTATCTACCTTCTCAAGTTCTGACCCAAAGACCACACACAAGTCCTCAGCCTGCTCCGGGTTCTAATCCTGCAATCCTGTTGCTCAAAACGGGATTGCTCCGGATTTCCCGGAGGCTCTGTGTGTGTGTGTGTGTGTGTTTTTACAGCCACTGCGGCCGCCTCTTTATGGCCTCCCTGGCCAGTTAATTCCCGCCCGGCCTGACTTCACAGCTGCTCCAGGGGGAGGGAGAGAAAATTGGTAATTCAAGCAATTTCCCGCCTGGATTGCAAATCCCATCATCCCCAGCATGGCAATTTTGCAAAAGCAGGAGGAGGAAAAAAAATACCCACGGGGCCCAAATACCGCCAAAGGGCACCAAATCTCATCTGATCTTTTTTTTGAAAGCTAAGCAGGGTCAGCCCTGGTTAGGACTTGGATGGGAGACCACCAACCCATACCAGGCGCTATCTCAGAGGGAGGAACCGGCCTAAGAGGATTCCCGGGCTAGGAAAAGAAATATTCATGGGGTAAAACGTTGTCACAGTTCACACGCCTCCCCTTATTGGTCTCACTCAGAGGCCGACTTCTCCTTTTGCTTCCTAATTAGCCGCCAATAAAGTCTGACTGATAATTTCCAAAACGAACATTTCCAGAACTCTGCAAAATCCCTGATTCTTTTATTTCCCTCCAGAAAATTGGACCCATTTCTTTAAAACTCCACTTTCTGCACCGAGGCAATGCCGGTGGACAGCTTCTGTCGGCAGCTGGGTGGTGAATACGCTCTGGGTTGCAGTCCGAACTGTTAAAGAGAGAGCTGAGGTTGCGAAACCATCCTATTGTGTGCCTTTGAGTCATTTCTGACTGGGAGGCAAAACTGTCATGGGGTTTTCTTGGCAAGATTTGTTCAGAGGGGAGTTTGCCTTTGCTTGGGCTGAGAGAGTGTGACTCTCCTTGGGTCGCCCAGTGAGTTTTCATGGCCAAGCGGGGATTCAAAACCCGATCTCCAGAGTCGTAATCCAACACTCAAACCATTTTAACACACCGGTACTTGTTCAGAGGGAGTTTGCCCCTGCTTCCCTCCGAGGCCGAGACAGTGTGACTCACCCGAGGTCATCCAGTGGATGTCCCCAGTCAAGGGAATCTTATACCGTCCAAATAGTTTGGTATCTTTATCTTAAATTATCTTATTTCGTTTCGGTCCCACATTTTTCCCAGAGTGGGAGCACCTTGTCCAACTCCTTTAAAGTTCAGACTTAAACCCAGAGCGGATCCACCGACATTACAGCCACCAAGCGCTTTATAAAAGAGGTCAGATTGCTTTTGAGTTGTGTATATGTGCCTATCGATTTACGGCCACCTCGTGAGCCGGTTTTGCAAATTCCTCCCTCCGAAATGGAGCCTCCAGTCCCTGGTATTTGCTGGCGGTCTCCCATCCAAATCCCAACCAAGGCTGGCCCAGCTTAGGCTGGTTGCTTTAGGGTTTACTCCCGACTAAAATGGACCCCATAAAATCCAAGGAGGATCTTGTGAGTTGTTTTCCCTTATGTGTTTTCAAGTCACTTCTGACTTATGGTGACCCTTATCACGGCGGGGGGGTTTCTGGGGCTGAGAGAGTGTGACACACCCCCAAGATCGTCCAAGGCCATGCAAAGGGAAATCGAACCCGTGCCTCCAGGGTTGCAGTAGTCCAAACACGGCTAAAACGGAGACAAATCTCATTGAGTGAACAATACACCCCCGAAGGGATGCGGCCGCAAGACTCGAACTCGGGGCAGGCAACCCGATTCCAGCCAAATTTCGGGTGAAATTCGGCCTGGAGGTCCTTAAGCCACCACTAGGAGGTGATAAAAGTTTGTGCCTTTTTCTTCTTTCTTCTCCCCAGCCTCTCAAATTGAGTCTTTTCTCAATTTCCTTCCTTCGCACACCCCGTCAGAACGCTACTTTTGTTTTTTATCTTTTTATTTCTCTTTCTGGGTCTCTCTCGGCCTCTTCCGGCGGGTTTTTTTCCCCCTTTACCTTCGCTCCCAAAAAATGCCAAAGAAAACCAGATTATTACTATTATTATCATCATTATTACTATTTTTCCCCCCCTTTTTTGGCACCTCACTGCCTAGGAAGAGTGAAAGTGCTTCCCCCGCTCCTGGGTTGTGAGTGTGTGACCGGGCGTGAGTGTGTGACCGGGCGTGAGTGTGTTCTCATGATGTCAACACAAATGACGACTCTTTTCCCTTTCGAGAGGAAGGGAGGAGGGAAGGGAAGGGGGAAAAAAAAAATAAAATAAATTAATCCCTTTCTTGCAATTTTATTTTATTCCCCCCCCCCCTTGATTTCTCAGCCCACCTCATTTGCATAAAAATTCCCAAATGAGCAATTTAGCAAAGGGACGGGGAGGGGGGGGAAATGAGCACAAGAAGTACCAAAACCACAATGACCTCAATTTCGTTAGAAGTCTTAACAATTCATTGATATCTCCCTCCCCTTTCACCCCCCCCCTTTTTTCTCTTCTTTCCTCTCTTACAACTCAAGTATTTAAGCCCCTGACATCTCCGGCTTAAACCTCATTTAATTTAATTTATTTTATATTTAATTTATTTATTTATTTGCATCGAAGCCTCCTGTCTTCACCATCCTTTTCCACTTCTCGCCTTGGGGATCCTACTGACTGCAATGAGTGCCCTTTTCACAGGTAAAAATAAACCCCAAAAAACTCTCTTTGGATTTTATTTTATTTTATTTTATTTTTATTATTATTATTTTTGTGGACCATGGGACATGTTGTCCTCTTATATATATATATATATATTTTTAGGTGCCACTTTTGGCACACTTCTGGGCAAAGAATGGGAAAGTTTTGGGAAGGAACCGGGCTTTGCTATCTTTCTTTCTTTTTTTTCTAACACTGCTTGGATTGTGGAATATTTATTTATTTCCCCCCCCTATTTTCCCCCCCTTTATTTCTTGTTGAAGGAAAATATATATATTACATTATATATATTTATATATACACACACACACAGACACAGACACATATATTATATTATACATATTATATATTACATTATATATATATATTATAATATTATATATTATAGATAGATAGATATAGCTATATATCATCTATATATACAGATTAGATATAGATATATAGATAGACATAGATATACATCATCTATAGATAGATAGATAGATAGATAGATATAGATATAGATATTTATTTATTTATTTCTGGGCTTTTTTCCAAAAAAGAGAAAGCACGGGAGAAAGTCAAACTCTCTTTTTCTCTTTCTCTTTCTGTCCTGAATGCTTAGGAAGCCAAGCCAGAAGGAAGGAAGGAACTGATTTTTGTAACTAAGTAATTAGCAATTTGGACAAATAGGGTAAGCTTTGCAAGACCTCAGCTGCTAGATTCTAGTAATTAAGGTCTAGCAAAGCTCCCCAGAAAAGCAGATTAAATCCAGGCATCAAAAAGTTGCTTTGTAAATTAGCTTTATTAATGCTTCCACTAAGTTTTTGGCAAATTGGGGCAAATAGGATAAGCTTTGCAAGACCTCAGCTGCTAGATTCTAGTAATTAAGGTCTAGCAAAGCTCCTCAGAAAAGCAGATTAAATCCAGGCATCAAAAACTTGCTTTGTAAATTAGCCTTATTAATGCTTCCACTAAGTTTTTGGCAAATTGGGGCAAATAGGATAAGCTTTGCAAGACCTCAGCTGCTAGATTCTAGTAATTAAGGTCTAGCAAAGCTCCTCAGAAAAGCAGATTAAATCCAGGCATCAAAAAGTTGCTTTGTAATTTAGCTTTATTAATGCTTCCACTAAGTTTTTTGCAAATTGGGACAAGTAGGATAAGCTTTGCAAGACCTCAGCTGCTAGATTCTAGTAATTAAGGTCTAGCAAAGCTCCTCAGAAAAGCAGATTAAATCCAGGCATCAAAAAGTTGCTTTGTAATTTAGCTTTATTAATGCTTCCACTAAGTTTTTGGCAAATTGGGACAAGTAGGATAAGCTTTGCAAGACCTCAGCTGCTAAGCTCTAGCAACTAAGGTCTACCAAAGCTTCTCAAGGAGAATCCAAAATTGGAAGATGGAGGGAGGGAAAAAAAGAAATTCTTGCCAGAGGTTAATCAGCTGTTGAGTTAATTAATGTATGCTAATTCGTAAGAGAAGATGGGACGTCATAGTTCATGGGTGTGTTTTCAGATTTTATATGCAATTTATATATATATATATATATATATATATATATATATATATATATATATAGTGTGTGTGTGTGTGTGTATACGTACACCAAAATTTGTATGGGTTTTGGATTAATTCTATCCCAAAATATGAGACTAAATCTGGGTCAGTCCTGCGTAGAGGAGACCCACTAACGGTGAGTTTTTCTGAGGCCGAGAGAGTGTGACACGCCCAAGCAGCCCCAAGGGGAGCGCTTTCCCTGCCAAAACGGAGACGTTTCCGCATATCTGACGGCTTATGAAATCCGGGAATGTTTCCACTTGGCAAGAGAAGCGGACGGGGAATTCTGATGACGCCGTCCTCCCCGGGCAGGGCCGCCTGAGTCGACAGGCTGTGGGAGGGACGAAGGTTGGGAGAAGCGGAAGCCCAGAGCCGAGGAGATAATATAATGATAGGACTCTAGGGTTGGTCGTTGGAGGAGGGTCCCCCAGAGGTCATCCATCCCAACCCCATTCTGCCACGGGATTTGTAGTACGGGCAGGGACTTGGTCTTCTGCCCAACCATTTTGCTCACCTGATGTTTCTCCTCCGCCCTGCAGGAGTAGCGCTTCTTCTCTTGGCCGCGCAGGGAAAGCCGGTCTCCGGCCGGGCGCTTCTGATGACCACCGACGACAGCTCCATGTGCCAAAATGTCCTCCCCTGCCGACAGAAAGTCTTCGGCCAGATCCAGTGCCAGGTGGTCCGCCTGAACGCGTCGGCCCAAAGCCTCTTCGACATCTACGTACGTCGGGTGGTCCTCACGGAGCCTGGAGGGGAGAAGGAAAGTGGGGTTAGAAAGTCAGGAGACCTGGGATGATGGGCTTCATAGTTTCCAAGCCTTTGACCACTTTGGCTGGACACCTTCCAGGTTGTCCATGTCCTTCCTGAACTGTGGTGTCCATAATCGGTCCAACCAAAGCAGAATAGTGTAGGACCTTCACTTCCCTTGACCTACACCCTATTGATGCAACCAAGAATTGCATTGGCCTTTTTAGCTGCCGCATCCCACTGCTGGCTCATGTTCAGCTTGGTGGTCCACCAAGACCTTTCACAGGTAAGCGATCTGGGTGTTCAAAGCCCACTCCAGGATACGAGGAGATCTCCGTTCCTTGACCTTCGGGGACCTTTCCATCTTAGTTTCACCACTTCTAAGAGGAGACTTGGGAGACGTAGGGGTCTGGAGGGATATTGCGTCCGGTTCTGGGCACCACAGTCCAGGAGGGAGATGGACAAGCTGATAGTCTAGGAGTCCCAGGAGTCTAGAGGAATCCTGTGTCCAGTTCTGGGCACCACAATTCAAGAAGGATGTGGACAAACTGGAACGTGACTATGGAGGGCAACCACAAGGCCCAAAGGCCTGGAAACCATGAAGCCCTCTGAGGAGTGGCTGAGGGAGCTGGGGATGTTTAGCGTGGAGAAGAGAAGGTCTTAAGAGGGGACATCATAGCCACCGTTAAGTAGGTGATGGGATGTCCTATGGAGGAAGCCTGTTTTCTGCTGCTCCAGAGACCTGGACACTATGGAGCAATGGATTCAAAGTTCAGGAGGAAATGAGGTTCCACCTAAACCTTAGGAAGAACTTCCTGACGGTGGGATCAGTTCACGAGTGGAATCCGCCGCTGCCTCCATGGTGGAGCCTGGTCCTTCTCTGGAGATTTCTAGAGAGAGATTGGACGGCCATCTAAGAGTGCCTTGATGGTGTCCTGGGAGAAGGGAGTTGGATGAGATGGTCCCTGGGGTCTCCTCCAGCTCTGTGACTCAATGGTCCCCTTTTTCCCCCGAACAGGTGGAACGCCAAGGCCCCCCCTTCACGGACAACCCGGAGACCTTCTGCGTGGCGGACCACAACTTCCCGTCCTTCGTCAACCGGACGAGCGAGAAGAAGGAGATGCTGATCTCCCTCTACAAGATCTTCGTCTACTTCAACGCCTCTCTGGGCAACATCACCAAGGACCAAGAGAGCCTCATCGACGACAAGGACAAAGAGGAGCTCCTGAAGCACCTCAAGAACACCACCAAGATGAGCCGGGGCCTCCTGAGCAACCTGACCTGCCTGCTCTGCTCCGAGTACAAGGTCCGCCACGTGGACGTGGCTTACGGAAACAGCTCCAGCGCGGACGTCTTCCAGAAGAAGAAGCAAGGTTGCCAGGTGCTTAGGAAGTACACCAAGGTCATCGGCCACGCGGCCCGCGCCTTGGGCAAGTGCCACAGGCAGACATGAGCGTGGCCGCCCGGTCTCCTCCGAGGGCCAGGAGAAGACATGCAAAGGCCGCAGGGAGCTACGAGGGCGGCCACCTCGTCTTCTCCAAAGGCCGCAACCGGACATCGACACGACCATCTTGTCTTGCCCAGAGGCCACAACCAGACCATCTTTTCTTCTCCAAGGCCACGAGCGGACATCGATGTTGACCACCTTGTCTTCTGAAAGGCCTCAAGCGGACGTGAACGTGAGCATCTCGTCTTCTCCAAAGGCCACAAGTAGACACACACGTGTGACCATCCCCTTTTCTCCATTTCTCGTGGTGGACCTCCAAGCAACATGGTCCTCCTGAAGCAAAGAACCTCCTCAACAGATCTTCTCCTCTACTCCTGGCCTGGTCCTTCTCAGACTGATGGTTCCTCCTCGGCTTTGGAGGCCAACGGCGGACCCATCTCTCTGGAGGCATCACCGAGCTCCACTCTCTGGTGGAGCATTAGGGTTGGTGCCAACCCTGAACATGGAGAACTTCTCCAAGTTCTGGTGTCCACCATATGGATTGAGGGTGTTGCATGATGGGTAAAATCAAAATGGCACCCAGGCCTGGTAGAGCGTCCATGTTGGGCCAATGTTCTTAATAGGGGTCCATATCCGCTCTTAAATACCAGCAGTTGCCCATGGATGCCATCTTCCGGGGCCAAGGGTGATGGTGGAGCACCAAGAGGTCCGGGTTCGACTTCCACCTTCCAATCCAAAGCCCCTTCCCTTGTTCTGGTTGATTTATAACGAATTTTATCCTAGGCCAGGAACCCTCGGAGATAATTTTGCAAATTTGCTTCCTTTGAAATACGGACTACACCACCACCTCGCCGCCGTTGGTCTCCCATCCAAGTCCCAACCAGGGCTGACCCTGCTTAGCGTCCAAAACCAGACAGGATCAGGGTGGTACCTTCAGGATATGTAGGTCTCAACCTGCTCTCTGACCCCTTTGTATTTATTAATTTCTTCCCTGTCCCCTTTTCTTAAAACAAACCTCACCCTCATATTTAACTAAATCTCAGGGATGTCTTTCTTTTAACGAGGAAAAATTGATTTTTGATGTCCTCATTGGCAATTTCTTAAGGTGCTAAATTCAAACAGGAAAGATGGTACGATTCCAAAAAAAGATCCAAGATAAAACGTGCATAGAGAGCAATAATATTAATAGTAGTAGTAGTAGTAGTAGTAGTAGTAGTAGTAGTAATAATAATAATAATAATAATAATAGCCCCTCAAAACCCTTAATAATAATAATAATAGTAAAAAATCCGCCAAAATCCCAATCTGCTTGGCCTTTCCAGTCTGTATTGCTGACGACACTTACCTACCTCACAGGGTCGTTGTACAGATATTAACGAGAAAACGACGTGAAATGCTTTGAACCACCTTCTATTATTTATTATCCTATTTGCATATTTGTTCTCGATGTCTTTCGTGCTCACCCTAAGACGTTGCCGCTGGTCGGTTCTAAAATAATTTCTTTTTTTTTTAAATTAATTAAAAAAAATAAGTTTAATTTTAAATTAAAATTTTAAAATTAATTTAATTTTTTAACTTAAATTCTTAATTAAATTTTAAAATTAATTTAATTTTTTCGGTTCTCTTTTTTGCAAATCTGGATTTAAGGCTATCCAAAGGCTATTTGGAAAAATATGTATATTATTTTTCTTTCTCTTTCTTTCACACACATTCCCATTTCACCATCAATTTTAATTAAATGGAACATTTTTGGCAATTCATGCAATTGCAGGGGAGGAAATAATCATGACTGTTTATTAATTGCTTTTTTTGCGATTTTTTTTTTTTAAATGCTGCTTATTGCCTGGAAAATATAGTTAACTGGATGGTGTAATTGAATTTGTAAGGCAGGACACGAAAGGAAAATGAACCCGGAGGGATGAGGAAGACAAAAATAAAAACTCAGGCATCCATTCTTTGCTTTTTCTTATGGTACAATAATTTTAGGTTGGCTTTGTTTCCATCCCCCCCCCAATTTGTTGTAATTATAAATGTATTTATTGTTTGGCAAGTGTATATTGTTTGGAAATAATAATAATAATAATAATAATAATAATAATAATAATAATAATAATATCTATTTATTTGGTCTACGGCAACAGGGTAGCCCTTACGACTGATGGGATCTTGTGGTACTAATCGTACAAAGGCTAATGTGCTCTTAATTAATAATATATTGTATATGTCATTGCCTATAAATATATATTTTTATACTTTTTGCAGAAAAACAAACTGAATTACGGTTATTTTATAAAATAAAAGCGTCTGAAAAAGATGTGCTATGAAACTTCTCTGCCGTTGATGCGGAAATCATTGCTCATTTTTGCAACTACATTCATACATATACCGGCTCGCTTTCTTCCAGAGGGAGTTTGCCACGAATGGCTTCCCCCCGAGGCTGAGAGAGTGTGATAAGTCAAGGTCACACGGTGGCCGGGCAAAGGGTGATTCGAACCCGGGTCTTTACAGGGTTGTAGTTCAACGCTCTAACCTCCACACCACGGTAGTTTGCAGGAGTTGCTCGTGCCTTTATCTGAGGCCGAGAGAGTGTGACTTGCCCTAGGCCACCCAGCAGGTTTCCTTGCCTGAGCAGGGATCTGAACCCTGGTTTGCAGAGTCACAGCCCAATTCCTAAAAAAACCTACCGCATCACATCGAGCCCTAACGATTTACTCAGGGGTGGAGGAATTTGTCCTCGCTTTCCTCTGAGGCTGAGAGAGTGCGACTTTCCTAAGCTCACCACCCCGCCCAAGCGGGTTTCCATTGCTGACCAGGGATCCGAATCCTTGTCTCACAGCCCAATACCTAAAACCCATCCCATCGCCTTGGTTCTACAAATTTGGCTTTTAACGGCCAGGGAGAAATTCGAACCCGGGTCTCTAGACTCATATAGAAGGGGGGGGGGAATGACAGTTACAGTCATGAGATTTTTTTTTTTTAGGAGAGGCAAAGAAGGATGAGATTAATAAAACCCCAAAGGCAACTCCCTTCAAAATTCCCCTGGCAACAGCCGGACCACCTAGTTCTCCGAGACGGCGATAACCCCTTTTTCCCACCCGGGTGCGGATCTTTTTTTGCAAAAAAAAGAAAAGAGAATCTGGGATCTGTGCCAAACCTCCCAGGCGTGAGGAAGGATGAGCTCAGATCCTCTTTGATCACCTCCGGGGCGGAATTCGAACTCCCCGCCTGGAAGAACAACATGCCCGGTCAGGTTGCTTTTATTTTCTTTCTTTTTCGGAGGCCGAGAAATCACGAGGGATGAGTCGGTCGAGGCTGACCTTTGACCCCGAGCCCGCTTGTCCTTTTGGCCGCCGGACAAGGGCCCCATTGACGGCCCGCTTAATCCCGGCTTAGCCACGGTCGGGGATCACAGAGGCCGACTCCTTCGGGGACGGAAAAGCCGAGAGAGAGTAGCCAACCGGGCTCCAAGGAAAGGAAGACAAAAAGGGCCAAAGGTCCGGGCGCCACGCTGTTCCCCAAAATGGAGCAGTCCAAAAATTTTTGGCAACTTCTCCAAATGCAAGGGGGGGAAAAAAAAAGGAAGCTTTTCAAATATATTCCCAGCTTTGACCTAAAACCCCCAAAATTGACTTTTTGCTCAATATTTTTAATTATTAAGTAATATTTCCCACTTTCCTGGGAACAATAATCAATTATGGATGGCATTGAACCCTGAGATTGGGGTTTAGCTCCCCTTTCTTTGGCCACGGAAACCTATTGGGTGTGTCACACACTCTCAGCCTCCAGAAAACCCCATGATAGCTTCTCTTTAGGGTCGCGGTAAGTTGGAAACACACTCTCAGCCCCAGAAAACCCCGTGATAAGTTTGCCTTGGGGTCATCATAACTTGGGAACACGCTCTCAGCCCCTGAAAACCCCATGATAGATTCATCTTAGGGTCGGCAGAAGTCAGAAACACACTCTCAGCCCCAGGAAAACCCCTCATAGGGTCATCTTAGGAAATCAGAAAGGACTTGAAGGCACAGAATGACAATAATGGGGTTATTCAAAAACTTCAGGGTATTTAAGCCTGATTTTGTCGGCGGTCTCCCATCCACGTCCCAACCAGGGCCGACCCTGCTTAGCGTCCAAGATCAAATGGGGGCCTTTGGGGGTATCTAGGCTATCCTGTGTGTGTGTCTGTGTGCCTTAAAGTCACCCCATAACTTTCTTCATAGGGTTTTCTTAAGCATGGCATACTCCTTCCTACGGAACACTTCAGTGGTCTCCCATCCAAGTCCCAACCAGGGCCGACCCTGCTTAGTGTCCAAGATCAAATGGGAGCCTTTGGGGGTATCTAGGCTATCCTGTGTGTGTGTGTGTCTGTGTGCCTTAAAGTCACCCCATAACTTTCTTCATAGGGTTTTCTTAAGCACGGAATACTTCCGCCGGAACAACTCGCTGGTCTCCCATCCACGTCCCAACCAGGGCCGACCCTGCTTAGTGTCCAAGATCAAATGGGAGCCTTTGGGGGTATCTAGGCTATCCTGTGTGTGTGTCTGTGTGCCTTAAAGTCACCCCATAACTTCATAGGGTTTTCTTAAGCATGGAACACTTCCGCCGGAACAACTCGCTGGTCTCCCATCCACGTCCCAACCAGGGCCGACCCTGCTTAGTGTCCAAGATCAAATGGGAGCCTTTGGGGGTATCTAGGCTATCCTGTGTGTGTGTCTGTGTGCCTTAAAGTCACCCCATAACTTCATAGGGTTTTCTTAAGCATGGAACACTTCCGCCGGAACAACTCGCTGGTCTCCCATCCACGTCCCAACCAGGGCCGACCCTGCTTAGTGTCCAAGATCAAATGGGAGCCTTTGGGGGTATCTAGGCTATCCTGTGTGTGTGTCTGTGTGCCTTAAAGTCACCCCATAACTTTCTTCGTAGGGTTTTCTTAAGCACGGAATACCCCTCCCTCCGGAACACCTCGCCGGTCTCCCATCCAAGTCCCAACCAGGGCCGACCCGGCTTAGCACCCAAGGTCCGGCGCCTTTCGGGGGTGTATTGAGGCCCCTTTGCTGCATTACGCCCTTGTTTTCCGCCGACCCGGAGATTTCGTGGAACGATTGCAAGACGGCCGGCCGACTCGTTAAGCAAATTTCGGGGATTTAACGGGCCTAATCTGGCGAGTAAAAGCTGCAAGGCCCCATCCGGGCGAGGAGCTTCGCGTGCCTCTGAGCAAACCTCAGTGGAAAGTTTGCAAACGGCAGCTGATAAAAAGGCCTGCAGGCAGAATAGATAATTTTTTATCTTGATTACACACCCGGCCCGGATTTCATCATCTATCAGGCAAAGATACAGATATATTTTCCTCTAATTTTAATTTTCTTCTTTCCAGCCCAAAGTTTTCGGACACTTTCCTCCCCACAGGAGGCCGCAACGGGAACCTTCCCCGCCACCCGTGAGCTCCGGGGCCAACCTGCATTGCTGCGAAGGGCGGCCAACGTTTCACGATGACGCAGCGGTTGAAAAAGAATTAGAAATAAAAATAAAAAAAGGAAGCTGTCGAGGGAAATGCGGTCGCCCCGTGACGTCCGTGCATAGAAAGTCAAAAACACGAACTTCGGACCTGTGGAAAGTGATAGAATTCACCATTCGGGCCTCCCTTTCTGGCCCGCTTGGAGGCCATTTTGAGTCCTGCCTCGGGCAGCAGAAATACTTGGGTCAGCAAATACGTAACACTAGCAACCACTCATGAGGAACCCTGTAATCTGCCATTTTGGGTATTCACCATTCCAGGCAGTTTGTCCTCGGCCGCATTGTTCAGATAAACGGGAGGCGCTGTTTTGTGTCCTGCCTCAGGCGGCAGAAACGCTTGGGTCAGCATAGCGTGCAACTACATCAGACGCATGAAGAACCCTGTAATTTGCCGTTTTGGGTATTCACCATTCCTGGCAGTTCCTCCTCGGCCGCATTGTCTGGATAAACGGGAGGCGCCGTTTTGTGTCCTGCCTCAGGCGGCAGAAACGCTTGGGTCAGCTTAGCATCTCAACATGGCAGACTACAAATCGCCCATGAAAAGTTTTCCTGGGGGTGAGAGTGTGACTTTCGCCCGGTGTCACTCCGTGGGTCTCCACGGCCAAGCACTCGAACCCGAGTCTCAAGGTTTATAATAGTTGGACGGTCAAAGTACTCGACCTGCCCGCTCAAGATCCACGTTATAGGAAGTTTCAGCTTCTCGCCTCACCCAGGGTTAAGAGAGAGCCATGTTTAAAGAGATGCCGTACGGATGACGGAGCAAGCCTCTTTCCCGCTGCCCCAGAGACGAGGACACGGAGCAATGGATTCAAACTTGCTTGGATCGTGTCTCCCTTCACGGCAGGATGGGGGTAGGGCTGGTTGGAGCTCTTTCCCAACTCTACAGTTCTTGGATTCAGGACCTCTAATTTCTAAATTTAGAGGAACGGCCTGCCATCACGCGCTTGCAAACTTTCCAAGAACCGGGTTTTTGGGGCCTAAGATGGCGGCCCTACCAGCCATTTTGCACCCGGATGCAAGAACCCACAATCGCGCTTGCATCTCGGCGCACAAACCAGATAACATTTCCCACCCAGCACACGCTCCAGCCCCGAAATGGAGCCCCGGGCTCGTTTCGGTTCCTCATCTGGGGAGGTTTTGGGTTTTGCTTTTCTTTTAATTTCTTTCTAGGAAACCAGATATAAGACACGAGGCTCTCCTCATCTTTTTATCAGCTTAAATCTCACATGCCTCGTGCATTTTGCTGATAAAAATGGGAGGACATCTTGCAACTGCACCCTGGTCCTTCGAGAAAAAAAGGATTTTATTTATATTTATATAAATATATTTATTTATTTATATGATGCCAGCCTGGTACCTGATACAATTAAAAATTTCGGTGGATATATGTATGTATATATGTATGTATATATACACACACACATTAAGGGAAGAAAAATAAAACTATACCATACAATTGCAAAACAAATTATCCAGACAGAATGCAAACACACACACACACACACACACGCATATATACAAAATGCAAATATATATTTTTAAATATATTATATATAAATATTTGCATTCTGTCTGTCTGCACACACACACACACACACACATATATATTTGCATTCTGTCTATCTGCTTATATATATATATATATATTTGCATTCTGTCTGTCTGCTTATATATCTATATATATTTGCATTCTGTCTGTCTGCTTATATATCTATATCTATATCTATATCTATATCTATATATATATCTATATATATTTGCATTCTGTCTGTCTGCTTATATATATCTATATATATTTGCATTCTGCCTGTCTGCATATATATATACACACATACATACATACATACATACATATATATATTTGCATTCTGTCTGTCTGCATGCATGCATGGATATATATATATATATATATATATATATGTGTGTGTGTGTGTGTGTGTATAAAAAATACTCAAATTATGTTATAAAAGTATTATTATATTACAATACCCAAATTATATTATAAATAAATTATAATATTATTATATTCCAAATTATATTATATTCCAAAAAGCAAAAACTTCCAATAGTGCCCTCCCAAAATGCTGAAATTAGAGGCAGAAGACGGATGAGAGAGGAAATAGGGATATTTGGCACAGCTGTTTTTGCACCAAAAAAAAATTGGGCCAAATCCCGCTTCGGGCAGGAACACCCAAAGCTTTGCGAAATCTTAGCACCCTTCCTCGGAGGGCAAATCTCCTAAAAAATAAAATAAAATAAAACCAACAACAACCACACCTGGGTTGCGTGCCGACGGATGCAGCCTCTCCGGATCCCAGGAAGCGGAAAGATGAATTTCTGCCCAGCTCGTCAAAGCTAACGAAGACGGGAGCCAAAAATTGGGGTGCGGCGAATCCGTCCGCCAAATGCCTCGGAGGGGTCTAACCGCCTTTAACGAAGCACTTCCTAGAGATTGCTTTTTTAAAAAATATATATATATATACATATATATATAAAATACAAATTATATTTTTATGTTTATGTCTCTATATATATACTATAATTTTTAAAAAGTATATCTTTGTGTGTGTGTTTATAAATAATAATAATAATAATAATAATCAGGAGTTATAGTCAAAATGCTAATATGTTTTAGCAACATTATATCAGTTAAACATTATATTTATTAGGAGTTTTGCCAGCCCACTGAGTTGAACATGAGGCAGGAGCGTGATGCAGCAGCAAAAGAGGCCAATGCCATCCCAGGCTGCATCAGTGGGCCTTTGGAGAGACCGTGCTGAGAGCATCTTTCTCTTATAACATCTTATAAACACACACACACACACACACACACACACACATTTATATAAAATATAGATATAAAAATATTAAGGGTTAAAATGCATTGAGAATGAAACACAGAAATTCAGAATTCTCAATGCATTCGCTCTTAACACATTAAGAATTTAGGGGAAAACGGAGGCACAACCTTTTGTGTGGGTTTTTAATTTTTTTTCTACCCCCCTCCACAGCATAATTAGACTATGAAGTCACCTCCTTCGACGGGACGGCACATTTTTCTGCTTTCCCATTGTATCGATCCTCCCCCCTTGGGCGTCCTCAGCACACATTGTTGGCACCGGTTTCGAATTCCTAGACGTCTTGATAGCCCTTCGGCATACTCCGGCGTTGAGAGAAAGATGTTCTCAGCACGGCCTCTCCAGAGGCCCATTGATGCAGCCTGGGATGGCATTGGCCTCTTTTGCTGCTGCATCACGCTGCTGGCTCGTGTTCAACTCGGTGGGCTGGCAAAACTCCTAATAAATATAATGTTTAACTGATATAATGTTGCTAAAACATATTAGCACTTTGACTATAACTCCTGATTATTATTATTATCATTATCATTATCATCATCATCATTATCATTATTATTACTATTATTTTAAAAGGTTCAGTGGAAACGGGAGAAAATCAAATTTTGCATGAATTCCCTCCACAGGGAGGGAAATCCAGAATGTCGCAAAAAGAAAGAGACGGGATGCAATATAGGAATAAGTAGATTAGACCCAAGGGGAATTCTCAATATTTCCTAATGTATTTTTTTAAGGCTGCTGAGTTAATCTCCAAATTAATGTGGGTTTTAAAGGATTAGCAAATTGAAGATTTTTTAAAGGCTGGAAACTGTTTTGCGGACGCTTTGGAATCTCACAATGCAATAACTCGTGGCCGTGATTATTTCTAATCGCTTACTGGTATCTCTAGTGCAAGAATAATGTGATTTTTATAAATTATAAACTATATTATAGCTTGGTTTGTGGGGAGGCCAGAGGCCTTTTGTGTCTTAATAAATTGTTGTTGCTCAAGTAACTTCTCACTTGCGGGGTTTTCTGGGGCTGAGAGTGTGTTTTCAACTTACGGCAACCCTATCATGGGGTTTCTGAGGCTGAGAGAGTGTGACACACGCCCAAGGTCACCCCCGCAGGTTTGCATGGCTGAGCAAACCCCATGTTAGGTTCGCTTTAGGGTCGCCATAAGTCATAAACACTCTCTCAGCCCCAGAAAACCCCACGATGAGGTTTAACTTAGGGCTGCCGTAAGTCGGAAACACTCTCTCAGCCTCAGAAAACCCTGTGCTAGGGTCATCTCAGGATCACCATAACTCAGAAACACTTTCTCAGCCCAGAAAACCCTGTGAAAAAGTCACCTTAGGGTTGACGTGAGTCAGAAACACTCTCTCAGCCCCAGAAAACTCCATGATGGGTTTCCCTTAGGGTCGCCACAAGTCAAAAACACTCTCTCAGCCCTGGAAAACCCTATGATAAGGTCGCCTTAAGTCATAAATACTCTCTCAGCCCCAGAAAACCCCATTATAAGTTTGCCTTGGAGTTTCCATAAGCCAGAAACACTCTCTCAGCCCAGAAAACCCTGTGATAGAGTCACTTCAGGGTTGAAAATAAGCCAGAAACACTCTCTCAGCCGAGAAAACCCTGCGATAGAGTCACCTCAGGGTTGAAATAAGTCAGAAACACTCTCTCAGCCCAGAAAACCCTGCGATAGAGTCACCTCAGGGTTGAAATAAGCCAGAAACACTCTCTCAGCCCAGAAAACCCTGTGCCAGAGTCACCTCAGGGTTGAAATAAGCCAGAAACACTCTCTCAGCCCAGAAAACCCTGAGATAGAGTCACCTTAGGGTTGAAAATAAGCCAGAAACACTCTCTCAGCCCAGAAAACCCTGTGACAGAGTCACCTTAGGGTTGAAATAAGCCAGAAACACTCTCTCAGCCCAGAAAACCCTGCGACAGAGTCACCTTAGGGTTGAAAATAAGCCAGAAACACTCTCTCGGCCCAGAAAACCCTGTGATAGAGTCACCTTAGGGTTGAAATAAGCCAGAAACACTCGCTCGGCCCAGAAAACCCTGTGATAGAGTCACCTTAGGGTTGAAATAAGCCAGAAACACTCTCTCAGCCCAGAAAACCCTGAGATAGAGTCACCTTAGGGTTGAAAATAAGCCAGAAACACTCTCTCAGCCCAGAAAACCCTGTGACAGAGTCACCTTAGGGTTGAAATAAGCCAGAAACACTCTCTCAGCCCAGAAAACCCTGCGACAGAGTCACCTTAGGGTTGAAAATAAGCCAGAAACACTCTCTCGGCCCAGAAAACCCTGTGATAGAGTCACCTTAGGGTTGAAATAAGCCAGAAACACTCGCTCGGCCCAGAAAACCCTGCGACAGAGTCACCTTAGGGTTGAAAATAAGCCAGAAACACTCTCTCGGCCCAGAAAACCCTGTGATAGAGTCACCTTAGGGTTGAAAATAAGCCAGAAACACTCTCTCAGCCCAGAAAACCCTGCGACAGAGTCACCTTAGGGTTGAAAATAAGCCAGAAACACTCTCTCAGCCCAGAAAACCCTGTGATAGAGTCACCTTAGGGTTGAAAATAAGCCAGAAACACTCTCTCAGCCCAGAAAACCCTGTGATAGAGTCACCTTAGGGTTGAAAATAAGCCAGAAACACTCTCTCAGCCCAGAAAACCCTGCGACAGAGTCACCTCAGGGTTGAAAATAAGCCAGAAACACTCTCTCGGCCCAGAAAACCCTGTGATAGAGTCACCTTAGGGTTGAAAATAAGCCAGAAACACTCTCTCAGCCCAGAAAACCCTGCGACAGAGTCACCTTAGGGTTGAAAATAAGCCAGAAACACTCTCTCGGCCCAGAAAACCCTGTGATAGAGTCACCTTAGGGTTGAAAATAAGCCAGAAACACTCTCTCAGCCCAGAAAACCCTGTGATAGAGTCACCTTAGGGTTGAAAATAAGCCAGAAACACTCTCTCGGCCCAGAAAACCCTGGGATAGAGTCACCTTAGGGTTGAAATAAGCCAGAAACACTCGCTCGGCCCAGAAAACCCTGTGATAGAGTCACCTTAGGGTTGAAATAAGCCAGAAACACTCGCTCGGCCCAGAAAACCCTGTGACAGAGTCACCTTAGGGTTGAAATAAGTCAGAAACACTCTCTCGGCCCAGAAAACCCTGTGACAGAGTCACCTTAGGGTTGAAAATAAGCCAGAAACACTCTCTCGGCCCAGAAAACCCTGTGACAGAGTCACCTTAGGGTTGAAATAAGTCAGAAACACTCTCT
The DNA here is from genome assembly GCA_030412105.1 of Cyclura pinguis. NCBI lineage: Eukaryota > Metazoa > Chordata > Lepidosauria > Squamata > Iguanidae > Cyclura > Cyclura pinguis. The sequence goes on from CM059616.1 coordinate 756,734, forward strand.
CGGCCCAGAAAACCCTGTGACAGAGTCACCTTAGGGTTGAAAATAAGCCAGAAACACTCTCTCAGCCCAGAAAACCCTGCGACAGAGTCACCTTAGGGTTGAAATAAGTCAGAAACACTCTCTCGGCCCAGAAAACCCTGTGACAGAGTCACCTTAGGGTTGAAATAAGCCAGAAACACTCTCTCGGCCCAGAAAACCCTGTGACAGAGTCACCTTAGGGTTGAAAATAAGCCAGAAACACTCTCTCGGCCCAGAAAACCCTGTGACAGAGTCACCTTAGGGTTGAAATAAGCCAGAAACACTCTCTCGGCCCAGAAAACCCTGTGACAGAGTCACCTTAGGGTTGAAATAAGTCAGAAACACTCTCTCGGCCCAGAAAACCCTGTGATAGAGTCACCTTAGGGTTGAAATAAGCCAGAAACACTCTCTCGGCCCAGAAAACCCTGTGATAGAGTCACCTTAGGGTTGAAATAAGCCAGAAACACTCTCTCGGCCCAGAAAACCCTGTGACAGAGTCACCTTAGGGTTGAAAATAAGCCAGAAACACTCTCTCGGCCCAGAAAACCCTGTGACAGAGTCACCTTAGGGTTGAAATAAGTCAGAAACACTCTCTCGGCCCAGAAAACCCTGTGACAGAGTCACCTTAGGGTTGAAAATAAGCCAGAAACACTCTCTCAGCCCAGAAAACCCTGCGACAGAGTCACCTTAGGGTTGAAATAAGTCAGAAACACTCTCTCGGCCCAGAAAACCCTGTGACAGAGTCACCTTAGGGTTGAAATAAGCCAGAAACACTCTCTCGGCCCAGAAAACCCTGTGACAGAGTCACCTTAGGGTTGAAAATAAGCCAGAAACACTCTCTCGGCCCAGAAAACCCTGTGACAGAGTCACCTTAGGGTTGAAATAAGCCAGAAACACTCTCTCGGCCCAGAAAACCCTGTGACAGAGTCACCTTAGGGTTGAAATAAGTCAGAAACACTCTCTCGGCCCAGAAAACCCTGTGATAGAGTCACCTTAGGGTTGAAATAAGCCAGAAACACTCTCTCGGCCCAGAAAACCCTGTGATAGAGTCACCTTAGGGTTGAAATAAGCCAGAAACACTCGCTCGGCCCAGAAAACCCTGTGATAGAGTCACCTTAGGGTTGAAATAAGTCAGAAGCACTCTCTCGGCCCAGAAAACCCTGCGACAGAGTCACCTCAGGGTTGAAAATAAGCCAGAAACACTCTCTCGGCCCAGAAAACCCTGCGACAGAGTCACCTCAGGGTTGAAAATAAGCCAGAAACACTCTCTCGGCCCAGAAAACCCTGGGATAGAGTCACCTCAGGGTTGAAAATAAGCCAGAAACACTCGCTCGGCCCAGAAAACCCTGGGATAGAGTCACCTCAGGGTTGAAAATAAGCCAGAAACACTCTCTCGGCCCAGAAAACCCTGCGACAGAGTCACCTCAGGGTTGAAAATAAGCCAGAAACACTCTCTCGGCCCAGAAAACCCTGGGATAGAGTCACCTCAGGGTTGAAAATAAGCCAGAAACACTCTCTCGGCCCAGAAAACCCTGTGATAGAGTCACCTTAGGGTTGAAATAAGCCAGAAACACTCGCTCGGCCCAGAAAACCCTGTGATAGAGTCACCTTAGGGTTGAAATAAGTCAGAAGCACTCTCTCGGCCCAGAAAACCCTGCGACAGAGTCACCTCAGGGTTGAAAATAAGCCAGAAACACTCTCTCGGCCCAGAAAACCCTGCGACAGAGTCACCTCAGGGTTGAAAATAAGCCAGAAACACTCGCTCGGCCCAGAAAACCCTGGGATAGAGTCACCTCAGGGTTGAAAATAAGCCAGAAACACTCTCTCGGCCCAGAAAACCCTGGGATAGAGTCACCTCAGGGTTGAAACAGATCAGAAACACTCTCTCAGCCCAAAGGCCCAAACATCTTAGAGCTTCCCTTTTACGGCAGAGAACAAAACAGCTTTTCTTTCTCTCTCTTTTTTCCCCCTATTTTCTGTTGTTGCAAATTAGTTTCTTTATATTTTCAAATTAATAACTAGGAAGGATAACGAATCTCCGCGGTGCCCGCAGCCGTGTTTCCAAACACGAACGGGTCGAATTCCCACGGAGTTTTATTTTAATTTAATTTTAATTTAATTTTTTTTGGGGGGGGGGCTAATCCTCCTGAGCGTCACGGCTTCGTGACTCAGGGTTTTCTGTCTGAAAAAGATCACGTCAGGGGTGGACGGGCGAACGCACACTCCGATTTTCGGAGCGCGCAACACACACACACACACACACCCCCGAATTTCTTGGCACGCCGAACAATGCGCCACGTGGGTGTCTTCGGCGTGTGTGCAAAACCGAGTCCGGCGAGGCCTTGGCTCGCACCCAGCGCCGGACAAAAGAGACTTTCAGCCGGCCAAAAAAATAAATAAAATAAAATTATTACTCAACTCGGTCTTGCAACGGATGCAGAACGGAACAGATGCTGCGGCCCTTTGAAGGCCCTTCAGGGTTGATTAATTGGCTCTGGGATTTCTCAGAGCCTTCGGTGGTGTCTCCGCTGCTCTCCCTGTCCTTTTTTTTTCCCCCCATTACTATTATTATTATTATTCTTGGCAAAAAGGAAGCTTTGGACTCAGCTACTCACTCACGATGTCTCATAAAAATCTGCAAAAGAGGTTTAGTTGCTCACCGACGGATGACATCAAAGGCTTGGCCAATATTTCGAAGGCCTTTGGGTTTCCAAAAGCAGGAAATTCTGCTCTGACACAACGTGGGAATAGGATTTTATATCGATATATTGTTCGATTGATAGATAGATAAATAGGTAGATAAATAGATAAGATTCCGAGCTCCATTTATTTGACTTATCCAAAAATCCCCCTCTTTACGAATCTTTATTTAGGCTAACTATTTCTAAAAAAACAACAAATTCCATCTGATTTTTGGAAGCTAAGCAGGGTCAGCCCTGGTTAGCATCTGGATGGGAGACCACCACGGATTTTCAAGGTGCTGGAAGTAGAAACTAGGAGAGGGGAAAGCTTGGATAAGTAAATAGAAAAGATTTTTTAATCTTCTATGGAATGCTTGGCTTGGCTTAAGTCACCGGTCCTTGTCTCTTACTCAAAGCTAAGTAGGCCCGGGCATGGTTAGGACTCGGATGGGAGACCGCCCACCAAGACCAGGCACTGTTCTGGAGGAAGGAATTTGCAAAAATGACTCTGAAAATCCCTTGCCCAAGAAAAGTGAATAAATAAACCCTGTGATAGAGTCACCTTAGGGTTGAAATAAGCCAGAAACACTCTCTCAGTCCTGTGATTAAATATTTATTTAATAAGTAAATAAATAAAGTAAATAAATAAAAAGTAAGTAAATAAAAAGGTTTTTAATCTTCTATGCAAAACTGCCTCTGAAAACCCTAGGAAAAAATTCATGCAATAAGTCCACAGGCAAACTGAAGGCACATAAAGGCTCACTAATTATTCCAATCCTGTCTGATTTTGGGAGCTAAGCTGGGTCAGCCCTGGTTGGTCCTTGGATGGGAGACCGCCCACCAAGACCAGGCACTGTTTTGGAGGAAGGAATTTGCAAAAATAACTCTGAAAATTCCTTGCCCAAGAAAAGTAAAGAAATAAAGTAAAGAAATAAAAAGTAAGTAAATAAAAAGGTTTTTAATCTTCTATGCAAAACTGCCTCTGAAAACCCTAGGAAAAAATTCATGCAATAAGTCCACAGGCACACTGAAGGCACATAAAGGCTCACTAATTATTCCAATCCTGTCTGATTTTGGGAGCTAAGCTGGGTCAGTCCTGGTCGGTCCTCGGATGGGAGACCGCCAACGAACACCAGGTATTTCAAACTGGCAAAAAACACCTCCACCAACCATAATGACCAAAAAAAACCCAACAAAAACCCATTTAATAGAAAATGTCTTATTCTACCAGTACAGATCTGACTAAATTCAACTTACCAGAATTACTAATACCAACCAGGGACGGTTAAATCGTTAAGAGTTTCCGAATTGCTCAAAAAAAAAAAAACCCCATTAACGGTATCCGGTGCAATTGGAGCCGTCCCGGTGGACCAATTTTAGCCCCCAAGTCTTCTTTTTTTGGGGTTTTTTTTGGAGGGGGGGCCCCAGGGATGAAAACAACCTCTCTTTTGCAATCGGCTTTTAAATCGCCATGCAATTTTTGTCTCCTTAATTTCCTCCTTGGTGAGAACAACGAAAAAGATGGAGGAAATAACTTTTTTTCCCTCCTTTTTTTTGCTTAGTGATTCTTTCCTCCTTATATATTTTCAAAGCCATTTCTGAGCTCTGACTTCTGCATTTTTTTGGAGATTTCTTGAGAAAAAGGAAAATAGAAGACGTACATCTCGCCCGCTCGGCACAGGAAGGAAAGGCTGCGGTTGCAAAGCAGGACTTCGGCAGAGTTGCCACCGTCTTTAACGGCCTCCCGCTCCTCTGCTTTGGGCTGAGATGCTGTCGACGCGTCGGGTCGGCTTCGGCCTCCCTGCCATCACCCCCGTCACAAAATATCTGCTAAAAATATATTAGAATAAGTCAGGCAGCCCGCTGAGGCATTGCAAGAAAGAGCTAGAGGGCTACAAAATATTGCAATTATTTATTAGTTGCAATTATTTGCTTCGTGTTATCAATTAATTGGAAAATATGAGAAAATATGAAAAAATATGATATGAAAAAGCACCGAAAGAGGTTGTGAGAACTTGGAAACGCTCAAAGACGGGCGACAGGAAGGTGGGTAAAAGAAATGCAAATCGGGGAATTCTCTAAAGCGGTGGAACGGTGATTAATTGATATATTTTTTTTCTCCCTCTAATTAGTGCTTTGTGCATAGATTTCCGGACAAATTTTAATTGCGACCCTGCTCTCCAGAGTCGAACGCTCCAACCACCCAAAGTTGCGTGCGTCTTTAAAAGCTGTTCCCAACCCTACGGCAAAAAATGGGGTGTGTTTTTTTCTTCCTGGGGCTGAGAGAGTGTGACACGGGAGTCGAACCCGGGTCTCCGGGCTCGTAGGAGCCCAAAATTCAAAGGACGCCGCCGCGCTACGGCGAAGAGCATGGGAACGTTTTCTTTTTTTCTCACAAGAACGAGAAACGAGGTTTCGTTTTAATTTACCGACCTGGCGGTTCCGGCAAAAAAAGAGAAAGAAAAGTAAAAGCTGTTTGACCACAATGAGAAACACCGCAAAAATCACGAAAAAGGGAAGATACACTCATCTTCGCCCCCGTTTGCTCGGGGTGTAAGGACCTGCCCTTTTTTTTCCTTTTTCCCCCCAGCAAAATAAAATAAAATAAAATAAAAACAAAACCGAGATGTCGGCTTTGACTCAATAACCGATACCCGGCCTTTGAGCGAAGTCTGAGACACCTGGAACCGGTTTCCGCGAAACCGAGCCCTGCCTTTCGGGGTTGGCCGCAAAACAGTTTCCCCGTCCTCGCCGCCGGTTTTCCCTGAACCGGCAGAAATCTTTTCCAGACCCGGCCGCGCGCCTTTACTTCCCCCTCGGCGAGACATCAAAGGGAAGAGGCCGAGCGCGGTTCCTTCGCTCTTGCCCACGAATTCCACCAGCGGCGGGTGCGAATTCTGGTATTTTTGCTCAGAGGGCGAAGCCAGGCCTCGCCGGGGGGGGAGGGGACCGGGAAGGGGCCCTTAAGAGGGGGGCCCCGGACAGCCCCCCGGGGGGCCCCGACGTCTGCAAGAGGTGGGGGAAACGTTATGGGATTTTGCAGTTAAAATAGGGAGGGAGGGAGGAGGAGGGAGGGAGGAAGGAAGGGAAAAAGCTTGAAGGAAGGTTATGGGATTTTAGAAGTAAAATAGGAAGGAAGAGAGGAAAGAAGGAAGGAAGGGAGGGAGGGAAGGGAGGGAGGGAAGGAGGAGGAGAGGAAGGAAGGGAGGAAAGAGGAAGGAACGAAGGGAGGGAGGGAGGGAGGGAGGGAGGAAGGGAGGAAGGAAGGGAAAAAGCTTAAAGGAAGGTTATGGGATTTTAGAATTAAAATAGGAAGGGAGGGAAGGAGGGAAGAAGGAAGGAAGGAGGAAGGAATGAAGGAAGGGAGGGAGGGAAGGGAGGGAGGGAAGGAGGAGGAGAGGAAGGAAGGGAGGAAAGAGGAAGGAACGAAGGGAGGGAGGGAGGGAGGAAGGGAGGAAGGAAGGGAAAAAGCTTAAAGGAAGGTTATGGGATTTTAGAATTAAAATAGGAAGGGAGGGAGGGAGGGAGGGAAGAAGGAAGGAAGGAGGAAGGAATGAAGGAAGGGAGGGAGGGAGGGAGGGGGGAGGGAGGGGGGAAGAGAGGAAGGGAGGGAGGAAAGAGGAAGGAATGAAGGAAGGGAGGGGGGAAGGAGTGCAGGGAGGGGAGGAGGGAGGGAGGAAAAAAGCTGGAAGAAACTTCAATTCTAAAACCCCGCAGCCCCCCGCCGAGCCTCTTCCCCCCCCTCCGCCCCCCCCATTTCCGCGGTCCCGCAGCCCCGGAAACCGCGCTCCCTCGAACTCGGGGCCGCCCTCGGCCTCACGGGGTCCTCCTCTCCGCGGGAAAAACGCCGGAAAATGCAACAGCGGGAGGAAGAGGGACCGGGAAGGGGCACCGCCGGGGGGGGGGGCGGGAGTCCCTTCCTCGCCCCTCCTTTGAGCAGAACTCGAACCCCGGGCGCCGGGCCGCGGGGCCAGCCGCCCCCCCACGTCGGCGGCGGGGACGATGGGAGTGGTGGCTCCAAGAGGGGCTCCAGCGGGGCGGAAGGTTTCCCCCCCGGGCCGCGGGAGGGAAACGAGGCGTTTCTTTCCGCCGTTCAGAGGAAACCGCGGGGGATCCAGATTGAAAACCCGTTTCGGGGAAAGCGGACTAACGGGCGGGAAGCCGCCTAGCCGGGCGCCGGTGCGGGGCGGGTTCGGGGGAAAAACGACCCAAAACTTGAAGGCGACGCTAATTGCAATTAGGGTCTATGGGGGAGCGCAAGCCGTGGGCTCGGGAAAGACCCGTAGACAGGCGTCCCTCCGCATTTGCAGGGGTTGGGGGTGCGGGAACCCCACAAAAGGGGGGGGGAAAACCCCCCAAATATCTATAGGATTCCCTTCCAAAGCCATATTTGTCATGCAAAAGAAATTCAGCCAACTGTGGATCCAAATATACGGGTCAGCCGGCCCTCCGCATTTGTGATAGGATTAGGGGAGAATTTTTTTTCTCCCCCCCCCAAAAAAGTGGGAAAATTGCAAATATGAAAGGGGGTGGGCGGGCCTGGGGACCCCCTATTTCCTCTCTCATGCCCCAAAGGCTTTGATTCCTGCTTGGCAAACGGGGGTTGGACTGGACGGCCTTGGGGCCCCCGTTCCACCATCCTATTATTTTACTACGCCGTTGTGTATAACGGGGCTTGAGGATCCACAGATTTTGGGGGCCTGGAAGAGACCCCCAAGTGGGTATTGGGGTCCCGTGGTGCAAACCCCAGGGGACATTGGGGTCCCGTGGTGCAAACCCCAGGGGATATCGGGGTCCCGTGGTAGAAACCCCAGGGGATATCGGGGTCCCATGGTAGAAACCCCAGGGGATATCGGGGTCCCATGGTGCAAACCCCAGGGGATATTGGGGTCCCATGGTGCAAACCCCAGGGGATATCGGGGTCCCGTGGTGCAAACCCCAGAGGACATCGGGGTCCCATGGTACAAACCCCAGGTGACATTGGGGTTACAAACCCCAGGGGATATCAGGGTCCAATGGTGCAAACCCCAGGGCGTATTGGGGTCCCATGGTACAAACCCCAGAGGATATCAGGGTCCCGTGGTAGAAACCCCAGGGGACATTGGGGTCCCATGGTACAAACCCCAGGGGATATCGGGGTCCCGTGGTACAAACCCCAGAGGATATCGGGGTCCCGTGGTAGAAACCCCAGGGGATATCGGGGTCCCATGGTACAAACTCCAGGTGACATTGGGGTTACAAACCCCAGGGAATATCAGGGTCCCATGGTGCAAACCCCAGGGGACATCGGGGTCCCGTGGTGCAAACCCCACAGGATATCGGGGCCCCGCTGTGTATCCCCACATTTTACTGCATGGCAAACAACAAGCTACGTCTGCGGAAACTTGGCGCCCCCCCGCCCGCCCGTGAGCGTGTCACACGTCGTGGTTTTGCTTTAACAAGCAATATGCTAACGAGCCTTTATTGGGCTCCCCGACTTCCTCCAAAGGAAGGGAAAGTCCCCTTTGATAGGCAACAGGAGGAATGAATCACCGGCAAAATAATGGCCTTTCCAGACCGATGAGACACTTCGGTCTCGCAAATGGATTTCCTATCTTTTTTCTTTCCAGTGAGAACACTCTCTCAGCCCCAGAAAAACCCCGCAGTAGGGTCCGCCGTAAGCTGGAAACTACCCGACGGCACAACGACCGACAACTTGTAGAGATTTGAGCACTGGGCTACAACCCCAGTGGTTCCTTGCTCAGCCATGGAAACCCACTCAGCAGGTGCCACACTCTCTCAGCCCCAGGAGGGAAAAAATATGATAGGTTTCCCTTAGGGTCAACATAAACCAAAAAGTTTGAGCGTTGTACTACAACCCGAGAGAGCCGGGTTCGATTCCCCTTTGCTCGGCCTTGGAAATTCACCGGGTGACCTTGGGCGTGGATCACACTCTCTCAGCCCCTCAAAAAAAAAAACCGTGACAGGCTTGCCTTAGGTTCATCCTAAGTCAGAAACACACTCTCAGCCTTTCTTTCACCTTAAGTCAGAAACGAATGCCATTGAAACTCAGTGAAGCCATTGAAAATTGCGGGGCATGTGTCACATACTCTCAGCCTCCCAAAAAAACCATGATAGGGTCTCCTCAGGGTCACAAATGGTGATATGTCTGCAATTCTTGGTTTAAGGTTCAAAAGAAGGTTTAAAAGGTTGCTGTGTGCGCCTTCCAGTCTTTGCCGACTTCTGGAGACCCTCAGGTGAACCCACCGTGGAGTTTTCCTGGGGCTGAGAGAGTGTGACACACGCCCAAGGCCGCCCGGTGGGGTTTCCGTGGCTGAACAAACGGTTTCCAGGGTTATAATACAATTATTTTATTGCAGTCTTGTGCCGTTTGTGTCCCTTTTGCTCAGCCTTGGAAACCCAACTGTGTGACCTGGGATGTGGCACACACTCTCAGCCCCAGAAAAAAAAACCTGTGATAGGTTTTGCTTTAGGGTTCATCATAAGTTGGAAACAATTTGAAAGCCGAAAAAGTAAACAAACGAAAAATACGACAACCCACAAGTCCAAATGACCCTATCAAATTTTTCTGCAAGATAGGAGTTGAAAATAAAATAAATATAATAAACAAAATAAATACAATTAAACGAGACCAGTGAAAATGGAAGAGTTGCTTAGGCTAAAAATTAAAGCCTGTAGCACCAAATTGCAAAAAAAGAACCCACTTTTTGCCTGCCTAAACATCTTCTGGCTCCGAATGCGAATGATCAAATGCGGGCATGAATCACGCCTGCCCTAACGAGGACCCCTGGCCGGTAACGAGTTTTCTGAGTCAGCACAATTCAGACTGCTGGTTCAGGGAAGAAAGGCTGGAGGGAACTGACTCAGACAACAAAAGGTCAGGTCATTGCTTCAAAATAAAAACATGCCCGGGACGAGCTGAGACAGTGGCCACGGAGGTCAGAGTTCGGACACCGTTACGGGGCGGCAAAGCTCGACCCCGTGAATTTTCACAGGGTTTTTTTTCTTCGAATAACGTCTTGCCGGCTATCTAACGGCGAATGTGAACATCCACCGGGGCTAATTCTTCTTGCTTGGCCGTGGATGGGCGGCCTTGGGCGTGTGTCACACTCTCTCAGCCCCAGGAAAACTCCCCGGCGGGTTCACCTTAGGGTCTCCAGAAGTTGGCAATGACTGGAAGGCACACGACTGCAATAAAATAATTGTATTATAGCCCTGGAGACCCCTTTGTTCGGCCATGGAAACCCCACCGGGCGGCCTTGGGTGTATGTCACACTCTCTCAGCCCCAGGAAAACTCCCTGATGGGTTCACCTTAGGGTCTCCGGAAGTTGGCAATGACTGGAAGGCACACGACTGCAATAAAATAATTGTATTATAGCCCCAGAGACCCTTTGTTCAGCCACGGAAACCCCACTGGGCGGCCTTGGGCGTGTGTCACACTCTCTCAGCCCCAGGAAAACTCCCCGGTGGGTTCACCTTAGGGTCTCCGGAAGTCGGCAATGACTGGAAGGCACACGACTGCAATAAAATAATGGTATTATAGCCCTGGAGTCCCCTTTGTTCAGCCATGGAAACCCCACCGGGCGGCCTTGGGCCTGTGTCACACTCTCTCAGCCCCAGGGGAAGAGCAAAACCCCTCTCTGAACAAATCTTTGCATTATAGGGTTGCCGTAAGTCGGTAAGGCACCCAGCAAGCAGGACGGGAAGCCCCACAACTCACCGTCGTCGTAGTAGAACAATTTCGTGGTTCCTCACTTCCTCGCCGTCCGGCCCGTTCCCGAGGCTCGTTTGCGTGCTACCACCGGGAGAAGAGAAAAAAAAAATCACATGCTTTTTAAGGTTTTTTAAGAGCAAACTCAAGCGGTGAGAAGGGAAAATTCAAATATCCCCTGCAACCGTGGAGTCGAAAAATTTCGATCTGACGGAACAACAACTTGAGCTCCAACGCTGGGCTGTGTGACACTCTCTCAGCCCCAGAAACCCCCACGATAGTTTTTTTGCTTTACAACCCTGGAGACCAGATTCAATTCCCCTTTGCTCAGCCGTGGAAAGCCACTGGGGGGCACTGGGGGCAAAGGTCACACTCTCTCAGCCCGCCCGCCCCCAAAAATAAACTCCCAAGATGGTCACTTTAGGGTTGCCATAAGTCAGAAACAACTTAAAGGCACACAAATATACTCTCTAATCAAAACGACCAGGGCAACCTAAATTTAATTTTGTGACTCTGTTTAAATGACGGCATAGCTACACTCTCTCGAACCGAGACACCCTCCACAATTCAATTTTATGACACCGCGCTCCTATTTATGGCGGCACAGATACTCTTTCTAACCAAGATGCCCTGGAGAACATGCATTTTAATTTATTTCTTTCCCACAAACTGCACTAAAAGTTTTGGGTTCCAAAATTTTAATAAAAATTAATTAAAAAAGAAAGAAAGAAAGAAAGTTTTGGCTTCCAACAAACAAGCCGTTTTAAATGGGAAGATGTGTCACAGTCTAAATTGACTGTATTAATGACACAAATCTATCAGCTTTCCCTATTTATCTTGGTTAGAGGGGTGAAAAATGCTCTGTGGCCTTTTTTAATTTTAATACCAGTAAATATAAAGATGTGTCAGTGCCTATATTTGCTATTTAGCTGGACGTTTATCTTCTTACTAGAAATTATTCTCTTGCTATTTTGGGATCTGTTGTGTCTGGGAGATTACCAATCCAGCCCTCTGTATTATAATTATTTATTAAAATATTTGTATTATATTAAAATTTATTATTATTATTATTATTATTATTATTATTATTATTATTATTAGTTGCTGTTATTGTTATTATGATCATGATTATTATTAGTTGTTGTTGTTGCTGCTGTTATTGTTATTATGATTATGATTATAATTAATTATTATTATTATTAGTGATCTTGGGCCTGTCACACTGTCTCAGCCCCAGGAAAATCCACAGTAGGTTCGCCTTAGGGTCAGAGAGGATTTATTTTAATATCATCACCACCGCCACCATCATCATCATATAATAATAATTATTATTATATTAAAATGAATCCTCTCTGACCCTAAGGCGAACCTATCGTGGATTTTTCTGGGGCTGAGACAGTGTGACAGGCCCAAGGTCACTTAGTGGGTTTCCACATCCGAGCAACGGGGAATTAACCCCCGGTTTTTGCTAATTAATTCAAGTTTTAAGTTAAGTCTCTCTCTCTTTCTAAGGATGCTTTTCCAAAAATTAATCATACTTGCTGGTTTTTAAGACACTTCCCCCCCCCCTCTAAAAATAAATGTTTGAAAATGGGGTGTGTCTTATATACAGTATTTAAACGGAGATAAATTTGGAGGTTTACCTAACGAAGTCCAGCTTTGGAATATCTGAACTTGATATGATTCTGCCGTACGCTAGAAGTCGGAAAGCAAAAAAAGGGACGAAAAATTATTATACGTACCCTTGGTGTAAAGGCACAAAAAAAGCAACAAACCATTGCAACCGATGGGTTTCCGACCCAAAAATAATTATTTTACAAACCCCTTGCAATTAGCAGACGAGAGGACAATTTAAAGGGTTAATTACCGAGCACAAAATCTGTCTAACGAGCGTCTGCGCCTAATTGTGAGTCACACCAGAAGCAAAGAGAGGTGACAGGAAAACCAAAACTTTGAACAGAGGTGAATCTGAATTAAGTTTTTAATATTTTGTCACTTTCTCTCACCTCAGGCTCACTGGGGTTGGTGTAAATCTCTTTTAAAGAAAGCAGAAAAATATTCTTTTTCTTCTTCTTCCTGTAAACTGAAACAAAAGTCATCTGCAATTGTGAGCGTTGTCATTTTCAAAATCGTCTTTCCTGTGACTCGTTAGCGAAACGATCAGAAATGCAGATAGTGCCGCTGTTTGGAGTAATTTTCCAGAAAACCAGGTCTCGTTCGGAGAATTTAATGTCAAAATACCACACACAGAGACACTTGTGGTCAATGCATCATACTATATATATATATATATATATATATATATATATATATATATATACATACATACACACAGGTTTCTGATTCCAGTAGTAGATTACAAATTATTTGGAAATACTGCCTTCGTGACGGGTTTTTGCTTTCTGTAAAAGGACAATGCAATAAACCAGTTATGGGGGAAAAAGGGGGCTTTTTTCTTGGTCGAAAGGTATGAAGCATCTGTTTGAAATACCTTGGGGGTCTCCCATCCAAGTCCTAACCAGGACTGACCCTGCTTAGTGCCCAGCATCAGGCGGAATCTGGCGTCTTCCTTGGGGGTCTCCCATCCAAGTCCTACTCAGGGCTGACCCTGCTTAGCGCCCAGCATCAGACGGAATCTGGTGTCTTCCTTGGGGGTCTCCCATCCAAGTCCTACTCAGGGCTGACCCTGCTTAGCTCCCAGCATCAGATGGAATTTGGCGTCTTCCTTGGGGGGTCTCCCATCCAAGTCCTACTCAGGGCTGACCCTGCTTAGCCCCCAGCATCAGACGGAATCTGGCGTCTTCCTTGCGGGTCTCCCATCCGAGTCCTAACCAGGGTTGACCCTGCTTAGTCCCCAGCATCAGATGGAATTTGGTGCCTTTGGGGGATATAAAAAATATTTTTATTGTTGTTATTAGGATAGTTATTTGTATTCTGCTTTTCCCTGCAAAATTAGGCCTCAAAAAGTCTCACAATCTTAAAAAATAAATAAAAACATAGGGAAAGTGAACATTAAATTAAATTATTATAGAATAAAAATAAAATTAAAAACAAAAACAAACAAAAATGTGAATCTTTTTAAGCTCTTGCAGGAATAAAAATAAAATACAAAAAATAAAAATAAAAATAATAAAAAATTAAAAATGTGAGTCTCTTTAACCTGGACTCTTTGCAAAGAGCTTCTCTGACACCTTGTGGCCATTCGGGCTAATTGCACCAATTAATTAATTAATTAAATAAGATTTGTATTTCTTGGCTAATTGCATTAATTGCTTCTTATTCTCCGTCTGTACCCTACACCGTGCGATTACTGTCCTGGCGCGCTTCCGATTTACGGCGACCCGAAGTCCGAACCTCCCAACGGGGCTTTCTTGGGGCTGAGAGAGTGTGACACCCCCCCTCAGGGAACCGGTTCCGTGGCAGAACCACTATTACCGTCAATGGGTGTTTTTTTTTTTTTAAATGGACCGACACTCCTTTATAGGTCCGTTTCCGGGAGGAAAAGGGTGGACAGATAATCCCTGAAAAAAATTTCTCCCTTGAAAATAGGGGTTAAACAATGATTTTAGAAACGCATAAATTAACAAAAATCATTAAGAGCCTCTTTTTTCTTCTTTTTTTTCCTCCCCCTCCTCCTTCCAAAATGCACCCCTCTCCCCCCTGGTTTTCGGGGCGGGAAAGAAACGCGCAAAAGCCTTTTAATCGAAGGACATCGTCGGTCGCAGCCAGCGTGGCTGAACAGGCCCGTCGCCGCCCGGGCCTCTTCCGCGACCTTTGCTCCAGACTCCGTCGCCGCGGACCGTGGGCGGCGCGGGCGCAAAGGTCAACCCGCCTCGGGCCCTTTGCGATTTTCGGCGCCCCGCGCGTTGCTTTCCGCACGGTCGGATTAGGCCGCCGCCATGCTCGGGAGGGCCCCTCCGTTCGGCCGCTTGGCCCCGTTGGGTTACCACAACCCCAAACCGCCCGGCTCCAAGATTTGGCACCGGATCCCGGGCGCGGGAGGACTCCGGCCGCAGCGAAGGGACGCCCGGACTCCGAAACCCGGGAAGAACGAAGTGGGGTTTTCTGGAGACGACAGGCCCCGGATTCGAAACCCGTACTCGGAAGACGCTTTTCTCCGGGGATACCTGAAATCCCACCTGCCTGCCCGGGTATTTTGGGGGGCTCCTTAGAGACCCCCGTAGTGGGGACTCTTTGGGGGCAGGTTGGGGTGGAAATACTCTCTGCAAACAAAACCGCTAATTGTGCATATGTATAAAAATGTATCTTAAAATATAAATATATATTTAAAATAAATATAAACATATATTAAGTATATATTAAAATATATATTTAAGTATACATATAATTAGATATAAAATCTATATTTCATTTATATATATAAAATATATTTTAAATATATACATATATATATACACACACACACACACACACACATATATTAAGTATATATAAAATATATATTTTAAATATATATATAAATATATATAAAATACATGTTTTACATTTATATATAAAATATATTTTAAATATATATATATTAAGCATATATTAAAATATATATTTAAATACATGTACAGATATAAAATATATATTTTATATTTATATATAAAATATATTTTAAATATATATATAAATATATATTAAGTATATATTAATATATATATATTTATATATATAAATGTATATAAAATATGTATTTTATATTTATATATAAAATATATTTGAAATATATATATAAATATATATTAAGTATATCTTAAATTATATATTTTAATATATATATATATAAATTTATATAAAATATATATTTTATGTTTATATATAAAATATATTTTAAAAACAAGTTAAAAAAAGAGGAATTCTTCATGGACTTTTCTGAGCAATTAGAAATCAAGCAATGCGATATTTTGTGGGTGCCTCGATCCGTGGTTTGCTCGGGCGGCATAACGAGTCATACTAATTTATCGATAAATAATTTTCCCTCTCTCCTTACAGGAGGTCAGAGTCCCTTCGCATTTTTCTTTTTTTCCAAGTTAGTGTTTAGTCAGCTTGTAAAACTTAATCTTCCGCTGAGTTAATGTTTTACGGTGTGTTTTTTTCCCCCCAACTCCTTTCCAACGTAGGCTGACCCCAGGGCCTCGTGGGATTTCCTGGGGCTGAGAGAGTGTGACTCACCAAGGGTCGCCCAGTTGGCTTCCATGGCTGAGCGAGGATTCACACCCTGGTCTCTGCCTGTAATTGTAGAATAATGTTTCCCCTTTGTTTCTTATTTTTCCCCCTCTCTCTCTACTGTTTGAACATTGTGTTTTAATTTTAGTTTTATGTTGAAACTGTTATTTTGTGTTAAAATTAATAAATATATCTCTATATTTGGTTGCCTCGCGTGCCTCCAGATCTTTCCCAACCTATGGTACCCCCTAAGGCGACGCTATCACAGGGTTTTCTTTTTATAATTATAAAAATTATAAATTATAAATTATAAAATTTTTTATAAAAAATGATAAAAATTATAAAATCTTATAATAGGATCGCCATAGGTCAACAGGAGACTTATACACACGCACACAATGCAGCACAGGTCCTAAATACCCCAAAAGGACGGCCAGACCCCACCTGATCTTGGAGGCTAAGCCGGGCCAGCTTTGGTTAGGACTTGGATGGGAGACCGCCGGCGAATACCAGGTGACATTTTGGAGGCGAGAATTTGCGGAAACCTTTTCTGAGGGTCCCTTGCTTTGTTTGCCTGAGAAACCCCTGCGTCCGTGTTCACCGGAGGGCCGCCGTAAATCAGAAGCAACCCGAAGGCAGGGAACAACAAGTCCCATCGTCCTTTCTCCACCCTCTTCCTCGCCGTTTCCCTCCTCTGATCCTCCTCCTCCTCTCGCAGGTATTTGCCGAGGTGAACACGGACCTCGAAAGGTTCGGGGCTCGCGTCGAGGACGAGATCGACGCCCTCGGTCGCGAGTGTGAATCGTACCCGCCCCGGCTGCAGCAGTTCGACGCTTGGGGCCGGCGCGTGGACCAAATCATCACCTGCCCGGCCTGGAAACGGATGAAAGACATCTCGGCCGAGGAGGGTCTGGTTGCCAGCGCTTACGAGAGAAAATATTCCAGCTGGAGGTACAAATTTCCTTGAAATTAGCCTAATTATTAGCCAAATTAATATATATATATATATATACACACATACATACATATACATATACATACATACATACATACATATATATTAAATTTCATGTTGTCTTCCTGCTTTCCTTCGCTGATGCCTTGGTTGCGTCCCACTTCGATCTGTTGTAATCTTGGGTGTGTCACACTCTCTCAGCCCCAGAAAACCCCAGGATAGAATACGCCGTTAAGTCGGAGGCACGCGACAAAAAAATCAAAATTAATGGCGGTTAATCGGGAGACCAGGATTCAATTCTGCGCTCAGCCATGGAAACCCCTTGGGTGACCTCGGGCGTGTCACATACTCTCAGCCCCATGATGGATTTGAGTGTTGCTGCGACTTGGAAACAACAGCAGACAACAAGGGAAAAAAAAACACCTTCCCCTACTATCTTTAAACCCGGTTTAAACCCATTTTAAACCTGGTTTTCAAAACCTTTTTGGACCTATTTAAATATTGCTCTTTTTGTATAACTTGTCCACACGTCCCGAATATTGCTCTCATAAATTTTGCATAATTTGCCCGCACGTCCCGGTCCAGTTTCGTTTACATTTTAAATCGCATTTTACTTTGTGTTTTATCTGGATAAATTTTTGTTTTGCCGTCGGATGGTCTCGTGACATTCGTACGGACAAAAATCACCTCGAATTGTTCCGAAAATCGTGAAATTCAATGTACTCAGCGCTCGCAATTCTGCAGTCGAGACCGCGGACGTGGGCGACGCCGAGGCGCGGTTTAGGAAAAGCGAGGGGACATTTCTTGCTTCTTGCGGAAATCTTGGTGGCCGCAAAAGACATCTAAAGGGAAAGAAAATGTTAAAAAAAAATAAATAAATATTGCTTTTTCGGGGATAAAGGTGAGGCTTTGTGTGTTCTTCCTCCCCGCCGCAGCCGAATCCACCAAATTGCCAAGTTGTATTTGTACGCGCCCGTGTCTCGCTTCTTTTCGTGTCCCCTGGCCATGACGGACGGAGCGGCGAAAGTAATCGAGGTGAGATATTTTTTTGGGGGGTTGGGGGGTTAATTGCCGCTTCCAGGACCCCCAAAGACCCCCCCCCAAAGATTGCCAAAAGTTCGCGCATTAGGCCGCAAAGCCTGGAAAGCAGGGCTCGAATCTCTCCGGAGGCCCACAGGCCAGTCACACTCTCTCAGCCTCGGAGGAAAGCAAGGGCACACCACCCCTCTGAGCAAATTTTGCAAAGGAAAAAAACAACAACCCTATAATAGGGTTGGAAACAACTTAAAAGGCACACGGCGACGTGGCGTTACTACCCGACTTGGCTCGGGTACCGTCTGCTGCTCTGCCTCAGGCAGCAAAAAGTCTTGGGGCAGCCCTGGCTCTTCTTGCTCCCCAAAATCATAGAATCCTAGGGCTGGAGGGGCCCCCCAAAGGCCATCCATCCCGACCCCATTCTGCCGATGAAAGCATTCTCTTTGGTGCAGCAAGTCCATTCATTGTGGGATATTTCATTATTATTATTATTATTATTATTATTATTATTGTTATTATTATTATTATTTTCTCCCCAAAAGTCCTTGGGCATCCCCAAACCCTTGGAGGACATCTACGCCCGGCTGACGTCACGCGACCCCAAAAGGTTCTGGACGTCCGGCCAGTGGATGACCGAACGCAAAGGGGGCTCGGACGTCGGTAAGTGTGCGGAAATGAAAGACGGCTTCTCGTTTGGGTTTTTTTTTTTGCAAAAAAGCAAAATTTACTCACCGACGAGGCATGCTTTTGGCCGGACTTTTATATTCCTTTTTTTCCCCCACGCTTCTCCTCCGCTGCTTTTATTGTCGGAAGCCGCCTCGGGGGAAAAGTGGTCTACAAACGTCACGAAGAAATAAGAAATAAAAATGAATATCCTCTTTGGGCACCGATTAATATTAATTTTAATTAATTTTGATTTTAATACACAGTATTAATCAGTTTAAAAAGCGAATAAGAGACACAGAGGTGCACAAATACAGTCGGGGGGCCACGCCGGCGGGGTTTAGGGGGACGGGGCCCCCCGCAAAAGTGGGAAAAAATGGCAAAAAATCAAAATGCGTGGCTCCAAATCAGGGCAGGGAAAAGAGAGGGAGATTGGGGTGGGGGTCTTATATCCCCCTCGGTTCGCCCCTCTTTTTCCTCGGGGGGCCGGTGGGCATCGGGAAAATTGTCCCAAATTTCCAAATTAATCCGGGTGCTAGACCGTAAGGTTTCCCGGAAAAAACCCGGAAACTATTTACGGGATTTTCGAGCCATAAGGAACCGCATACGGGATTTTCCAGACCGTAAGAAACCCGGCGACGCGACGAATTTATTTTTCCCCCCCGCAGCCGGTGGCACAGAAACCGTCGCCCGCGAGCTCCCCGACGGGAGCTACAGCCTCCACGGTTCCAAATGGTTCGCGTCGGCCGCGGACGCGGACGCGGCTCTGACCCTCGCGAGGATCGTCGGTTCGGACGGGGAGACGCGGCAGGTCAGGGCGGGGGCAAGGCCGGCGATCGCGCCCGGGCCGCGGGGGGCCCGGCTGCGGGTTCACCGACCGCGGCAAGGGGGACCGTCTCGAGGGGACGGGGGGCGTTCGAGGGGACTTTCCAGCGGAGGATCGGCGTGGAGAAGTGCCGCAAACTGCGGTCGCGCGGGATGGAGGCCGAACGGGAATAACGAAAGGCAGTGATTTTGACGCAATACGATGGAGAGATATATATCTATACATCAATATGATCAAAAATATATAGTCAGTCAATATATGTTTTTATATATATATATATATATATATATATATATATATTACACACACACACACACACACATATAAAATCTATATATATTACACACACACATATATAAAATCTATATATATTATACATACACACGCACATATATAAAATCTATATGTATTATACACACACATATAAAATCTATATATATTATACACACACACACACATATAAAATCTATATGTATTATACACATACACACATATATAAAACCTATATATATTACACACATATTACACACACACACATACATATCTATATATATAAAATTTATATATAATACACACACACATATATAATCTATATATATTATACACACACACACACATATATAAAATCTGTATCTATTATACATACACACACACATATATATGTATATATAAAACCTATATATATTATACACACACATGCACACATATATACATATATACATACATACGTACATATATATATATAATTTATATATATTATACACACACACACACACATATATATATAAAATTTATATCTATTATACACACACACACACACACACACATATATATATATAAAATCAAAAGTGTATAACTACTAAGATTTATAATGCATTGCATAAGCAATACCACGTATGAGGAAAATGAAGAGAAATGGGAACGCGGGCATTTCCCCCCCTTCCCTCCACTGTCATGTCTGTCATTTTGCGTCGTCGTTGTCGTTGTCGTTCCTATTATTTCTCCCGAAAGCAGAGCGCCTGTCGCCCGGCCTCCCTCCCACGGGTGTCCCTCTTTCCGGCCGCAGGGGTCCGGGGGCCTCTCCCTCTTCTGCCTGGGGGTCCGCGACCGGGAGGGCCGCCCGAACGGGATCCGGGTCCGGCGGCTGAAGGAGAAGCTGGGCACGAGGCCGCTGGCCACGGCCGAACTCGGTCTGGACGGGGCCAGGGCCCTGCGGGTGAGCGGAGCCGGGGCCCTGCGGGTGAGCGGAGCCGGGGCCGTGCGGGTGCGGCGACCGGCCCGCGCCCGATGACCGACTTCCTCCCGCCCCTCGGTCTTCCCCAGATCTCCGCAGAAGGCCGCGGAGTGGCTTCCATCGCCCACATGTTGACCGTCACGAGAGTCCACAACGCCGTCGGCGCGGCCGCGTCCATGAGAAGGTGACTCTCTTCTCTGTTTATATATTATATTTTTTGTTATTAAACGAAGGGCCCCCGGGGCACAGTTATGGCCATTTGCAGAATCTTCCGAGTTCCTTATTTATTTAAAATAACGCAAGTATGGCGAGTTCCCAGCATCATCTTGAGGGACTGGACACATTTTTAAACGCGATAATTTGCTGCTCAGAGTTTATTCTGCAAATCCACGTCCGGAGATTCGATTTTTTAAAAAATAATCTTTATTTATTCCCATGCGCTGCTACAATCAGGTTGCAATCTTTGGGTTGGACAACCTCATTCTTTGCAATATTTTGATGGAGAACCTTAGTTCTTCCTAAGGTTTAGGTGGAACCTTCTTTTCCTGATGTTTGAAGCCGTTGCTCCGTGTCCTGGTCTCCGTAGCAGCAGAAGAGAAGCTGGCTCCGTCCACCATAGGACACCCTTTCCAATATTTAAGCAGAGCTACCGTAGCTGTGAGAAATAACTTTCTGAAAACTCACCTTGGGAAGTTCCACCGGGGGGAACTTGTAGGCCTTAGAAAAACCTTAGCATCGTAGAATTTTAGATTTGGAAGAGACCCCCAGGGGCCATCCAGTCCAACCCTCCCTTGGACACCCAGACTCCGTTTAAAAGCCTCCAAAAAAGGCGGAGACTCCACCACACTCCACGGAGGCAATTCCATTGTTGACCTCCTCTTAAGGTCAGGAATTTCTCCCTGAAGTTTAGGTGGAACCTCTTTCTCCAAAGTTTGAAGCCGTTGCGCCGCATCCTAGTCTCTTGAGCAGCAGAAAACAGGCTAGCTCCGTCCTCCAGGGGCTCTCTCTTTGGTCCCGATTCTCCTTCCACGTAATGGAGGGAGGTTGTTTGCTTGCTTGTTTGTTTGTTTTCTGGTTTTCCGACAAGGCCCTGTCCAATCAGCAAGAGACGGTTGCAGCACGAATTAGAGCGTATGAAGCGTTTCCGCTTGGACGTTGCTAAGAAGAACTCGTTGCTTGTTCTGAACTAGTTTTGCTCCTGCCCCGTAGAGTGATCCACCTGGCGCGGGACTACGCCACGAAGAGGAAAGCCTTCGGAAAACCCCTCATGGAGCACCCCTTGCACATCCAGACCTTGGCGCGCATGGAGGCGAGTGAGATCCGTCACCTACGTAATTACGACCCTCGTTACTGCCACTGTCGAAAACGCTCTGGCCCAGAGGAAGTTCTTCCTAAGGTTTAGGCGGAGCCTCTTTTCCTGAAGTTTGAAGCCGTTGCTCCGTGTCCCGGTCTCCGGAGCAGCAGAAAACAAGCTGGCTCCGTCCACCATAGGGCATCCTTCCCGATATTTAAACAGAGCCACTATATCACTTCCGTCCAGTAGAGGGAAGGCGACCCAGAGGATCAGGCGGTTCTCCCAGAGGAAGTTGTTGCTTAAAAATAAACAGCCTTGTGGTTGCGTGTCTTCGTTTCCAACTTCCTAAGGCGAACCTATGATGGGGATTTTCTGGGGCTGAGAGTGTGTGACTTGCACCCAAGGTCACCCAGTGGCTTTCCATGGAATCAGACCCTGGTCTCCAGGCTCGTTGTAGTCTATAAAGCTTTTTTTTTAATTTCTTTTTTTTTTTAAATATATTTGTTATCAGGTATTGTGAACAAAGCAATTCAGATTGTCACGCTTGAAAATAATACGTAAAATATATGATATAAAGAGAAGAATTTAACAATAAGAAATTTAGATACAGTTATTACAAATGGAGGTAAGATTTCCCTTCCGAATTCTCTGACCGTCACTTAATCGAAATATATTAATAAAATCTGTTAACTGCAATGAATACCCTCCATTTGTAATTAACTTAATTTGTAATTAACCTAATACTTCCAAAAAGACTTTCTTTTATTTATTATTTCTTTTATTTCTTTCTTTGGATGAGTCTGTATCCAAAGCGTTAAATTAAATTTGATACCTCTATTTCCATATAAGCGAGGAATTTTTTTACCATGATGAACTTCGTTAATTACTGCCGTCCATACTCTGCCGATATGCAAACGATTTCACGTCATTCTTCCCATCGATATACTTATCGAACCAATTTGTAGACACGTAAATGGTGTGGCAGCCCATTCTAAAGTTTTATTCTGGTTTTCTTTTTTGGGGGTGGGCGGGTGGCATTTCTTTAGGAAAGATTGGCTCTTGCTTCCCTCCAAGGCTGAGAGAATGTGACCCGCCCAAGCTCACCCCGAAGGTGGGAATGGAAATCTTGGTCTCTGTCAAGCGCCCGGTCCCGGCGCTTAAGCCGCTGCACCCACAGGCTTTCGGGGCTGCCTAAATGGAGTCTTACTTCGATTTTTTCCTGCTTTTAGAGAGTGTGGAGACACCGTTCCTTCGCTCACCGCCGTTCCCGGGCTCTCTCTTTTCTTGGGCAGGTGGAAGCGCGAGGAGCGTTCCTGCTGCTGATGGAGACCGGGAGGCTGCTGGGGCTCGAGGAAGCCGGGGCGGCCACGGAGCAGGATCGGCACATGTTCCGGCTGCTGACCCCGGTGGTCAAACTTTACACGGCAAAACAGGTACCGGGCCCGGGGCTCTCGCCGGACATCTTGCCGTGGGCTATCCTTCGCGCCCCTCGGGGTGCAGAAGCCGAAACGCTCGCGAAGGGAAAGAGAGGAAGCAGAGTCGGTTATTTCGTGCAGCTGCTTGGTCCTGAAATAGCTATTTTTTTATTTTGTCAAAGCAAGAAAAGGCCTTCCAAAAACCACATACGCTGATATTCGGGGTGTACGTGAGTAGAGAACCAGCCTGTTGCTGAAGTTCGAGCATTGGACTAAGGGCGGGGAACTAGGAAGCCTCCCGAGAAACGAAGAGGACACGACAGCCATGTTTAAATATTTGGAGGGATGGAGCCAGCCTGTTTTGTGCTGCTCCAGAGACTAGGACGCGGAGCGACGGCTTCGTTGCTCAACCTAAAGGGTTTTTTTTTTCCTGGGGGCTGGGGGTGCGTGACACACCCAAGGTGTGGGTTCCCATGGCCAAGCAAAGGGGAATTATAGTCCAAAGCTCAAACCACTACATCACGCTGGCTCTCTTTAGCTACACAAATACGTTGTTCATGCATATTTTCTTCCCTCTGACACCCCATATATCGATCACGCTCTTGTGGATTAGGCTTGCACGGAAATTAATAAAAATATTAATTTGGAAAAACAAAACGGATACAGCTTTCCCCTACTTATCTGAGCGGGGAGCGTGGTCAGAAAATGGAAAAAGACGGGAAGCCCGGTCGAACGAATGCAAATTGTCGTTAATTTGGAAGCCTCTCGAAAGAGCCGGTTTTGCCAGACCATGGGGTGTCAAAAAGGGCTGGGTGCGAGGGGACTTCCGACCCACCTACTTCGCCGCTGCATTTTGCAGGCGGTGGCCGTAGCCTCCGAAGGGCTGGAGTGTTTCGGAGGGCAGGGCTACATGGAGGACACGGCCCTGGCGGTGATACTCCGGGACGCCCAGGTAAGGCTACCGGGACGGAGCCAAGAAAGAGGGAGCGGTGGCCTGGGTCCTGCCCTGTTGCTTTTCCTTCTTTCCTTGCTGCCCTTCTGCTTGGCCTCAGGAAGGTCTTCTTCGTTTTTAGGTATAATCTCTTTTCTTCTCGTTCGAAGCCATTGCTCCGTGTCCTAGTCTCCGGAGCAGCAGCAAACAAGCTTGCTCCATCTGACATCCCTTCAAATATTTAAACGTGGCGATCACGTCCCCTTCGTTCAACCTTCTCTTCTCCTGGCTGAGTCCACCCAGCTCCCTAAACCGTTCATTGGACATCGTGGTTCCCAGGCCTTCTACCATTTTGGTCGCTCTCCCTCTTGTCCATATTCCTTCCTGAACCGCACACAGAATTCCTCCATCTCTCTAAAGCAGAGTAGAGAGGTGCCATCCATTCCCTGGACCTTAACTTAACACTCCTATTGACGCAGTCCAGAATCGCATTGGCCCTTTTAGCTGCTGCATCACGCTGCCGGCTCATGTTCAGCTTGTGATCTACTAAGACTCACGCGTCACTCACCTTATATCCATGCATTTCACATTTTTTTTCCCCTGCCTGTTGTCACTGGATAACAATTCCATTTCTCCCAGAGAAATCTGCACATTTCAGCTTTGTTTTCCCTCTTTTTTCCCCCGAAAGGTTCTACCTATTTGGGAGGGGACAACAAACATCCTTTCCTTGGACGTCCTGCGCTCCCTTGTCAAAAGCCAGGGGAAAGTTCTGGACGCCTTCTTCTCGACTGCTCAGGCGAGTATGGACCCCGCTACTTAATCCAGGGTCATGGGGGAGACCCGCCACTGACAAACGCGCTCGGTTTCTAAACGAGCCTTCCGGGGCTTGACGAACCCGGACAATTTGAGCTTTCGGCTGGTGCTGCCACAGTGAGAATTTTGGCTTTCTGAGGAGCTAGGAAACCCAACCGCTCCCCCAGCCTCAAAAGATTAAAAGCTTTGGCCCAGATTTGGCTGCAATTTGAAATTTATTTATTCTTTTTTGTAAACAAAAAAAAACATAATTGCAAGTTGCTTTCTGCTTCTAAACTTTGGCTAAGTACATTATTTACTCCACACTCTGTGCACCCGTGCCTTCCAGTCACGTTATTTATGGTGACTCCATGGATTTCACAGGGTTTTTTATGGCAAGGAAGACTCAAGAGTTGATTTCCCCCCAATTCCTTCCTCTGAAATATTGCCTACAGAAACCGGTATTTGTTGGCCGTCTCCCATCCAAGTCCTAACCAGGGCTGACCCTGCTTAGCTTCCAGGGTCAGACAGGATTTGGTACCTGTAGGGTTGTTTACACCTTGCCTCGTATATATTTTCCGTCGTTGTGGGGTTTGAAGTCATTTCTGACTTACTGGAACCTTAAGGCGAATCTATCGCGGGGTTTTCCGGGGCTGAGAGTGTCCGACTTGAGGGTGACCCCAAAGTGAACTTATCGTGGGGTTTTCCGGGGCTGAGAGTGCGTTTCTGACTCGCGATGACCCTAAGTTAAATATATAATGTTTTTTTTGGGGTGCATTTCTGACTTCGGGTGGCCTCAAGGTGAATTTACCACGGGGCTGAGAGTGTGTGACCCATGCCCAAGGTCATCCATTCTGGCTCTCTTGTATATATGACTGCCGGTTAATTAATTAATTCCGGAATTTGTCTCCCGGGTGCCGGACCCGACAGAAACTCGTGGCCGAGGCCAGCCCTTTAAGATTAAGGTTTTGAGAAACGCGCTCGTTCTCCCTTCCGGCCGGTTTCTTTTCCAGGCCAAGCTGGAGGGGGCCCTCGGCCGCTCGGAACTGGAGCCGTCCGTCCGAAAAATCCGGAAGGCTCTCTGCGGACTCCGGCGGTTCGCTCGGGAAACGGGCGCCGAGGGGGAGGCGGGGATGCAGCTGGCCGCCAGAGACTTCGCCCGCACGCTAGCGCGGATCTACGGAGGTGAGGAAAAGGGCGCCGCGAGACCCTCTTTCCCGATCTGCTCTGTCCCAAGAGAGAAAATAGAATTAGAGGCAAGGAGTCGGAAAGGGAGCTATGAGCGGAGGCAGGCGTGAGCGCGGCCGCGGTTTTCTGAGCCCAGCCCAAACGACCTCAGCCCACGTTTTTCAGAACCGTGAAAGTTAAACCTATAAATTTGGAGGGTCGACCGAGATACCTCGGAGACGGGACCCAGGCCCAAACGTGAAATTTGTACGTGTTTCATAGACACCTTGCACTCGTACCCCAAAGGTAATTTTATACAGTATTTTTTTTAATAATTTTGCTCGTGAAACGAAGTTTGCGTACCCTGAACCATCAGGAAGCAAAGGTGTTCGCCGTCTCAGCCCACCCGTCCGGACAAAATGTCGGATTTCGGAGAGCTTGAAATTCACAAATAAGAGAAGTTCGACTTGCACCCCCTTTGCAATTCCAGAATCTTAACATCCAGGGCATATTTTGTGGCTTCTAGCCTCCACAAGACCCCTTTTGCTGCTCTGCCTAAACTTTCTCTCTCCCCCTCTCTGTTTCCAAAACCTTTTGCTCCCCAAAACCTTCTCAGCCGACTACCCAAGTTTTTCATCAACGGAAACGGGTGGGAGACCCATCCTTTTGGTATCTTTGAAGGGTTTTGTATTTTGGTTATAAATTTGTTTTTTGTATTTTGGTTATAATTTGTTTTTTGTATTTTGGTTATAAATTTGTTTTTTGTATTTTGGTTATAAATTTGTTTTTTGTATTTTGGTTATAATTTGTTTTTAATCATATCTGTGTTGTACCCCGTTGTACAAATAAAATCTTCTTCTTCTTATTATTATTATATTATTATTATATTACTATCATCATCATCATCATCATCATCATCATCATCATCATCATTATTCCACATTAATCTTTGCATTTGCTTTTTCCAGGGGTGCTTCTCCTGGAGCATGCTGCCAGGCCTGGTGCATCAGCTGCAGACATCTATACCGGTCAGAGGTATTTAAAAATAATAATAATTATATTCTCTCCCCTCAAAGCAAAGCATGGAACGGGTTCACGTGTCCCAAAATGTCCGCACTTGTGGCAACTATTGGAGGGACAGAATTCAAAGGTGCAGCCGAAGGGATCTGTAGCACTGTACAGACCAACTGGGGATAAATTTCGTACATTTAAGTCTATTTTATCAAAAGCGCGGAGCAAACTGCCCAAGAACAGACTTTTATATTTACGAATAAGCAGGCCAAAAGGTGCGAATCGCAGGAGAAACGGCAGGGGGATCTTGTAGCACCTTTGGACCGAGTTTACGGGAACATAAAAGTCTAATTCATCAAATTCACGGAGTGACGAGGCTCGGAACAGACCTTTCTTGGGTACGGATGAACACGTGGCTGGTCAAAATGGACGCTGTCACCCACAAACCCACAAGTTTGGCATCTCTATGGCTGTTCACATGTGCTGCCTGCTCGTTCATAGCTATAAAGGGTCTCCATATATCTGAGGAAATAAGGCTTAACCCCTGGCCGGGATGGGGTTGGACTAGATGGCCTTTTGGGATCTCTGGGATCCTATGGACGGAGCTTCTGTCGCTCCAAAACCCGACCAATTCTTTTGTAGCGATAAAAGGTCTCCATATATCTGAGGAAACAGGCTTAACCCCTGGCCGGCACGGGGTTGGACTAGATGGCCTTTTGGGATCTCTAGGATCCTATGGACGGAGCTTCTGTTGCTCCAAAACCCGACTAATCCAAACAACAAGAGATCCCACCTAAATGCTAGGAAGGACTTCTTGAGTACACGAGCCGAGAGTGGAATACGGGCTCCCTAAGACCTCCCGTTCCCCCGAAGTCCGAGAAATCCCGAAAGGCACAAAGACTAAATCTGCATTTCCAGTTTTAAGGTTTTTTTGCTCCCTTCTCTCTCTCACAGGTGGTGCCTCCAAGACCTCTGCCCCGTGGACGGGGGAGACCGAGCCGGCTCTTACGGGACGGACGCGGCCGCTCTCGATGCCGCTTTGGTTTTCGAGGGGCACCCCGTTCTGAAAGGGGAAGTCTAACAAAGGGATCGGGGAAGCCGATCCCTTCCGCATTCTTGGAAAAGGCACGCCGTTCCTTCGTAAACGGAATAAAAATGGTATTACTCACCACGACGTAAGGTCACAAAGAGACACGGGTTTGACTCCTGCTTGCTCGGCCACGGAACCCCGCCTGGGCGGATCACAGACTCTCGGCCTCCAGGAAACCCTACGACGGGTCCCAAATGACTCGAAGCCACACAACAACAAGGTGTTAAGTTGGAGAGCGAGTGCGGTGTAGTTTCTTGAGCGGGTTTCTCCCTTAAAAAACTCCACTGTTTTAAACCCGGAAATGGGTCTAAATCTCCGCGAACAGAAGAAAAGGATCGTTAAGGTCGCAAAGTTATCCCCGACGGCCGAATTAATGGACCTTTTTGGAAGGTTTCTTGGAAGACTAGGAACAGGGGACGTTTTTGGAGCAATGAGAAACCTTAACGATGCCACAAACAGTTACCAGAAAAGGGAAGAAGACACATTCTTGAATCTGCAAGACTTTTCTAAACGAGAGGGGTAGATAGATTAAAAAGTGGACGTAGATCAACAATGGCTCCCATGCGAAACTCTAAACTTTATTTCACTTTTTATTTTTATAGATTTAACCATTCTAAAGTATTTACGCCTTGCTTTGACCAGAAAAAAAAATGAAAAATATAAAAGAGCAACTCTAACCCCCTTTAGGAGCAAAGGGTTATTAAATTTATATTTTTTTATTTTTTATATATATATATATATATATATATATATATATATATATATATATATAAATAGAATATATATATATATACATACACAACTATGTGGAGACAATTTCCTGCTTTACATACAAAGGAAAAAAAATATTAATAAAAAAAGTGCTTCGTTGATCCAAAAGACTAAGAGCTGCAAGCGTTTTTTTATTCACACTGTACATCACAGATCCCCACAAAAAAAAACCCGTATCAGAACCTCTTGGCACCTGTCATTTATGAACTGCAAAACATATTCAACCTTGTTTCCCGCCGTCTTATTTGTACCATTAAAAAGAAGAAAAAAAAACCACACACACACACACTGGGGCAAGTGTGTCACACAAGACCATTTCCAAACATGCCTCCATTTACGGGAAAAGTTGCCTGCATGGGGGCTAACATTTTTCCAACTTACTCAACTTCACCTGAAATGGTAAATTCTGGAGATATTCAATGCATCTTTTTTTCTCCCCCTTCTCCCTGCCTGCTCCCAGACTATTATAGCCTCATTAAGAAAAAAATCCAAATGAGATTTTGCACCCGAAAACGAGATTTTGCATTTAAAGGAGATGCTCTCTTGGAACCTCAATTTCTCTTTTATCCTTAAAACAATGCGCTGTCCACAAAGAACGTGGAAAAATTCAGGCTAGCTCGCCTTTCCTCTATGGATTTGGAATTCCAAGATACCCAAAAGCTTTGCCAGCGTCCCTTAGAAGTTACCTCCTCCCTTTGTAGCCTTCTCGTTACACTTCCATTTCTTTTGCAAACTTATTCTGCAATTATTCCGTGACTTTGGCATGGCGATCCCTTTTCCACACAGCTCCTAAAACACCCTGTGGAGAGTTTTCATGCCTTTTCATGCCAATTTTTGCACGGGAAATCATCCCACAGCGCCACAAAGAAGGGTGGCATTGCAATTCCAAGCGGTTGGCACGGAGAAGGCATCCCGTGGGAAGCCGTTTTTAAGTCGGGGCAGTTTGATAAAACGCGTCAGCCCAAATTCTCCAAGACTGGGAAGGGGGCAGAACAGAAGAAAAAGGCAGGGGGCATATCGTAACTCTTATTTTCGAGGCATAAATGGTTTCAAGCTTAGCCTAGCAAGTGGTGGAAAACGGGTATTGTAACCCTTTGCCCAAAAAAGCAGAGTATACTTTTGAAAGGGAAATATTTAAAAAACCCTTAAAATGTGAGGCCTTGGTCACAACATTATAGAGCAATGTTTAAAAAAAGATTTTTCTTTTTTAAACTACCAGGGGAATATTTTAAAATTTGTGTTCACCAAGTCTACATATGGATCAAAGACAAAAACAAAAAGGAATCTCCACGTTTGTGCATCAGCATTTTTAATCTTCACTGGCCACTGACTGTAGAAAGAAACTCTAAAACCCATGTCTGTTTTGGGGGCAGTAAAAAGAATATCCCTGGCTGATTGTTACGCATACCATCTACGGGGCAAAGTCAGGGAGCTCTGCCTTCTGTGTCCCCTAGGTTTAAAAATGTGATTTTTTTTCCAAAGCTACAAGCGATCCAATCCCTTCCGAAACAAATCGCACCGGCAGAACCTTTCTCCTCGAGACGCCCCCGTTAAAAGAAAAACGAGGCCGCAAACGGGGCCGACGGATCCCTTACCCCTCTCACGTCCCTCCAACAAGCACACACTTCCTTTCCTCACGGTCCGGGTATTTTTTTTTCCCCCAGTGACGAGTTGTCCGACAGCGTGGAGATCTGCGACCGATTCCCCCTCCCGCCCCCCAAAAAAACGCCCGTTTTGTGCAGCGAGAACGATCTATAAATCCCGCTCTAGGAACAGAGACGGGGGGAGAGAGAGAGAGAGTTCTTTTTGAGAAGGCAGCTTCCATTCCTTCTAGCAGCAACAACATCCCAGGCAGCAGATTTGGGTACTTTTTTTTTTCTTTTTTTGCTGTTGGGAAATAACAACAGGAGTGACTCAAAAGCGTAAGCTACAAGTATTCACAACGTCTCTGGACCGGTTATTTCTTCTCCCTCTCTCCGCAAGGTGAGAACCAACGAGGACGACGGATTTCGGTCCTGTTTCAGTCTTCCAGCAAAATCCACACGCGTGGAGAAGGAAAAGGGAATCGGAAGGAAGAGTTCGGAAAAGGTTTTCCACGCTCCGCCCATCCCGTTCTCTCCGTCCCCGTGCCGTAATCCGCACCCCCAACTCCGCAAAGTGTGTCGGCTTTCTCCAGAAATGGGCACGTCTGCTTCGGGGGGGGGAGAGAGAGAGAGAGGCGGCCGCCTCCGTGGTTTTCCCTCCCGGGCCGGCCGCTCAGTTTGAATTGGCAGCGATGGGTTTGTCCAGTTCGCGGTGGTCAAGGCTGGTGTTGCCGGGGTGCAAGGTGGTGTAGCAGGACTTGCACACGCGGCTCGGCTCGAAGAGCTGCTGGCTGGGGACCGGCACCTTCTGGTTGCAGCAGCTGGAGCAGAAGACGTTCCCGCAGTTCCTTGAGACAGGAGGAGGAGGAGCAGGGAGAGAGGAAAAATTAGAAACGCGTTTACGACAGACGCAAGGAGTGAATTTAGCGGTGGCAGAAAACGGCCAACGCTTGGGGCCGGTTGCCCGAGAAGAGACCAAGCTAGGCTTCTTCCCTCTGGCCACCTGCAGTGGGATGCTGAGCCATATCAATCCAAACCAAAAAACCACGACCTGGAAAAGATGGGAAAAGGAGGACGAAGAGCCGCATTTCCTGGCTTCCCCGCCAGCCACGGACTTCCTCTGTGCCGCACGTTGGCGCATCCAAACGCTTCCCCACGGGAAGCCAGCTGAAATCGAAAGCTGGGGGACCGGCAAGCCAGTCCCTTTCTTGGGTGGCAAAAGAAACCCAAACGGAAGCCGGACGGGGCCAAGAGGAGCACCAGCTTTCGGCACCGAGAAAGTACGTGAACGTGAACCCGGGGACCATGCCAAGCCAAAAGGTAAACAGAAAGAGTTGGGTGATAAATATAAAATATACACGTGCGTCTGTCTGACTACCCACAGGAAGCCCTTCCTTCCCCACGATCTGACGGCTCACCTCAAAATTAAAGGCAAGTTCCATTAATTTGACGGGGGCTCCACTCTTCTGACAGTTCTTCTTGCCGACAGAGAGACGCACACGCATGTTTTATACTTATATCCTCACTCTTGCTGTTTACCTTTTTTTCCCCCGTTATTCCAGCGCGTTCGGCCTCCCTCTTCCCTTCCGTCTCTTCTTCACCATGCAAAGCCACGCAGTGAGTAGCCGGAGAAGACGCAGCCTGCATGCGGTGAGTGAGAACCCCGTTTTCGGGGGCCGGTCAGCGTAACTAGTGCATGCACCTTGGGGCAGGGACCCAACCCATTCTGCTTTCTCTTCGACGTTCCTCAAGGAGTTTAAGCCGGCACGGTCCCCGGTTCACGAGCCCTGAGCTACCAATTTGGGTGGACGTTAAGGAAGAACTCACAAAATCCTAGAATTGGGAGAGCCCCGAAGGGCTATCAAGTCAGGTATACATTTTTGGGGGGACACCCTGTGTATTCTCACATAGCCACAGAGCTGGAAGAGACCTCAAAATACCTCCAAAGAAGGGGATTCTATCACACTCCCAGGCATCATATTTCAATGTCACAGGATCCTAGAACTCCATAGTCTGTTTTTTTTTTTCCTCCCAATTTTTCCAGGGAAAAACGGGTTTCAAAAACACTCCGGTCCACAGTGTCACTGTTTGTATCCTGGATTAAAACACAATTTGCCCTCTGACCCCTGGCAAGGAGGCACTGGTCAAGAGTTCTCTAAAATCCACTGGCCCTCCTTGCTGCCCAGCTGGAAACACAGAGAGGCCAAAATAATTCGATGATGGCTAAAAACCAAGCAACTGCCTGCTGTTATGATCAAAATACTCCTCTACTGAGTCATTTATGGGTTACCCAGCATACAGAACAACACACAAAAAAGGTGGATTTTGAATTTAATGTGAGAAGAGATGTGCTGCCCACAGAATCCTCCTCCGACAAGCTTGTCGTCGTCCTTCACGTTTTTTAGGGCAAAGCGGGGGAAGAAGGGAAGGAGTCAAAAGTTAGTTCGGAGAGGTTATATCAGAGAAATGCGGACAGACAGGAGAGGGCTGTTGCGAATGCTCACCAAGTCTGATCAACTCGTTCGGAGTCCCTGCAAGGAGGGGAGAAAGAGCTCAGAGGGCAGACTAAACCAGCAAAGTTCTAAAAAAAAAAAGAAAATGGAAAAGAAAAGGAGCCATCGGCTTTCCTTCCAACCTCGAAGAGAGAGGAACGAACGCGCAGCTCCGCGCTTTATAGTGTGCCGAGGGAAATTAATTTACAAGGCTCCTGGGGGACTAGGAAAGGGTAAGATCCGAAACTCTCCTGCCGCTTAGCTAGCCACTCTGTCACCATCCGTCCGGCACGAAGAGAGATCGGAAGAAGGCGAGAAGACAGGTTTGGAGAAGATTTGGAAGAGGAGGGGGAGGGAAAATGTTCTATACAGGTGTCTCAGATGCTTGGCTTCTCCCAAAGGAGGCCTACAACCTTGCTGAGCGGAAGAGGCAGGACGTTTTGGTAGGATAAACAGCAGCCCTTAGGGAAACATAACAGCCAAAAGGACAGAGCCTGGCCAGAGACTACGGTCGCCCCTCCGTGTCCATAGCGGCTAGGGGTTCAGGATCTCTTGCAGAAGTGCAAAGACCGCAAAAATCTAACCCTCCCCAAACCATATTTAACACACACAAAGAAGTACAGTTCATGGATATTCAACCCATCGCAGATTCAAACGTGCCTTCACGTTGTTTCCAACTTATGGAGACTCCAAAGCGAACCTAACAGGGGGTTTCCTGGGGCAGAGAGACCGTGACGCACCCAAGCTCGCCCTGTGGGCTTCCACAGCCCAGCGGCAACTCGAACCCTGGTCTCCGGGGTTGTATTCCAATGCCGAAACCACTATGACACTCTTGATCCAAACGTATACAGCACGCAAGACATTCGAATCCACATCTGACGCCCGGTTCTGCCTTCGAGGCAGCGGGCTTCCTTTGCAAGGCAGAAGCGGGCGGCTGGTGGGGTTTCCCTTCGCTGCTGCCCTATGTCATTCTCAATAAGAACTTCTTATTGGTAAGCAGGCTGGCTGCATTATTATAATTTTCCTGCAGTATTTTGTAATGGACGTTGTTCCACAGACAAATAAACTTGATGATGATGATAAGGACTTAACAAGCTTTGCCTTGTGTTTGCAGTCTCTCTGAAAGCCTCGTGAGACTGAGAGACACTGCAAACACAAGGCGAGGGTAGTGGCACAGATGGCAGCAGTCAATCCACAAATAATCCAAGGAAGTTAAATACTCAAATGTGGAGGGAGGAGCGTAATTCCAGTCCTGTCACACACAGTCCCGCCCCCCTCCCCGGTGCAGGGTGCCGATTACCTGCAATGGTGTTTCCTACTGACCAGCCAGAACGCGCTGTCGCAGCCGTAGCAGTGGGCAGCCAAGTGGTCAGGCAGCCACCGGGTGACCTAAGAAATAACAAAGGCAAGGCCTGGCTTCAAAATACAGCACGGTGACAGGAAGTTGAGAAAGTAATAAAAACAGAAGTCGAGCAGGGAGAAGAAAAAAGCAACAACAGAAAAAGCAGATGGTTCCTGATGTACCCCGGAGAGTCCATGTGGAGTCAGTCAGCCCTTCCTTTTTGGGGGCTGAAGAAGAAAAAGAAGAGCTTCTCCTTGCTGAGAAATGCCAACTGCCAACAAGCTCAGACTCCTTGATATGCTGGCATTGCCAAATACGTAGAATAATGAATTATTCCATTATTCAAATACATGAATTCATCACGCAAAAGGATCTTCTGGCACTTTTTTTGAGACTGAGAGAAAGAATTTGGGAGCATAAGGCTTTGTAGACTCAAGTCCGCTTCATCCGATGCAAGGGCCTAGGAATGACCACAGTTAAAATGGATCTTTATCCACAAATTCTGAATTTCCGTTGCCATTCACACGTGCCGCCTGCTCACCCACGGCTAGAAATATCTGTTCTTCGGCACTGCGCTCCTGCATCTGACGAAGTAGATCTAAGTTTGCGAAAGCTTACGCCATTAACTTTTCTCAGTCCCAAAGATGCCACAAGACGCCTTTCCCTATAATACAGTTATGCCTTTCAATCCTACCACCACAGATGCATCATTTCCCAGTGTGAATCCAGAGACGGAGCTTGGAAGAGTTACTTTCTTGGATTACAGCTGGCTGGAAGCTTCTGGCAGCTGTAGTCCAAAAAAGGAAGGAAGCGACACTTCCACGTATTAGAGACAAGAGGGACAGCTGGGGAAAAGGTGGGAGGAAGACTCCCAGTGTTAGAACCAGAGGGAGAGGTAGCAGAGCGGCGTCATTAGTATCGCGTGCTGCTGAGAAGGGAAACGGAGAGAGAAAAGGCCACGGAGAGCTGGATTCCACCTGTACCTCTGTGTCCTGTTTCTCCACCTGCTCCCAGCTGGCTTCAGAGAAAATCTCTGTGCTGCAGCGAGACAAACAGTTGTGATCCAGATTGCTTTCCGAGTCAGGGATTGAAGTCTGTTGGCAAACAAACACAGCTGAACAGAACCTACTCCCAATTCCCCCGAAGGCGGATGAGGCAGCCGAGAAGAGGGAACCCTGTAATCTCTCCCCCTCTGGCTTCGAGAGTACCCGGAGCCGTGGACAGCCCTGCACTGCCTACCAACGCAGGGACCGTCTAGCAGCGTGAAGCCCCTCTGTGGTCCCTGAGGAGACAGAAACGGCTCCGGCATCAGCAGAAGTGGACCTCTGGCTTCGCAGGAACCGCAGAGAAGCTTCGTTTTATCCGGTATTATGAAACCTCTCTAGGCTTCCTGCAAAGCTAGAGGGCTACCTCTGGTGACGCCAGAGCCGTTTCACGCAGTAGTGTTGGCGGAAGAGCAGGTTCCCCACGTGGATGCCGTCACTCGGATGCCAGGATTTTACATTTAATACTTCTGGATAGTGGGTAACTGATGTGGAAAGCAGTATCATGGATAAAAATAACTGCCAGGTGGCAAATGTGCCCCCTTGCTTGGCCCGAGTCCCCCCCGCTGACTCACCACTTCGTCCCCGTACTCGCCGTTGCAGGGCAGCGAGCTGTTGAAGTACTGGCTCTCCAAGCGGCTCCGCAGCTCCTGCAACTGCTTCTTCAAGGTCTCCACCTCCTGCTGGTGCCCGCTTTCGATCTGCCGGAGGCGCTGCTGGATGACGTCGGCGTACACCGGCATCCCGTCGTCGTCCAGGTGGCTCCGCGCGGGCTGGTCCGGGCTGTGGGCCGCCTGCTGCCGGCCCGGAACGCCAGGCCCGCCCTTGTGGTAGAGGCTCCGGAGCTGCGAAGGGCCGGAACCGCCGCTCGCCGCCGAGACCTGCCGGCTGAGCGACGCCTTGACCCTCCCACCCTCTCCGTTCACACAGTGCCCGTTCGGCGCCGGGTGTTTCTGGATGACGCTCAACCCGACGGGCGTTTCGGCCACCTTGTTCTCCGGCTCCGGCTCGCCGTTACAGACGACCTCTTTATAGTCACATAAAGGCAAGGCACAAGGTGAAGGTGCTGGGTCGGAGACGGTGCCGCCCTGAGGAGTCCTGTTTAGCTTCGCGGCCAGCCTGTGCAGCTCTATCGAGTCCTCCCTCTCAGGCCGACGTTCAACGGTCGGGAAGAGTCCCTCTGTGCTGTTGTCCGTGCGGCGGAGCCAAGGACAAGAGACATTCTCGGTTAAGGTTTCCGTTGAGCTCTCCATGTTGGATGCTCCCGTGTCAGGCAGCGGTGGACCGGGCTCGGGAGTACCGTGAGGGTTTTCCACCGCAGCAGGAAGTCTGTTCACACCCTCCTCCAAAGCTCCAGCCTGCCCATCCCTTCCCCGGGGTGGCTTCTGGAGGGGCTCCTCCTGCCTCCCTGGAAGCTCAGAAGCCCCCTGGTTCAAACCGGGATTGTCTATTAACGTATCCGTATCCCCCTCTGTCTTTTCGCAAACCTTCTCGGTAGGTTTGCCTGGGCTCCCCGTCCTCCTCTCCTTTTCCAAGGCAGCGTCCTCTTTCCCTTCTTTACTCGACATTTCCTGAGCCACCCTCACGCTCTCCTCCTCCAGGCCTCCGTCCTCCTCGGTCGCCTCCTGCAAAATGTTCTCCATCTGCCCCTCGGCCACGGCGACAGACAACTCGGCTCCCACCAGAGTCCGGCCGGGTTTGCCCAGGCCTTCTCCCTCGAAGGGGTCGTCATCCCCCACGTTCCCCAGGCTGCTGAGCTCGAGGGAGCGGCGGTGCTCCTGCCATTTCTCGTTGAGGCTGGGGTCGCTGCTACGCCGGTTGGTTGTCGGTGGGCTGCCGCTGCTGTCGCAGGCGGTTGTCAGATTGTCGAACGACCGCGTCTTTGGCAGCCTGGAGGAGGAAGAAACACGACACTAAGAAAACAGAGTAACAGAATCACGGAATCTGAGAGCCGGAAGAGACCCGTGGGACATCCAGTCCAACCCCTTCTGCCACGCAGGAAGACGCCAGCCAAGCCCTCCCTTCGACAGACAGCCATCCAGCCTCCAAAGAAGGAAGAGACTCCACCACACTGCCTGGAGGCAGCGGTGTAGTCCACTGTCGAAATGCTGTTACTGTCAGGAAGTTCCTCCTAATATTTAGATAGAATCTCTTTTCCTGAAGTTTGAAGCCACTGCTCCATGTCCTAGACTCTGGAACAGCAGAAAATAGGCTTGTTCCATCCTCCCTAGGACATCCCTTCAAATATTCAAACACGGCTATCGTGTCCCCTCTTAACCTCCTCTTCTCCGGGCTAAACATCCCCAGCTCCCTAAGCGGCTCCTCACAGACTTCACGGTTTCCAGGCCTTCTTCTATTTCGGTCACTTTCCCCTGGACACCTCCCAGCTTGTCCGTATCCTTCCTGAATTGCGGTGCCCAGGGCTGGACACAGGATCCCTCCAGATAAGGTCTGACCAAAGCAGGATGGAGTGGCACTGCTACTTCCCTCCGCCGCTATTGAAGCACCCTGGAATCACATCGACTTTTTTAGCTGCCATGTTGTTGATGCAGCGGCTAAAAAAGCCAACGTGATACATTTTTAGTTGTTAGTTCTATTCTCCTTGAGCACTAACAAGCCACCCCATACCAACGACTACTTTTTCCTGGCTTGCAAGGTTTAGTCTTTAATCATACAGAGAATGAATGAAGCTCCTGCCTCGTGGGGCAAACGCTTGCCGGCCTTCTCCTGTGTCCCACAGCTCCCCAGCTCACCTGCCCAGAGGCGGGTCTTCGGGGCTGGAACCTGGCAGTGGGTACGGGGCACAGGGGTCATCCGCTGGGGTAGAGGGGGAAGAACAGGGCAAGTAAACGGCACTCCAGAGCATGAGGTTTCGCACATGGCACACCGGGTACAGCACCTAAGGGAGAAACACAGAGGTTGAGCCTGACTCGGACTTCGCTTGGACTTTCGGCTTTTGACTGGCTGACCGTCACAGACTCTCAGCCCCAGAAAACCCCTGTAACGGGTTCGCCTTAGTGTCACCGTAAGCCCAAAACGACTTGGAGGCAGACAACATTTTTAAAATACGGTTTTTACGTGGTGGTTTTAAATCGTTTCTAAAAATTTCACTGTAAATGTATTTTAACTGTTCTGGGTCCCACTCTGGGAGAAAGGCAGCGCCCAAATGAAACAAATTTTTTTCATACGTGGTGGACTTGCAAGCTTGGAAGTGGGAAGGGTTTTTTTTTTTATTTTTAAAGCAAATCCTTGAATAAAAAAATTTCAAATATGAGAAATACATGAATAAAAATAAAACAAAGAGGGAAATACGTACGGATTCGGACTGGGAGGAGTAAAGCAGGTTTTTGAAGGGCTTGTTTCCCGCCCGCAGCAGAGACCAAACGGAACACGTCCGCTCTTGGGTGTGCTTCTCATCCCTCTCTTTCGCGTTGTTGCACAGGAATGTACCAAAGAGGCAAGAGTAGGTGTGCTGCACCAACTTCACCTGGACAAAATAAAAATGAAACGAAATAAAAAAGACGCAGCAGAAATCACTCACGGCCCACAAGCGAAGAAAGCGTTCGATGGAAGGCTTGACGGAGAAGCTGAGCGAAATGGAGTTCCAACTCACAAGGAATGCTTCGTTAAATTCAAAAGAGCAGGGGAACTGCCTCTGGAGCTGGTGGACGCAATCCAGCCACTGCAAAAACACCGGGCAGCGCTCGTTCAAGTCGTCCGAATTCTCCCCGTGGCCGCAACGGTCGGCAAACTTGTGGCCGAAGTCCAGCCACTCCATCTCCACCAGCACCTGGAAACCCTGAGCAAAGGGAGAGCAGAAAGAAGCCTGCCATTCTGAATTCCTTTGGATTTCACAGGGATTGCCTAAAGGATTTGGGGACACAGCTACTGTTTTCCCTCTTAACCTTCTTTTCTCCGGGCTGAAAACACCCCCAGCTCCCTCAGCTGCTCCTCACAGGGCTTCATGGTTCCCAGGCCTTTGACCACTTTGGTCGCCCTCCTCTGGACACCTTCCACCTCGTCCGTCTCCTTCCTGAACTTTAGTGCCCAGAACTGGACACAGAATTATTCCACGTGGGGTCTGACCAAAGCAGAACAGAGTGGTACCATCCCTTCCCTCGACCAAGATGCTGTGCTCCTATAGATGCAGCCTAGAATCACACTGGCTTTTTTAGCTGCCGCATCACATTGCTGGCTCACGTCCAGGCTGCGGCCTACTATCATTCAATTGATACTCGTCAAAACTTGCTTGGTGGGAAAGACATCACATACAGGCTCTTTTTAAGTACAGCTGCCACCACCACAGAATCATAAAATACTAGAGCTGGAAGAGACACAAGGGCTGTCCAGTCCAACCCCCTGCCAACCTGTTAATTCACAGCTTTTCAGATATAAGGCTCCGGCATGCCAACTTTCTTTCTTCCCCTGCGTTCAGTCACGAACCTCAACAGTCCTGTAATAGGGATCCAGCAGCAGCTTGGCCAGGGCCACGATCTGCGGCGTCCGATCCCAGCCGTCCGAGCAGTGCACCAAGACCGGCCGCTGGTCTCTGTCCACCGCGTGAACCACCAGCAGGGCCGACTTCAGAAGCACGGACAAATGCTGCAGCCATTTCGTGCTCTCCAGAGCGGACAGCCAGCTGCGGATCAACAACGGGAAATAGTCTGACCCCCTTGGTTCAAGTCAAGTCTGAAGGCTGAGCAAGTTAAGATTATGTTAACGGGAAAATGGGAAGACATCCCTTTCCCATCCGCACGGAGGAGGGTTTTATACAGGGCACCCCCTGCTTAAGGGACTAGGGCAGTATCAAAAAACAGAATATAGGTAATATATATAAATGGGGGTCTACTCTTTCAGAAGGAAAGACTTGGGAGCATGCACATGCCAGATGTGAGAAGAACTGACAAAACAGCAGAATCCTTGTTTAATTAATGGAACTTGTCCATAATTTGCAAGCGTCAGAAGTGGAATGTCAAAAAAAAATGAGTTGACGAAAAGCACGGAAATACTGAATCCACAAACACCTTGGCACAAATTTAGGGCTAATGGATTCGGGCACTCCTCAACATGTAAATCCAAGAAACAGAAACCCATTCATAGGTAAAACTGCACGGGGTGGTCCTTGTACACAAAAAACACTAGGGAAGGACTTGCATTTAAACAATGTTGTTACACGACTGGAAAGGAAGGACTGTGCGCACTTACTTTCCCGGGTCCGGCATCTGCGTGCAGAGCAAACGCAGAGACTGGAAGCTCTTCCGGATGGAATGGATGTTTGCCATCCCCATGAACACCACTTCACAGTTTGGATAATACTCTATTCGAGGGGGAGAAGCAGAAGAGAAGGCACTTCAAACAAGGCGGAAACCCCAACGAACCAGGCGGCCCGGCTGTCAAAACAAGAGGCCGGCAGCTGCGGCCTGTGTGCTCAGACCCGTGGCTCCCATCGTCCTCCCTCTCCGGCCTTCGGAGGCTCTCAGGCGCTCCAAACAGGGTGACAAAGGGGTCTTGTTATGACAGAA
Organism: Cyclura pinguis; assembly: GCA_030412105.1. NCBI lineage: Eukaryota > Metazoa > Chordata > Lepidosauria > Squamata > Iguanidae > Cyclura > Cyclura pinguis. Next base: position 797,483 of record CM059616.1, read on the forward strand.
GAGAGGGAGTTATTCTAACACAGTCAGAAAGAAAAACACATGAGCTTATTTATCTACTAGACTAGCACTGGGAACAATGGGTCCCATCTGTGAAAGTGGTTTTACATTCATTTTTGTTAACCGTTTTTGTTAATTTCGATGCCTGCCCTATTAGCTGGAGAAACAAGAGATGGCAGAGGGACAGCTGAAAAGAGCAACTCTTGGTGTCAGGACGCCAGGGGCCTCTCTGGACTCCCACGTGTGAGAACGATGGGCCCTTTTTCAGCCACAATCTTCCTGCTGGCTGGGGCCGCCCATTCAGTTGTGTTCACAGGCAGTTCAAAAAAAAATCTAGATACGATCATTTACCGGTACGGGTAGGTAGCTCTGCTGAATTGTGAGACGTCATGCTAAATACTCTTTTTTAAATTTCACAGCAGGAGTTGGAGAAACTTGCAAATAATCAAATCCATGAAAGTTAAGCCGGCAAATGCGGAAGGCTGACTGTAAATGAAAACCCAACCTGAATGTTTCCTCCTCCCAGAAAGATTCTTCTGCCTTCTGATTTTGCATCTTCTTTGGAATCAAAATGGCCTCTGTGCCCACCGCCTTGAGCCAAGAAGGGCGTCTTAACATGCACACACGCCTGTGGATTCAAATGCCTTACGGATGGCACTTCTGAATCTATGGTGGGTTGAATCCGTGGATTGTACTTCTTTGTGCGTGTGTGTGTTAAGTATGGTTTATTCACAGTTTCCAACTTTCCCCAGGCTCCCACGCGCCTAACTCCTGCGAACGTGGAGGGACGACAGTATCTATATTTAACCCTACTGTAAGAAGCGAAACCCAGTCCGTGCTACCTCTGTTTGTCAAACTTCTGAGGTCCCAAGGCCTACCGGCAAACTCTGCACCTCACCTGGGCACTCGCAGCCTCCGCCTTTGGCCCTGTTGGCGACGGCAGCAGCGTAGGAACGGGCATCTAAGATCAACAGCTTCTGGGGCTGTATGGCTAAGCTCTCTGCTCCGGAAGCATTGGAGATGGAAGAATCTGGGGAGACAAGAGGGCGTGAGATTTGCTCGGGCCGTCTCCCAACGCTCACGGGTGGTTTTGGGTATACAGCAGAGGTGACGAGCAGCTTACCAAATTCTGCGTCAGAGAAGTCTCCTCCATTAGAGAAGTCTCTCGAACAGTTCCCGTTCAGCAGCTTGCTGCCGTTCGACTTCGAATCCGAGGCGCAAGCTTTGGCCATCGACTGGACCAGATGTTCGTCGTCCGCGTTCCTCCAGCCCCACCAGCTGACCTCCGGCTGCCCACAACGGGAAATGACTGCGCCGTTGCTCTGGTGCCTAGGCAGGAAGCAGGAAGCAAGCAGTTAAGGCCAGTCACCGCAAGCAGGAACCCACGTGCCAAGAAGGCTAGAACGAAAACAGCAGATGCCAAAGGAATTACAATCAGCCTTCCACTTTCGCTAGGGTCAGGGGTAACTGCAAATATCAAAACGTGTGTTTAATGCGTCCGCCTTAGGTCCCATTCCAGCAGAAAGGCAGCATGCCGGCAGACATACATAATAAAATAAATACATAAACAAACAAATAAATAAATAATAAAGGGCCGTGCAGCCCTTGAAAACCCACCTCTGGTCCTCCTTCGCCAGCTAAGGGTGGGCTGTAGCCCAATTTCTTAGCACCGCAACCCCTCTCCTGATTCCTCCCACGTTCAAGGAAGGAGATGGGCAAGAGACAGAAAGTATGGGGCCACCGTGCCAACCCGCCCCTTTCCCCTTTCCTCGACCCGGGTGCCCCCTCTCCCCACGGTGCCTCAGCCCCCTTCCCATACATACACGCGCATAGACAGACAGACATTTTGATATTTGCAATTTTCCCCCTTTTACAAGGATCCTGAGACCCTAACCAAAGTCAAGTGCCAACTGTATTAAAATAAATTAAGAAATCTTTAAAAAAATTTAAACGGCAGAACGATTCAACTCATTGTACAGACAGAAAAGACCAAAAGGCCAAATTGGGGTTGGGGGAACTATAAGCAAGCATCTCCACACTCCTCCAAAAGGGTATGAGAATCGGAGCAGAGCAAAACCCCAAAGAAGAGGTATTCATTCCACCCTCTGGAACAAGACAGGAAGTTCGGAAAGACCCCTGAAAGGTCCTTTTTCATTCTTTATCTCTCCCTCTCCCTCCTCACCTGTAAACCACAGCAGGGATGCGTTTCCACGACCGGAAGCTTGCCACGCTCTCGAGCTCCTTGTCTGTGATCCAAGCGGGAACGATGAGTTCTTGAGGGTAGCTGCTGCAGAGCCTGAAAGGAAAGCAAAGAAGACGTCAACAGAGAAAGGTGCCAGGTGCTGGTTAACTAACTTTCCAGGAAAAACACTCAAGCGTGCAGCAGAAACATTCGATTGGGGTAAACCGAGCAACAAAGCGGCTTGAGAAAAGTTGCTAAGACTGAGGTACATCGGTTAGTAGGAAGGTTTTCTACTGGAACATACAAATTTAGGCATTGAATGGTGAGGGCTGTAAACGTGCCATCGTGCCCCAGAACCCAAGTTTTCCCAGGCTCTCCTGACGGTCACGTACTTTCATCTTGGGAACTTAAATGCTTCTCGTGTTCTTTCTGGTTGTTCCCACACTGTCTTTCCAGGATTTCTCACTTCATTCCCTTGATGTCCCCCAACTCTTTTCCTTTCTGGGATTTCTCTGCACACCTGGAAGCCTTTCAACCCATGTCCAGATACACACAGCAACTGATATTCAATATATTGTTGGAAGCAGTTATTAGCAATTGTTGCAAGAGTGCATTCTATTCTCTACAAGCTAAGCTTAGCGGGGGGTTTTCCTTCAGAGCCAAGCCTTCTGACAAAAGGCTTTTATTGGGACTGATGGATGAGCAAACGGAAAGGAAGTACGGAAGATTACTACGATATATGGCCACAGCGGCAAGATTGATTATATTCACAAAGTAATGGAAGAATGAATTAACACCAACAGAAGAGGACTGGCAATTATAAATTGAACGACTTAGCAGACATGCACAAATTATCTGATTTCATCAGAGGAAAAAAATATTGAGTTCCATTTTTGAAAGATGGGGAACCCGTGAGTGCCTTTGTGATTTAAAAAAAAAAAAAGGAGAATACAACCCCACTCCAACTTATCTGACAAGTTAGAGACCGGAGCTCAGTCAGAACTCCAAGGATGAGAGAATTTCAAGTCACTCTCTATTTTCAACCACCCTGCTCAGGTCTTGCAAATTCAGGGACGTGGCTTCCTAGAACGAGTCTATCCATCACCCACCGACTACTTGGAGAGGTATTTCCCTTTCCTCCTGTGAATATTAAGAAAGCCTCCCTTGCCACGGCCGACGTCAGCAAGAGGATCCAATTCCAGCAAGCTCCGGGCAGGAACTGCCCCAAGATGTCAGCACCAACAAAAGCCGGGCCGCTTAACCTGAAGGCCGGCTGTCCGCGCGTCGTCAGAGAACTTACTTGTACTTCTCGTTGATATTGGAGATCCTCCAGGCATTGTTCATATCAAAGCTCATCCTCTCAACCTCATTTTTAAACCTCGAAGTCACGTGCTCCCCTAAGTATCGAAAGGACAACAGGGAGAGAAACACAGGGATGCTTATTTGACACGTTTATTTTGCTAATTGGCTCTCCACAGAGCTGAGGATTAATAATTAATTGTTTCATGAATATCGCAAAGAACAGAAATCCTCTAACCTGGACAAGGGCTACTTGTGGTATCATACAGGCCAAAAACAGAAAGGATCCCACAGTGCCCTCCCTCCAATTTGGCTTTGTGGTATCATATAGGGTAAAAACTGAAGGGCTGCCACCGTGCCCTCACTCCAGCTTGGCTCTGTGGTATCATATAGGACAAAAACTGAATGGCCGCCACTGTGCCCTCACTCCAATTTGGATCTGTGGTATCACACGAGACAAAATGGCCGCAGGATGGCACACCATGACACCATCATGCTGCTTGAAATTGCCTCTGGAAGGTGCTTCTTTTTCAAAAACAGCAGTGCAGCTTCAGGCTGCATTTCAAAGGTAAGCAGGTGGTGGTGAATGCTGGAGCTTTCATCTACAAAAGAGCCTTTCTCCTTGGTGTTTGGAGACAGTCAGCCTGCCTCTCACCTGGTCGGCACAAGTCCCCGTGCTGCTCCTTTTCACTGGCGTACACCTCCATGCACCAGGCGTGGTAAGCAAAGGAGAAGAGGTCCTCTATCTTGGAAGGAGGGCGGATGGCATGGTTGAGCCGCTTCAGCCACTCTTGGGTCTGCTCGAAAGTTGAGAACTGGCACCTGGACCAAACAAACAAGACAAAACCAAAACAACCGATTTCCATCAATATGAACCGATGGAAGCCCGCTATTTCAATGCCTGCAATACAGACAAATTCCATTAATCTGACCAGGGGACCTGCTCTCTCCACTGACACACGACATCTTTGGTCTACATGTGAAAGTTACTGAGTTTGGGGAGGGAAATCAACGGGTACCCAACGGGTACCCACTGTTTCTTGAAGCACATTACAGCTAATGGATAAAGCAGCCATTACGTACGACTGCCAGCGATCTTATTGTACAATATAAGACAAGTTGAGAGCACCGATAGATATTCATGCTTCCTTGCATCATGCCATGTGTTCAACTGTCAACATAAATTACACGTCCATACCTGATAATTTTGCAATCTTTACAAGTCAAGTGGAGCTGAAATATATCCCGGCATTCGACGCTTTCTATAAGCTGTAACGGAACCTGCGATTAAAAAAGATTTAGATGCCCTGATTCAACAAAAAAAGGCTGACACACACAGTTTTCTCAATGATTTATCACGAAAAGATTTAACCGATATACAAGCAGACAGGCAAAGATTTATTAGACAATTCAGGACCTGAAACAAGGTTATTAGTCATAGTAAACTGCTGTTTTCTTATGGTTTGCTTCTCATGTAAAATCATGGAGGGAACATCGGTCGAACCGTGGTAAGCCACGTAATCAGACTTCGCTTGTTTTAATCGGCTCTCCTTTTCCAATCTTGATGAAATAACAGAATTTAGATAACTAATGTTATCATCATAAACATGAAAATATAACTATTTCCAGTTGCGGAGGCATTTTACTGAGAATCAGCATGGTGTCATGAGTGTCAGGACTACAACAACCTTGGAGAGCAGGGGTTGATTCCCCTTTGCTTGGCCATGGAAACTCACTGGGTGGCCTGGGGTGTGTCACACACTCTCAGCCCCAGAAAACCTCATGATAGGTTCGCCTTGGGGTCACCACAAGACAGAAAATGACCTGAAGGCACACAACAACAAGCCATGTTACTGTGCTGGAGGAACAGCAACTTCAAAGGCTAAAAAAAAGAAAGAAAGAAAAAGAATATTATGGCAGGCATCTCTTACGGAGCAGAATGCATTTCCTCAGATGCATGAAGGGTTAGAAAAGTGTTAAGAAGAATGCCTTTATTCTATCCTGTAAAAATGTAGTGCCTCTTTATGACTGTTTGTCTGACCCGTTACTCAAGTCCCAGGCTCAAAGCAGCCGAGCTTTTATGGGAACAGAGAACTATCTTACAAACACGCACTCCTCTGGCTTTTCCAATCTGGTCATGTGGCAAACCCTCCCGGCCTCCAGGACTCAGGAACAGTAGCCATCCTGTTTTATTTTGCTTGAGAGATGCCTGGGGTTAGATATTCTCTTTTTACAGATACTGTAAGCAGGGAGAAGGAGAAAATGTCGGCCCTTCGCAGCCCCGCAACCGGCGTTATCACCGGAGCCTCCAACCCAAATGGCAACCACCGAAAGCACGGCTTCTTTTCGCCAAGAGTCGGCACGTGAAATGCCCCAAATTGTGGCCGTGATGGGATGGGCCATGATTTGTCACCATGGGGGCATTTGGCTAGTCCGAGACTTCTGCCTCGAGGTCAAGTCTGGCAGGGACAAACGGGCACTGGCTGATTAAGAGGCAACACAAGATCGCTGGAAGGTGTCCAGAGGAGGGCAACCAAAATGGCAAAAGACCTGGAAACCACGAAGCTCTAGGAGGAGCCGAGTAAGTCTAGCCTGGAGAAGAGAAGAGGGGACATGATAGCTATGTTTAAATATTTGAAGTGATGTCATATGGAGGATGGAACAGGTCCATTCTCTGCCGCTCCAGAAACCAGGACATGGAGGACTGGCTTCAACTTCAGGAACGGAGATTCCACCTGACCCTTTGGAAGAACTTCCTGAGGGTAAGGGTAGTTCGAGAGTGGAATATGCTGCTGCCTGGGGGCATCTTTCATATGACGTCCTTTCAAATATTTAAACATAGTTCCTTTCTCTTAATCTTCTCTTCTCCAGGCTAAACATGCCCAACTCATTAAGCCGCTCCCTCGTAAGGCACAGACCTCACTTCAACGAAACTTTGTTCTCCATTGTCCCCAGCTAATTATCATGCTTAACATCGTGACCACAAATCAAGACCACACCATGCAATTAGTGCAGCCTCCAAAGTCCAAACCGCAAAGCTGTTCAGTTTGGGAGATAAGGTAGCATCTCATTAAACCAATGGACCCATTTTCCTTGTTTTCGTTGAGACTCAGTCCCACCACAGTGTTGTTCTTGTGGAACGCAATCTCTAGATATCTCAATTGCTTTTAATTAAATTAACGATCTCCGGTAGACATAAAGAGTCTTGCTCGGTTTCTGAGGTATGGGATCTGCTAGGGTTTGGTTCCAGGACCTCCCACGGATACCGACATTCGTGAATGCTCAAGTCCTGTTATGTACAATGGTGTCGTAAAATGGCATCCCTTATATAAAAGTTTGTCTTTTGGAACTTTTGGGGGGGAATATTTTCAAGCCATGGTTGGCTGAACCCATAAATAAAGAATCTGTGGATATGAACGACCAACTGTACAAACAGCTACTTTTGTATGAAAATAAAGGGGGATGAAACCCCTCCAAACACAACCTGAACTAGTCAGGAGAAGTAAGGCTCACTACCTCTCGTTAAACAGCTCAAATCTTCAAATAAAGAGCTGGGCAACTATAAACCTCCAGATGTTGTTGGTATTGCAACACCCATCGTTCTTCACCATGAGCTATGCCAAAACAACACCTGAAGGAGCACAGCTGTCCCACTCTGCTTTAAATCTCAGTGTGCTGCACCCACCCACCAAAAAAATCTGCTTATTAGTTTCCCAATACAACTCTGCCGTGGCTTTTGATGCCACCTGAAGCTGTTGCTTCCACAGTTTCCTCAGTGTAAACCTCTGGCTGCTTTTCTTCGATGGAGCTAACCCCATTAGCTGCATTTTGACATGCACACAAAATATCCCCTGTAGAGTTCACAACAACCCCCCTTGCTGCTTTTGGAAAGGCACTACTCCGCCACAATTCATTGCAGGGCTCAGTGATCCTTTTGTGCTGTTCCTCTGACCCACGAATTTGATCTGTTCCCCCCGGAAGGCCTCATGCGTTTTAGCTCTGGCCTAGCCTGCGAGAAGCAAGTGACCGTCAGCATGAGCTTATTCCGTTTCCAAGCCAAGGCGCAGCAGTAAAATACCATCCAGCCACACCTTTCTACTTACAGAGATCTCACATGCCGCAAATTTACAGACACTCTATTGGAATTGCAAACAGGAAATAAAAATCAGAATAAAATCGGAAGGCAGACTTTGGATATTCTTAACTAGGGTTCACTCAACCGTACCCAGCTAACTTGCCTATCCAAAATCTATACCAAGGGGGGACAGAATCAGTAAATATTCCATGACGTTCGATTAGCTTTGTTAATGAGAGCACCAAACAAGATGAGCTTAATAGCACGTCTAAATAACAGCATTACCTGTTCAGTAAGAATGGAAGCAAATTCACCTTCCAGATTTCCTTATACTCAAGATTTTGTGACTTCTTAATGTAATTCACCAATCTTATTTGCACCAGTTGATCTGGATTACCTCCACATTTGTGGGTTTGACTTTCACGGAACTGATTTGATTCCCACACACACACACACATTTTGATATTTGCAGTTTTTCCACTATTGCAAGGGTCCTGTGCCCCTAACCTTAGCCAATGTGGGGCACAGACTACAGCCTATAAGTACAGATTTTGTTATGGAAAGTAACTTTAATTCTAAACTATGATGGCAGCCCCAACATATAAAGCAGGGCTGGCAAAATGCCGCCCTTCCAATGACACTGGGTTGCAAATCCCAGAAGCCCTAGTCAGCAGAGACAGTGATTAGGAACACTAGTCAAAAAACAACTGAAGCCCCCTCCCCAACTTTGGTCAACTTGGCTGCAAAGGAACCGTGTGGGTGGGCATCTCCCCTCTCCAATACCGGAAAAGCTCCTTTTCTGAACAGTCCAGGCAGACGTGAAGACTCACATTCACAAGGGATTCCTTGAATTTGATGTGAAGTCTGTAGTTGGAAAGTGCTATGACCGCATCCTCGGCTCGGCCCACGTACTCGGTGCTCTCGCCGTGGAGTTCAAGGAACGGTACCTGCAGAGCGGATGTAGAAATCCATTTCAAAAATCTATTTATTTAAAAATATTATTTAAAAGTGGGTAGCAGCCTCTCAAGGGCTCAAGCATACAAATTTCAGATATGGACCTGAAAGAAACATGAGATGGGAGGGCAGAGTCCAGGGCAATGAGGGGAGCTTTCCCTTCCCACTGCAATCCCTCACATAAACCCCTAAACCAGCTTGGGGTCAGGGGGGCACCGGGTTTTCAGGCAGCAGGGAAAGCTGAAAGGAGGGGGCCAGGAAATGAGAGGAACAATCTGCCAAGATTGGATTTAGAAACCAACAGAAAGCTAGGACATTTTTGCTGGAGGGTCCCACAGAGATATGAATTTTACGGAGCCAGCTGCAACAAAAGCGTCTTTGGGGGTACCAAAATGGGGAGCAGATCCTCTAAAGGTGGCTTGGCCAAATCAACTGGAAAAATCAACAAGAGGAGGAAGAGGTGCTAGAATTGGAAAGCCTGGTTCAGTCTGACATTGAACTTGGCCAAAATCTTGTTTTCGCTGCGTGCCTCCGACTTACGGTGAACCTATCGCAGGGTTTTCTTGGGGCTGAGAGTGTGTGACACGTGCAAGGGTTCCCATGGCTGACCAAAAGGGAATCAAACGCTGGTCTCCAGCGTTGTAGTCCAATGTTCAAAGCACTACACTATGCTGGCAACATCTTCCGGCCTGCCTGTGTATCGCCGCTGAGAGGGCAAATGCTAGTCAGGTGATTACCTGCAGATTGTCGTCCTCGCGGATCAGCTGCTTCCTGGGAAAAATCTGATTAGCTTGGATGCATTCAAGGCTGGGTTGAGTCTCTTCATCCTGGGGAAAAAAAGAGATCAGCCTGCTGAGTTCAACCGAGCGACAACACCGGTACGGGATCTCTGCTCCGATTAAGAAGCTGGAAAGATTCACTTCAAAGCACTCATGGATAATCTCAGTTATGAGAAGCTACTCTGGTTTGAATTCTGAGCATGGCACACCCAACCACACACCAACCAGCTGCCGTTTGGGACGGACGGGGCAAGAAGAGTCTTGCCTGCAGCAGGAGGGACAAGGTTAAATATTAAATTCAGTACAAGTACAAACTTTACAACTCATGGGAACAAGAGCAGGCGGTGCATTTAAACATTGTACAGGGGGGAAAAGTGTTTAATCACCAGTGCAACTTTTCTTCAAAGAGCAATGTCTCGTACATTCACCCATTTGACTTTCATGGATTTGATGACTGTCTGCCCTGCTGCAGCTCCCTTACTTACAAGACTATAAGGGGCAGGAAGACACCATCAAAGCCCTCCCTTTGACTGGCGGCCACTCAGCCTCTGTTTAAAAACCGCCAGGCCTCAGACACCTTCTGCAGTCACTAGGGTCAAACAGAGCCGTACCAATCTTGGCTCGTATCAATACTTTGAGGAACACAGCACAGAGTCAAAAGTTCCTGCCCGTCTCCAAAGGCTGCCACTCCCTGTTCGCTCATGCTTCAACCTGTTTTGCCTTTCTCAGTTCTGAAAGAATGCAGGGCACCCGCTTACCATGACAGGCCTGGGTGAAGAGGCAAGGTCCTTGCCCTTGCTTTCAACACTGGGCAGCACTGTAGGTCAAGTAAAGATCTGGAGGAGACAAGATGAGAAGGTGGATTGACAAGAGATCATGTTGGCGTTGCTCAGATTAACTTGGACTTTGGGAATTTGAACCCTGTTCTCCAGGGTTGAAGGAGTCCAACACTATCACAACCACTACACCATGCTGGGTCTCCAAAGCAGCTTACAACAATTAAAAAAAAAGACATTGTTTTAAACACACAAGGTACATATGTTAAAGATCCAAACGCCGGCTCTCTAAAAAATGCAAATACCACATAAAACAGAAGATAAAATCAACATAAAACATTTAGGAGTAAATTTCTGTCCCCTGAAAATTCAAAGAAAACACGCCCCTGACATTAACCATCTGTTAACTTACCAGCAAATAATGGAATCTCCCTTCTAACAGATTGGAGACGCCATTCGGATAGTCTGCCATTTCACACTGAAAGCTGGAAAGAAAGAAAAAAAATACTGTTAACTAAAGTGCATTGAGAATCACTTGACGTATTCCAGTTTGTGATGAATGGGCCCTGACAAGACAAGCAGAGTGGAATCAGCTAAAAACAGCAGGTAAGTTTGGTTATCATTTGCAAAGTTCAAGTTACCTATTCTCTTAATTCTGGCACCTGTAGGAGATAGTTCAGGGGAAGGAACTGGCAAAACCAACTCTGAGGGTTCCTGGCCTAAGAAAACCCTACAAAATTCATGAAATTCACCATAAGTTAACAGATGATATACGCACAATATCAAACATACAGATCCTAAACAACATTAACCCAAGTTCCTCCTTCACTTCACTTCCCAAAACCCTTTTCATTTCTGAATGCACAGCCTACACATCCACAAGAGATACCTTTGCAAGCAGAATGAGCTGACAAAGAGGATCCAACCAGTTCTTACCAACTGCAGCCCCATCCAGACCTACCTAAAAAAAAGCCCCCATGGACTTATTTTGAAGCAAGTATATACAGCATTACGCTCACTGTTTGTCACAAGGTCTTCACCGTGCTATCTCAAGCGAACAGATGCACGTGATCGTGACATGGGCTAAAAACTCAACACTCCAAGGAAGTGTGTGATAGCACTTTCAATTTTTTTTTTTTAAAAGGACTGGTGGTTAAGCACTTTTCCCCCTTGTACAATTTTTAAGTTCACCCCCTGCTCTTGTTCCCATGAGTTTTAAAACATTTATTCCCACGCACTCAGACTAAGATGCGCAGTTTTCTAACTTGCCCACGCACAGCAATCTATACTTTAAAGAAATACCCTTTTCAATGGTCTAGACTCTACACTGTGCAGTGCAGGTAGTAAGTTTTACTATACGCACAGGACATACTCAAATGCACAAACTTAAGCAGTCACCATCTGGAATTACTTTGCAACCTGTTGCAAAATTATAGAAGCCCCAAATTTAGACCAAAGAAGTTTATAATATCGATGTAACGCTTTTAAGAGAGGGGTTCCAATCCTTTTCATGAAGCACTGGATGAAAGCTAGGAACTGTTCTCCAAGGTACATAAATCCACTTAACATGATTTGCTAGAAAGAGGGCTTTTTTTTTAAATATTTTTTTGGCTTGGTTCAGACTCTCTGAACTCTATCCACGGACCAGAGGTTAAGAACACCCATTTTAAGAATTTTGAAAAAAACTCAATGTCCCTCTTTTTACTTGTGTGGTGTACGAGACTCGAAGCTGGAGAGAGATGCAAGGATCTGTGCAGGAGGTGTTGATTTGTGCCAAACACATCTGGATTTCCACTATTTCACAGATCCTCGTGTCTCTCTCCAGCCACGCATTTTGTTCACCTCCTACTTGTGTTGTGTAAGAGACGCAAGGCTGGAGAGAGACGCGAGGATCTGAGACCAACCAACAGAAGCATCGCAGCCACCTCCTCGAAGGTGGAAGCGGGCGACAGGTAGCAAAAAATTCCGGCTTTTGGAGGTTTTCAGATTTTTGGATGGGACATACTCAACCTGTAGTAGAGAGCACCCGCTGAGGAGGCAAAAGGTACCGGGTCCAAAATGAAGCAGCTTGGAGGTATCTATGGTCCAATTCAGCACAAGAAAGCTTCGTATATTCAATTGCCCAAGCGCACACATAAAACGTCAGCTTCCAACCTCTCAGTCTTTCTCTGTGCAGCTCTGGATGCCTTCTTTTCAACCTCTGAAAGAAATATTTCTGCGCATTCTTATCCACACTGCTTCCAAAATTAAAAATGCCATTGCAGCCAATTGTCTTTTCCCCCAGTGGATTTCGGCTGAATACTTCCAGAAAGAGGCAACTTTTTTTTTCTTTTTTTTAAGCATGAGTAAGTTCCTACTTGGCAGACTCTCAAGCCTGACGACATACCCAAGAACGAGATGGCTTGCTTCCCTCCTTCAGGAGGGTTTTAATTCTTGTTGATCTTTGGAAGAGAGCTTTTTTTTCCTAAACCAATTCTGACTGCGCACTTTATTAACCTGAATTTCATTCAGGAGTTAGGAATATCTTAAAAACGACGTGCTAAGGAGATCAAGGGAGGATTTATTATGCAAAACAAACTCCCAAATATCAAAAAGAATAAAAACTCAACGTACCCGCGGCAATTATACTGCAGCTTAAACTAGCTGCTTGCTAAAGAAAGCACTTGCAGGAAAGTCTCTACATCAAACTTTCAAAAACAGGTACCGGTTGAGCCTTCCTTATCCAGAAATTGGTAATCCTCCAAAACCCGAAACTTTTCCCCACCTTCTTCTGCCTTCTAGGTCATCTCTCACATGTGAGGAGCATCTATTTTTTTTTTGGTGACGATGCCATAGGGCCAATCCAAACTAGAAGTTGTTGCCATTCAAGTATCTCCACATTCCCAAGCCTTCCTCCGATATACCTCCCTCCCCTTCGCCAGAGCGGTGAGAACGAAATGGAGCTTTCACTTTCCATTTAAAGCAAACTCAGAGGTGTCATTATGCCAAAGTTACTTTTCTGTAAGAACCAAGGATGGGAATCCTACGGCCCTCCAGCTGCCATTGAACTACAACTTCCAGCAGCCCGTAGCCAGCACAACCAACGTTAACAGTCCAACAACATCCGAAGGGTTGCAGGAATTTCCAGTCCTGCTTTAAACGAGGATGTGTTAATAAGCCAACATCGTAAACCATGCTGTTATTCTGAGAGTTTCCCCTTTAAATTATGTTTTATTAACAAGCCAACACTGTAAACCATGCTGTTATTCTGAGTTTCCCCTTTAAATGATGGTTTATTAATAAGCCAAGATTGTAAACCATGCTGTTATTCTGAGTTTCCCCTTTAAATGATGGTTTGTTAACAAGCCAAGATTGTAAACCATGCCGTTATTCTGAGTTTCCCCTTTAAACGATGGCTTGTTAACAAGCAAGGATTGTAAAACCCTTTCTGCCATGCAAGAAGACACAATCCAAGGTCTCTCTCTGACAGACAGACATCCAGCCTCCCTTTAAAAAGCTCCAGAGGAGGAGGAGACTCCACCACGCTCCCAGGCATCAGCGTATTTCTCTGCTGAGCTGCTCGTTACCTACAGGAAGTTCTTTCTAAGGTTTAGATGGAATCTCTTTTCATAATATTTGAAACCACTGCTCCATGTCTTGGTCTCTGGAGCAGCAGAAAACAGACCTGCTCCATCATCTATACGACATCCTGTCATCTCAGTCAGAATGAAGACCTGCAGCTCTAGCATCATCACCTTTTTTTTCCTCCTGTGTAATTTTTAATATTTGCCTGATGAAGAAGCCAGTGAAGCTTCGAAAGCTTGCATGATGTATTTTATGCTTTGGAATTGGTCCCCTCAAAAAAACAACAACAACAAAAACTGCTGCTTTGTAGATTTTGGATTCTGCTGTACTTTACCACATGGCTGCAATGTGAGTTTTATTTTATTTTATGGGATACATTTATTGCAATAAGTAAACAGTTTTAACTTTTTCAAACTGGTTTCCCAAAACAAACAAGAATTGAAAAGGACAGTGTCTAATTCTAGTAGCTTCCCTATAGAGTGAATACCGGCCGCCTTTATTAATCTCTCTGGAGCGAGGCCACTTTCTACAGCAGAGGGAATGTTCTTTGGGGTGGCAGGAGACCTGTGTCCAGGCAAAGCTTTCTTTTTCTGGGGAAATAAACAACTGTCCTGTTTCTGACTGCTGCCCTTTACAACTTTTCTCTAAGCACCTCTCTTCAGAAAAAGGAAAAAAAAATCCCTTCAGCCATTGCATACTGTATTTTTTTTAAAAAAACTCTTCCATGTCCTTCTCTGCAAATTTGGACAAACATGTATGCATAAATGCAAAGAGAAATACAAAGATGTGCCAATTTGGAAAACTTAGAATCGTAAAATCCTTGAGCTGGAAAAGACCCCAGAGGGCTGCTGTTTTCTACAGGGAACAGTAAGAAAGATAGAAAGATAGATAGATAGACAGATAGACAGATATTTTCGGCAACAATGCACAGGGCAAATAATGAAAACTGGGGAGGGGCACAGCACCAGAACTTTTCCCAAAATGAAAAGGTACATTATCTCCACGCGGGAGCCTGTTCAGTAAAGAGGAAAGGTTCACTGCCTACAGACAAAGGGCATAATTTGATTATAATGAGTATCCAGCCAGAGCATAATGCCCCTCTTCACAGCAAATTCTTGTTACTAGGAGTATGAAGAACAGCAAGGACCAAAGTATTTGAGCGTTCCCCAAATATGTTTGTTCGCTTATAAAAAGGCATGTAAAGGGACCTTATTCCATGATGAGGTAGCAATCTAGGACAACCCTCTCTCTGTTCAGACTGAATATACGTGCCACAAAAAATCCCTTGTTTTAAAAATGGTTTTTAACCTTATTTTTAACCAGGGGGTTTAACCTTTTATTTGCCGTAAATTACTTGGTAGGCAGAAAAAAAATGAGTTAACACTTTTAATGAAGAAAGAATTCAGCTACGTTTCATACATTTGCACATTTGCAAGTTTACTTTCATGGATTTGATTATTTGAGTTTCTCCAACCCCTGTCTCCCAAACCTCAGGTGCGTGCGGAGGGCTGACTCTACAGCAATGCCATAAATTTTAGGTGCCTGAAAAATAGCCCCCAACAGCAATTCAAGCCCTCTCCCATTAATCTGTTCTTTGAACCAAGAGCAGTGGAGGGGGCCACTTTTAATTGTCACCTTTGCTTGTCCTGATGCATAACCTGTATGCCTACTATTAGGACAGAATATGGAAATACGGAATGGTTTCCAAGTGGTAAAGGAGTCTGGCAAGGCTGCATTTTATCACTCCGTCTGTTTAACATAAGCGTTGAACATATTGCATGTAAATCTGAATTAGATTTGGGGAAACGAAGTGTGGAAAGTGGAGGAAGGAGCTGAACACTACACTGGGGAAAGCGGAAATGTATCGCAATCTGCTTCATCGTACAGGCCGAGCATATCTGGAAATCTGGAATCCTCCAAAAGCTGAAATTTTGTGCTATTGCTTGCTTGTTTCTGCCTTCAAAGCAGCAGCTGTTGTGCTCCTGCTAGCTTGTCTCTCAGATCCTCGTGTCTCTCTCCCGCCTTGCATCTCCTACAAAACACAAGTAACGAACAAACAAGACACGAGGCTGGAGAGGGAGACGCGAGGATCTCCGAAATTATGGGAATGCCAGCGTAGTACTTGGTGCAAAATCATACCTCCACGCCATTTCACAAATCCTTGTGGCTCCCTCCAGTTTCTCCTCATCTTCATTTGCTAATTGTGTTATGTATGAGAAGCAAGACTAGAGAGAGACTGAGGATCTGAGATACTGAGGATATAAGGGACATGACACTTGCATTTAAAAAAAAAATACAGTACTGTACAGGAGATCTTTGGGAAGCTCACCAGCCGCCCACTTCCACCTGCTTGTTCATTAACAGCCTCCCCAGAAATCTCCTGTACGGTACTGGATTTTATGTATATGCAAATACAAGATCCAAAAAGGCCGAAATTCCGAAGCACAGCTGATCCAAAGCACTTCAGGTAGGAGACACTCATTTCTCCGTTAAGTCATCACAGCATGATTCACCTGTCACTATGATATCTTCTCCCCAGTACCCATACAGAGAACAGCAACCACAGGAACCCAGCAAGTTGCCTCGTTCCAAGTCAGACTATGGGCCCAGGGGCGGTTTAGACCGTTTGCGCTGCTTTGGGATTTCAGGAAGGATCCAGCCCTATCTGGAGATGGGAGGAATTCGCGGCTTGACAAACAACAGATGATCTATAAAGCTTCCTTGCTACTGAACTAGCTAAAACAAGAAAGAAGTGGAATTTGAAACGACAGTTTCTCTCCCTTTCAAAGGCAGACGATGTCACAATGATCAAACGCGCAAGAATGAGACTTATGGGATATTCTCAAAGTTGGGAGAGACCCCAAAGGGCCATCCAGTCCAACCCCCTTCTGCCACGCAGGAAGACACAGCCAAAGCATTCCTGACTAACGGCCATCCAGCCTCTCTTTAAAAGCCTCCAAAGACGGAGGAGATTTCCACCACCCTCCATGAAGGCAGTAGCCAATTCCAACGTCAAACTGCTCTTATCATCTGGAAGTTCTTCCTAAGGTTTAGGTGGAACCTCTTTTCCTGGAGTTTGAAGCCATTGCTCCACGTCCTAGTCTCCACAGCAGCAAAAAATTGGTTTTCTCCATCCTCCATAGGACATTCCTGCAAATATTTAAACATGGCTAACCATACCCAGCTCCCTAAGCTTCATCGTTTCCAGGCCTTCTTCCATTTTGGTAGGAATGGCCTTCTACCATTCTGCTGGACACCTTCCAGTTTGTCCATCTCTTTCCTGAACTGCGATGCCCAGAACTGGACACAGGAGTCCTCCACCAAAGCAAAACTGAGTGTTACTATAACTTCCCTCAACCTAGACACTCTCCTCCTATTGATGCAGCCTACAATCGCATTCTAATGGAAAGACAGCTATGTTTTTTTAAGGCGTTTCCACGAGCTGGAAGTAATTGCCCTTCAGGAGAAAACACCTTGGTTCCTATATTAGCCTAGAACGTTGTAATCCTTAATGGACCTTTTTTGTGGGTGTAATTACACCATCGCAGCCTCTAATAAGATATCCCAACAGAGATGCAACTGGTTTACAGAGATGGACCACAGAAGCGAAGGAAGCACTCTCAAAAGCAAGCAATAATCAAGAACACACCACGCGTGCCGTCGCCCCACGGTTACCGGTCTGAAACACAACATTCCACAGCAATCCAACAAGCAGAAAAAATTCTTTTCAGAAAAAGAATTAGCTTTAGCATTGATTCAGACATCACAGTAAGCTGTAGGCCAAGAATCCATAGCACACCAGTCACAGCCTCCAGAAGCTGCAAAGCCATGGAGGTAAGATCAAAAGTAGATGTCGGGGGGAAAAAAATCCAAGTGACAGAGGTTCTTTTCATTTTTTTTTTTTTTTGCTATCATGGAAGCCAAAGGAAAAGAGGTCATAATGTCTTCCTGCATGGCAGAAAGGGACTGGATGGCCCCTGTCGCCTCTTCCAACCTTATGATCCTTATGATTCTATGCAACATAGCAAGGGCCACAATTCACTGCATACATTTTGCAAGAAGGAAATTCCACATTCAATGTCTGGCTTCCTCCTGTATGGCTGGTAGCGACTGTCAGCATCAGAAAACCATTGCTAATTCACTGTAGAACAATCCCGAACAAATGGGTCTGGGGTCTCAACTTGTTCCACTGAGGGTGTCTGTGTCCTAAAGGAATCCAAAAGATAACACACACACACACACACACACACACACAGGCAAAGATTTAATCCTGTTACCCATTGAAAAACACCTTCTGGCACGAACTGAGTAAACTCAGCTAGATTCTTTCTTCAACAAGCTGTATAATTTATTCAAAATAGCAAAGGTGGCGAGCCTTCCCTTCCTCATACCTGTGTAACAGCAACCTACAATTTTGTCTCTGAACACTAAGCATACTTTTTGCCTTCGTCTGAGCTTCCCTCCTCTTTCTCTCCACATCTCTGCTCCGTTCTCAGTTCTCCGTTCAGTATTGCAGCAGGCCTGTTTCTGTGTGCCTTCAAGCCATTTCTGACTTACAGTGACCCTAAAACGAACCTATTACGCGGTTTTCCAGGGGGCTGAGAGTGTGTGACATGCCCAAGATCAGCTGGTCGGTCTCCATGGCTGAGCAAAAGGGATCTCCAGGATCACAGTCCAAGCCTCAAACCATGCTGGCATTATAGGAAAACCAGGCCCAAACCACTACATCATGCGGGCATTACAGGAAAGTAAAAACAGAGTCTCATGACACAACAAATTCCACAACGTTTTCCCTGCCTTGCTTTTGCAGCTGTAAGATTCATCCTTTCCAAACAGACACACACACACACCAAAATTTATGCCCTGCAAAGAGAATGGAGCCCAGTCCTCTGCAAATTTGCCATCTGCAAAAGAAACGTAGCCTCTCCCCGAAGAGGAGCTAGAAAGAAAAAAAGAAAAACAAGTATCCCCTGTCTGAAATGCTTAAAAGCAGAAGTGTTTTGGAACTTGGATTTTTTAACGTAACAATAACAACATACAATTCATATTTGTTACAGTAATAGCTAAATGTTTAATCCTTTCCTCGGTTTTGAAAGGCGACGAATCCATGAATTGTATTTGCACCTCTTTTCACAAATTCTTCATTAACATCTTTTGCTTGTGGGATTGGCAGGGCTGGCAAGGATCCCATTTTCTCGTGTGCAAGTTGTCAAAACGCAATTTGAATAAAGATACGGATAAAATATGCCACTTTCACCTGCTGATGGGACGATACCACTAGCTTGAGATTCAGAGCTGAGGAGCGGACGTGGAGAAGGCCCCGTCTCCCAAGTTCCCACCAGAGGTACCTGCGAGGATTGTGGGACAGAAACAAGAGAATCCCACAACCCCAACAAAGCTGTTGCAACAAAGCTGTTGCAGCAAGGGACAATTTTTTGTGATGCTCCCTCCCTCGTCACCTGGAGTGGCTTACGCTCACCACAGGCAACGTGGACACCGGTAATTAAAGAGCCTGCTTTAATCACAAAGTCACAGCGACACAGCACTGATTACAAGAGACAAGAGGGTGGATTTTTTTCCCCACACCCTTCTCAGTGCGACCTACTCCACACAGCAAGTATTAAAAGCACAAGAAAGGAGGTAACACTGGATTATTATTGTAGAGTAAAAAAGGGTGGCCATAACATGGGGATGGGGAGGGAAAGGAAGGGGGAATAAAAACAACAAAATCCTAGCTCTGAGGATTTAATAAAAGGCAAAGACAGGAGAGAAAGGTGTTAGCAGGAAAAGAATCAGGTTTTCTGATGCGACTCACTAGAAAGGACAATGATGCTTGGGAAGGTAGTAGGAAAGAGAAAAGTCTCATTATAGGTGGAGAGACTCAATCAAGGAAGATACAACTGCAGTCCTGAATTTGCAAGACCTGAGCAGGGAGACTTGGAAGTGTCCGTTTCATGTCCGTGTGTACTGTCCCATGAATTTCCAAGGGTTTTCTTAGGCAAGGAATCCTCAGAAATAGTTTTCCCCACTTCCTTCCTCTGAAAAATCCCCCACAGCACTTGGTATTTGCCTATAGTCTCCCATCCAAGCCCTAACCAAGGCTTACCCTGCCTAGCTTCCAAGATTAGATGGTGTTCTTAAATGCCTTTTGGACATTTGGACAAAAGTCAAAAGTTGACATGACAACATTAACAATGGCAAAGGATTAAGTATCAGGCTAATGTTTATATTATAGATAGAAGCCGTTGAGTTTGCAAGACCTGAATGGGTGTGCAGTAATAACAATAATAATTATTATTATTTTTCAAGTTGGAGGAACCCCCTTTGTGTTTCCCATTATGATCATGTGACCTCGCCTTGCATCTAAGGGGGTGACCACCTTCTCCATCCCCCCTTAAGAGCATGTGACTCCCTTGTATATTTGGGGTGACCTCCTGCTCCATCTCCTCTCTCTCTCAAGAGCATGTCCCCCCTCACACCTCGGTGGGGACCCCCTTCCTTATCCTCCACATTCAAGAACATAAAAGGCTCTTTGTACCCTCGGGGGGGGGACCCCTTCCCCATCTCCCCCCAGTCTGTCAAGAGCACGTGACCCCTCTCTTCCACCTTGAGGAGGGAAGAACTCACTTTCCATCCCTCTATACGATCATGTGACCCTCCCTTGTCAAGCGGGGGACCCCCTTCCCTATGCCCCCCCACTTTGAAGAGCACCTTGCCCCCTTCTATCCTGGAGGGACCCTCTTTCTCTTCCCTCTTATGAACACCTGAGCCCCCTTGTCAAGTGAGCAGGGGACCCCTTCCCAGCCCCCCACCCACTTACAGGAGCACCTAACCCCCCTCCACCTTGGGGGGAGGGAACCCTTTTCCCACCCCCATTACAATCATGTGACCCCCACCCTCTTGTCAAGTGGGGGACCCCCTTCCCTATCATCCCCCACTTTCAACAGCAGGTGACCTTCTACCTTGGAGGGGAGAACAACCCCCTTCCCACACCCCACTGTAACCATGAGACCCCCCCACCCTCTTCTCAAGTGGGGGACCCCTTTTCCTATCGTCCCCTCACACTCTCAAGAGCATTCCCTCCTTCTGGCTTGGGGGGACCCCCTTCCTGTTCCCCCTTGTCAAGTGTGGGGGACCCCTCCCCGGCACCCCCTCCCTTCCAAGAGCACCGTACCCCCTTCCCACACCCCATTGTAACCATCTGACCCCCCACCCTCTTCTCAAGTGGGGGACCCCTTTTCCTATCGTCCCCCCACACTCTCAAGAGCATTCCCCCCTTCTGGCTTGGGGGGACCCCCTTCCTGTTCCCCCTTGTCAAGTGTGGGGGACCCCTCCCGGGCGCCCCCTCCCTTCCAAGAGCACCGTACCCCCTTCCCACTCCCAATTACAACCACGAAACCCCCCACCCTCTTGCAAGTGGGGGACCCCTTTTCCTATCGTCCCCTCACACTCTCAAGAGCATTCCCTCCTTCTGGCTTGGGGGGACCCCCTTCCTGTTCCCCCTTGTCAAGTGTGGGGGACCCCTCCCCGGCGCCCCCTCCCTTCCAAGAGCACCGTACCCCCTTCCCACACCCCATTGTAACCATCTGACCCCCCACCCTCTTCTCAAGTGGGGGACCCCTTTTCCTATCGTCCCCCCACACTCTCAAGAGCATTCCCCCCTTCTGGCTTGGGGGGACCCCCTTCCTGTTCCCCCTTGTCAAGTGTGGGGGACCCCTCCCCGGCGCCCCCTCCCTTCCAGGAGCACCGCACCCCCCTCCCATTCCCAGCTGCGACCACGAAGCCCCCCCACCCTCCTGTCAAGTGTGGGGGGGACCCCCTTCCCCACCGCGGCCGCCCCCTCCCGCTTTCAAGGGCGGGGCGGGCCCCCGACGCCCTCCTCCCCGGCCGAGGAGCGGCGCGAGGCCCGGCTCCCCTCCCTCGCTGAGGGGCCCCTTCTCCGCTCACCCGGGGGCGTCGTCGGCCGGCTCCCCGTCCCCTCCTTCTCCTCCCTCTTCCTCTTCCTCTTCCTCGTCCTCGTCCTCCTCCTCCCCCCCCCGCCGGGGCCATGGCTGGGGCGAGGCCTCCGCCTCGGAGGAGGGGAAGCGCCTCCGTCCGCTCGCTCGGCCTCTCCGCCGCCGCCGCCGCCGCCTCAGCGACACAACAACATGGCGGACGGGGGGCGTGGCCGGCGGAGGGGAGGCGGGGAAAAGAAAATGGCGGAAGAGGAGGCGGCCAAGCTGAGGGGGCCGGAGGGGGCGTGGCCCCGGCGGGGAGGATGGGCCGCGCGCTGGGGAGGATGGGCCCCGCGGTGGCCGTGACGGCGTCCCCACGGGCCGGGCCGGAGGGAGGGAGGCACACCCCCGCAACCACAAGGCCCATCCTCCCCTCCAGAGGCCTCGCCTGAGGGGACCCTAAGAAGGCACGCACAGCCCCAAGGCCCATCGTCCCCCGCTCCCAGGCACCGGCATACGGGCCCTCCTGCTGACACGTATTCCTTGCTAAAGGGAGGCCTGTGAGGACACGCGACCACAAGGTCCATCATCCCCCCCGCTGCGAAGCCTTCGGGCCCTCAGCCTTCCCTATTCCGTGCCTCAGGAAACTCGCGCGAGGCCCATCATCCCCGGCTGCGAGGCCTTCGGGCCCTCAGCCTTCCCTATTCCTTGCCTCAGGAAACTCGCACAAGGCCCATCATCCCCTCAGTTTGGGCCCTCCTTATCCGTCACCTGAGGAAACCCTGGGAAGACACACACAACCCACAAGTCCCATCATCCCCAGCTGCCAGGCATTCGGGCCCTCAGCCCAACCCTGGGAAGATATGCACGAGCCAGGAGATCCATCATCCCCAAATGTTAGACATTTGGACCTTCAGCCTTCCCTATTCCATGCCTAAGGAAACCGTGCGAGGACACACAACCCACAAGGCCCATCATCCCCTGATCCCAGGCGCCAACCAGTATTCCTTGCTTAGGGAAATCCTGTGCAGAGAACCACAAGACCTATCGTCCCCAGCTACTAGGCACCTGCATTTGGGCCCTAAACCCTAAAAGGCCTGCGAGGGCACACACAACCACAAGGCCCATCATCCCCAACAGCTAGGCTCGAGAAGGGTTACCACAAGTCAGCCTGAAGGCACAGAGACACACAACCACAACCCCCATCATCCTGATGAATCTCCCCTTCTTAAGAAAGCACCATGAATGGACACATGCAACAACAAAGCTCATCATCCCCTGCTGCCAGGGGCCTGCATTTGGACCTTCCTCCTAAGAAGCCTTCCTTGCCTAAGGAAACCCCGTGAAGACATACAACCATGAGGCCCATCATCCCCTGTGCCCAGGCAGCATTTATTCCTCACAACAACCTTTTGAGGTAGGCCAAAATGGGGGAGAGGTTTGGTGGGAGGGTTTTCTGGGGCTGAGAGAGTGAGACAGTTTCTCCTAAGAACAGATTGAAACCTTTCTCTAATCATGCAAAGTGGCTCGAGCCTGGGAGGACAATTAAGAGCCATTAGCCTTACAAATGACCCGCTCCGGTTGCTTAGTTAAAACTGCCAGAACCAGTTTGCGGATGAGGATCGTGATTGCAGGGTTGGGTGTGGCCGCCCCGTGTGCTGCACTGTCACAACCCAGAGCATGAGCCTGGTGGTGAAATATTCGCAGGCTCCGGAATGGAATAAATTTGTCTTGCTTATTGCAATGTTTGGAATATATATTGTTGTCTGGCTTGTTCCTTTTTTCGTACTGTGCGGGGGTGGAAATGTACGGCGGCATGACATTTTGTTGTTGTGTGCCTTTGAGTTGTTTCCAAACTATGGTGAACCTATCATGGGTTTTTTTTCTGGGGCTGAGAGTGTGTGACCCACCCAAGGTCCACACCAAAGGGGAATTGAATCCTGGTCTCCATTACACCATGCTTTGTTGCGGTGTGCCTTCAAGTTGTTTCTGACTTATGGTGACCCTAAGGTGATCCTATCACGTATTTTTTTCCTGGGGCTGAGAGTGTGTGACTCACCCAAGGCCCATGCCAAACAAAGGGGAATCGAACCCAGGTTTCCAGGGTCGTGGTCCAATACCACTACACCATGTTATCTTGTTATGTGCCATCAAGTTGTTTCCAGCTCATATCCACCCTAAGGTGACCCCCATCATGGGGTTATCTGGGGCTGAGAGTGTGTGACCCACCCAAGCGGTTTTCCATGGCTGAAAGGGGAATCGAACCCTGGTCTTTCCAGGGTTGCAGTCCAATGTTCAATCCATGACACCAGGCTGCCTCTCTTGTAATATTTTACTCTCTGTTAAAATATTTCTAAAAATGTCCATTAGAAATATTGTCATTGCCGGCATATAAAAATGCACATTTCCCCACCAAAAAAAATAACCTTTAAAAAACGGGGTGTGCCTTCTACACTGGCAAATACAGTAACTTTTAAAAAGTAACTATAAAATGTTACTTGTTGAGTCAAGGAAGTAGTGTTGTCCCAATCTGCTACATTAAGGTTGAAACTGTAGCTTCTTAAATCCCTTTTTTACAAAATAAAGAAGAGGAAAAGAAACAAAGTGAATGAATTCCTTACCAATAACTGTGTAACTTGTTACTTGAAAGCAACTCTTGGGATGTTTTTGGCTGAGAACTAACAGTTATGGGGGATGACGGACATGTTAGTCCAAACTCTTCGGGACTTTACTACTTTAGAGGAAGGACGGGATATAAATGTAATTGTGTGGTTTGTTGGTGTAACGTCTGCCTGAATATTCAATCCGCTGTTTTATTCTGATATTTTGGGTTATTTCTTTGCAAAATGGTGCCATACCCCAGTAATCTCCATACACAAATAATCAGAATTAATTAAGTTCACTAGGGTAAATAAGCATGCAACGAGACTTGCCTAGGATTGCGGCATTCCTATTTTTACGTCTTATTTGCAACTGTTTGCCTGCAACCCACCTGATGGCTATTTTATCAAAGGTGGGGGAAAAAATCCTTATTTTTTTTTAAAGCAACAACACAGAAGCAATGAGGAAGGAAACTGTTGCTCCATATCCTGTTTGCCCAAGAAGACTCAAGAGACTGCAACCGGAAAAAAAGATTTCTAAAGATGTGGAAGCGCATAAAAGAGCATCCATTTCGACTGAATTTCTCTAATTCACACATCCCTAAACCTGCAAGCAGAGATTTTACATTTGCAGTGTAATTCCTGCACCAAAAACATATTTGGAATAAAAATGCGCAGACGTCTCTTAATCAAGGGGAGGAAAAAAAATAATATTCACATTTCAGAACTCTGCAGATTTAGAAAAAATGCAGATCCTCCTCTTTTTCTTTTTGATTTAATTAATATTATTTAATATCCTTGGCTTCCGATTTGGGTTCTCTGACCTACTTGGACACAACAACAACCCACAACTCCTTGGGAAATATAAGAGAGGAACGCTCGGTGAGCCAACGCTTGCCTCGTTTGCACGCGGCGAGGAAAGGCCGCTTGGCGACAAACGAGGCTAGCGGGAGCAGAAGTAAAAAAAAAAAGACATTAAAGCGAGGACTGAAGCACACTTTTATATTTTAAAGCTGTGGGGTTGTCCCCCCACGAGCATCAAAACGACCCCCAAAAATTTGGGAGACAGTCCTCTCAGTCTCTGTTTTTCCTCCTGCTCGTTTGTGGGTCGCATTCGATGTCCGTAAATACAATCAGGTCTCCATAGTCGCCAGAGTTGGGGGCACAGGACCTTTGCAAACTACAAATCTCAAAACGCGGGTGTGTATGGGAAGGGGGCACCCCGGACCCAAACCGGGTCGGGGAAAGGAGGCGTTGTGGGTCGGCTCGGTGACCCTATATTTCCTTTCTCTCCGGTCCGCCTCCTTCCTCGGGTTTGTGGGGGGCGTCGGAGAGGGTTTGGGGCGATGAGAAATCGGGGTGCCATCCGGGTGGGCAGCAGCTGGTGGAGGAGGAGGAGGGGCAGAGGCGGGTTTTTAAGCGGCCTGATTGGGGACGCCGAGAGGGAAGGCGCCCCCCGGAAAAGCTGGGGCGCAGACTGGAGAAACCCACAAACTTTGGGTGCCCGCTTGGGAGCTTCCTTCTTTTAGAAGAATTGTATAATGCTCTTTTTTTAGGGCCCAAACTAGGCCATCGTGGATAACCTAAATAAATAAAAAACCATGGTGTGTGTGTGTGTGTGTGTGTGTGGTAAAGTTGTGGGTTTGGCTCCAGTGGCCAAACCTATGTGGGTTTTAAAACTTCTAGAAAGACTCGAAACCAGTTTGTGCCGCACTGCCTCCCTAAAATATGGCAAAGAGAACCTTATCACTGGGTTTCCTTGGCAAGATTTGTTCAGAAAAGGGTTTGCCCTTGCTTTCCTCTGAGGCTGAGAGAGTGCGGCCTGCCCAAGTGTGTCTTTACCCCCCCCCCCAAGGGGATTCAAACACTGGTCTCACGACAGAGTCTCATGCTCAAACCACTGCCCTGCACTGTCTCCCTAAAAAAAGATCTCAAGGCAAACCTATCTATCGCATTGCCGTCCTCTGAGGCTGAGAGAGTGTGGATCCTGCCCTGTCAAAGTAGGTTTAACAGACTCTGGTCTGTCCAGTATCCAAATAATTATACTCCACTGTCTTTTTTTATAAGGTTTTTTTTTTCCTGGCAGGAACTTCCTTCAGAGGGAATTTCTTCTGAGGCTGAGAGAGTGTGTGCACTTGGTCGACGTGGGTTTGAACCCAGATCCCTCAAAGTTGTAGCCCAATGCTCAATCCACTACACCCAAAAGCTCTCAAGTCGGGCCTATTGTGGGGTTTCTGTGGGAAGATTTGCTCAAAGGGAGCTTGCCCTTGCCTTCCTCTGAGGCTGAGAGGGTGTGGTCCTGCCCAAGTGGGGTTTTCCATGGCCCTGCAAGGGGGTGGGTGGGAATTCAAACCCTGGGTCTACACTCTAATCACTCGGGCAGATTTTTGGGGAGGGGCATATTTGCTCAGAAGGAGGGTTTACCCTTGCCTTCCTCTGAGGCTGAGAGAGTGTGACCTGTCCAGCGGAAGGAGATTGGAACCTTGATGTCATAGTGTCTGATGTCCCCTCCAGTACTCTTAATAATTACACCCTGCTGCCGTTTTTCTCAGCCAGAATTCCTTCAGAGGGAATTCTCCTCCGAAAGCTGAGAGAGTGTGCACCCTGGGGCGCGGTGGGATTCGAACCGAAGTCCCTCAGCGTCGTAAGCCAAGCGCTTAACCGACTCCATTCCCTTTTTCTCTCTCTCTTCCTGCGGCCCCGCCCTCGGCCTCCTCTTCCCTAACCGGAAGTGGGGAGGCCGGGCGGAAGGGGCGTGGCTGGCGCTCCCCTCCCTCCCGACTTCCGCCAGGAGTTCGAGCCTTCGGGCGGCCGCTGTTTCCAGGTTCGGGGGCGGACGGTGAGGAGAAGGGGCGCATCTTTAGAAGACCCCAGGGCTCAGAAAAGTTCCTTTTTTTTCAGGGGTGGGATACTAGAACTCCCAGAACCCCACGGGGGCGGCCTGGCCTGGAAAAAAGGAACTTTCCCCCCGGAACTACTACAGTCCCCATTATCCTGGGGCGGCGTGGGGATGATGGGGATGGTAGCCTCCTGGAAGCATGGTGGTGATGGGAATCTATGCCCTGTGACCGGGTGAAGGGTGATGGGAATTGTGCTCTGATAGCATAGGGATGGTGGGAATCTTTGTCCTGTGACGTGGTTGGGGACGATGGGAATGGCAGTCTCTTGGCAGCGTAAGGGTGGTGGGAATTGCTGCCCCGTGACAGGGTGCAGGGCGATGGGAATGGTAGCCGGGCAACGACTTGAGGATGATGGGAATGGTAGCCCCTTAACGGTGCCAGGATGATGGGAATGTGTAGCCCAGGGACAGCATGGGGATGATGGGAGTGGTAACCCTGCCACTTTAGTGGTGATAGGAATTCTAGTCCTGACTCCTCAGGGTGTGTATGCTTGGTTCAAGCCTTTGGGAGAGAGGTGGGTAACAAATTATTATTATTATTATTATTATTATTATTATTATTATTATTATTGGCCAATCTTTCCCTCTCTCTTTTGACCTAACCTGCCTCGCAGGGTTGTCGTGAGACGGACGTAGGGGGCCGCATATCCTGCCGTGATTTCCTTGGAAGAAAGGTGAGGTGATTATATTGGGACTATACCTTGTAAATATCGGCTTTCTATAAATTAGAAAATTTAATATGCAACCTATTTAATATTTAATAATAACTTTTTCTATTTCATGACCTTATTTTTTTCCTCTCTCTCTGTATCAACTTCGATAAGTGGTCCTGATTTCCAGTTCTGGGGAAACAGGCAGGATGTAAATGAAATATAGCTAGTAGTAATGATAGCAGTAACGTCAATAATAATAATAATAATAATAATAATAATAATAATAATAATAATAATGGCCTAAATACCAGCATTTGGACTACGACCCTGGAGACCAGGCTTCAATTCTCCTATTTTTTTGTGTGCCTTAGAGTTGTTTCCAACTTATGGCGACCCTAAGAGGGAACCTCTAGCCCCATCCATTTCATTTTTGGACTATAACTCCCATCAGGCTGGAAGGACTATGTCTCCCATTAGGCCACGAGGGCCTCAGAGAGAACCTTTTGTTTTATCTCGGAGTATAGGGCTGCGGGTGAATTAAAGCCACGGAGAGGCTTTATCCGTCACGAGCCCCGTCTAATCCCCTTTTGATGCCACCTGAGGTTGTTGATGGTGAATACCTTAAGCCGTTGGTGCGTGACAGTGTTGCTGCGAGTCTACGCTGCCAGTTCGCTTCGGAAGCAACCCTGAGTTTCTTTGCCGGTTAATAGTTTCTCCACCATACGAACTGGGCATGTGTGTGTGCCTTGGTATTCGCCGGCGGTCTCCCATCCAAGGACTAACCAGGGCCGACCCTGCTTAGCTTCCAAGATCAGATGGGTTCGGGCGCCTTTGCTTATGGCAACCCCATCAACTTAATAGGGTTTTCTTAGGCAAGGGATCTGTGGTTTTCCCAGCTCCTTCCTCCGGTCTTCGTTGGCGGTCTCCCATCCAAGGACTAACCAGGGCTGACCCTGCTCAGCGTCCAAAATCAGAAGGGATCTGGTGCCTTTTGGGGGGCGATTTGCCCTTGTGCTACGCTGTGTAGTGTGGTTTAGAAGTTCGAGCATCGGGCTATCACTTTGGAGCCCGGGGTTTCGAGTCCCCGCTCAGCCACGGAAAGTCACTGGGTGACCAAGTCGCACTCTCTCGGCCTCAGAGGAAGGCGAAGGCAACCCCTTCCCAAACACATCTTGCCGAGAAAACCCCGTCAGGGACTTGCCTTTAGAAAGCCAGAAACGACTTGAAAGCACGTGACAAACAGCCACGAATAATCTATTTATTGCTCGGGCTGGGCAGCTGCAGCTGAGATGGTGTGGCACTTCCCACAAAAAAATAGAAAACCCGTTGCCGCCCCTAGGTGGGGACAGGAGCAAACCCTCTCTTATTTGTTTGGGGTTCCGGACATTGTTCCTGATGCTCCCTTTTTGCGTGTGCGTTTGTGTGATTTATTATTTATTATTTATTAATTAATTAATTTCTCCGCCACCTTTCCCAAAAGGTAAAGAGAACCCAGCAGGATGCCGGCGTTGCCCCTCGACGAGCTCCAATTAACAGAGGAAGACTCGCAGACGGGGAAAATGAAAACCTTGCCAGCTCTGGTAAGAAAAGTTACTTTTTCCGACCCAGCTCAGACCTCCGAGCTGCCCGCGCTTCCGTCAGCCGAAGCGGCAACGCCAGCCGAGCCGGGAGCAGATTTTGTGTCTTGTTCATGATGATGTTGAATTATTATTATTCTTATTACTATTACTGTAATAGTAGTAGTAGTAGTAGTAGTAGTAATAATAATAATAATAATAATAATAATAATAGTGGTAGTAGTAGTAATAGTAATAGTAATAATAATGATAGTAGTGGTAGTAATAATAATAGTAGTAGTAGTAGTAATAGTAATAATAATGGTAGTAGTAGTAGTAGTAATAATAATGATAGTAGTAGTAATAATAATAATAGTAGTAGTGGTAGTAGTAATAATAATAATGATAGTAGTAGTAGTAATAATGGTAGTAGTAGTAATAGTAATAATAATAATGATAGTGGTAGTAGTAATAATAATAGTAGTAGTAGTAGTAGTAATAATGATAGTAGTAATAGTAATAATAATAATAGTAGTAGTAGTAGTAATAATAATGATAGTAGTAGTAGTAATAATGGTAGTAGTAGTAATAGTAATAATAATGATAGTGGTAGTAGTAATAATAATGATAGTAGTAGTAGTAATAATGGTAGTAGTAGTAGTAATAGTAATAATAAAGATAGTAGTAGTAGTAGTAATAATAATAATAATAATAATAATAATAATAAATAGACCAAATATAGCTAGCAGTAATGACAGCGTTAGTCTGTTCGCATCTCTGAACTAGAATGAAATAAATATTAAATAA
This sequence comes from Cyclura pinguis, assembly GCA_030412105.1. Lineage (NCBI taxonomy): Eukaryota > Metazoa > Chordata > Lepidosauria > Squamata > Iguanidae > Cyclura > Cyclura pinguis. The sequence continues at coordinate 827,558 of CM059616.1, forward strand.
GAAGAAAACAGGGGGAGGGAGAGGAGAAGGAGAGGGGCTAAAGAGAACTTGGTGACACTATCACGGGGTTTCCCGGGGCTGAGAGCGTGTGACACAAGCAAGGAGATCGAACGCTGGTCTCCGGGGTTGCGAACCAAGGTCACAGAGTTGGAAAAGACCCCCAGGGTTTCCCAAACCGGCACCCCTGCTTGTGCCGGAGGAGAGGAGCGGGGCCAACAGCCCAGAAAGTACAAACACGAGCGCCGGCCTTGCGGGGTGGGCCCGCCCGGCAAAAAAACCCCCCCCATTTAATTTATTAATTTAACCCCCGTGGCGTTTCTGTTTTTCCCCCTGCAGAACCCGGGGAGGAAAACAGAGCGCTCCTTTGTCCTGTACATCCCCCCGCCGGACCCCCGGGAGCCCGCCTCGCTGGAGGAGTTTTTGGAACGAGCGGCGTTCGTGGCGGACGATCTCGACTGGCTCTTGGCCTTGCCCCACGACAGATTCTGGTGCCAGGTGAAACTGGGTTTGGGAAGACGGGAAACGGGGAGGGACGGAGGGAAAAAAGCATCCCTCCCGCTTCGAAAAATTGCAAGTCGCGCCTCCCGTATCCGAAATGCTCGGGACCAGAATCGTCCCGTGTGTCAGATTTTTACAGCGCCTTTTCGGGGCGGCCTCGCACCCCTGACCCTGGCAAACGCGGGTGGCCAACTATGATTTAATTCTATATTAACGTTCGGCTTTTATATCTTTTTACTCTGCCCGCTTCTTTTAAATTTTGAGTCTTTAAAAAAATGTCTGTTTTGTGAAGTCAGTGTCTTCCTCTTTGCTTTGATTCCATTGTTCCATGTCCTAGTCTCCGGAGTAGCAGAAAACAAGCTTGCTCCGTCCTCCGTCCCTTCAAATATTGAAACATGGCTATCGTGTCCCCTCTTAGCCGTCTCTTCTCCAGGCTAAACCTACCCAGCTCCCTCGGCCGCTCCTCGTAGGGCACGGCTTCCAGACCCTCCACCATTTTGGTCGCCCTCCTCTGGACGCACTCCAGCTTGCCAATATCTTTCTCGAATTGAGGCGCCCAGAACTGGACACAGGATTCCAGACGAGGCCTAACCAAAGCAGAACAGAGTGGTACCATTACTTCCCTCGATCTAGACACCATACTCCTATGGATGCAACCAAGAATTGTATTGGCCTTTTTAGCTGCCGCGTCACGCCGCCGGCTCACGTTCAGCCCGTGGTCTGCTAAAGCTCCTAGATCCCTTTCCCACATACTGTTATCCGGCCGCGTGACCCGTATCCTGTATTTGTGCATCCCATTTTTTTTCTGCCTAAGCGCAGGGCCTTACATTTCTCTCTGTCGAACTTCGTTTTGCTAGCTTTGGCCCAGCTCTCCAATCTGTGTCAAGGTCATTTTGAATTCTGATCCTGTCCTCCCAATTTGGTATCCTCTGCAAACTTTTTATGTGTATGTATGCATGTATGTATGTATATGGGTGTGTGTGTATTTATATGAAAATAAATTTTTTATTAAAATTTTAAATGAAAAAGAACTCTGCAGACTTGAGCAGCATGCCCTCTGCTCCTTCATGATGAAGATGTCGAATAGCAGCGTTTACTGTTCTGTCTCTTAACCCCCGTCAGGTGATATTCGACGAGACGCTCCAGAAATGCCTGGATTCGTACCTGCGCCACGCCCCTCGCAAGTTCGACGCGGCGTCGGACTTGCCCCCCGAGGCGGCCGACCTCCAGAAGCGCCTCCACCGGAACGTTTTCCTGACCTTCCTCCGAATGTCCACCCACAAAGAGTCCAAAGTAAATACCACGTCGTCCTGGCCGAGCGAGCGTTTATGTCCGTGAGCGAGGCCGACAGGTTCGCGTCCGTCTTTCCTAACGAGCTTCCCATCGCGGCCGCCTCGTTTGGGTATATTCCCCCCCCCCCGTCCAAATGGCTGATCCGTCCAAAAGATCCAGGGAAAAAACAGATTTGTCTAGCTGCGCGTCCCCTTCTCTTCCTAAAGTTGTGAGGCTTGAAATTCGGTACTCAGTTTGTTTCGTTAACCGCCCTAACGGAGGAATAGGTCCCCAAACGAGGGGCGGGTACATTAAAAAAAGAAGGGAGAAAAGGAAACCGAAAGTTGCAATTATTCTGCCGGAGGAGAATTTTCCTGGCGCAGGGTGCCCTCCATATTTTGCACGTAGAGCCAGAAAACGCTCCTTTTCGGTGGGTTTGTAATTGGTTGCCCCAAAGGGTGCTCACCAAGAGGGCAAATATTAATATCTTCCAAAAAAAAAATAGATTAAAAACGAGGACCCAAACAATTACCGTCCAGTCGGTCCGACCTCCATACCTGGAAAGATTCTACGGCGGATGGTTAAACAGACGGGTCTGTAAGCGCTTGGAAAGGGATATTGTTCCACTCCAAGACCCATCCTTTCCTGGCGGGCCAGGGCTGATGGGCGTCGGTGTCCGAAAAGGATCCGAGGAACTTCCCGCCGTTGCGCTCTCCCCTCCCTGCGCACGGCTGGTATTTTTATTTCCGAATAACGAGGCTGCGTTCTCCAAGCGTTATCCTGTCGTAGGCCCTGCGGTGTCGGCTGCACTGATCTGAAACGCTCGGGACCGTCTTCCATATTTTGCATTTTGGAACGCAGCCCTCCCCTTTTGGGGCTTTGAATCTCACGGATTTAATTATTCGCAATTATTTGTATCTCCGGGTCTCGCCTTCCTCGCCTCCACGTCAGAACGCAGGACGCGTTCCTCTTTTTTTCCTCCCCCTTCTTTCTTTCTTTCTTTCCAATCCCTTCTAGGATCACTTCCTCACGCCGTCCGTTTTCGGGGAGATCGTTTACAACAACTTCTTGTTCGACATCCCCAAAATCATGGACCTCTGCGTTCTCTTCGGCAAAGGCAACGGCGCTCTGCTCAACAAGATGATCGGTGAGTGATCAGCGGAGAAAGCCGGGAGGGTGGCGGGGAGGAGAACCTCCGGGAGTCGGGGTTTGGATCGGCTCTGCCCCCTTCGCACGGAGAATCGGGGGGGGGACCCCAAAGTCCGACCCCTTGCCCTGCGGATTTTTTCGAACCACCCTGAAATTCATAGGAATCATAGAAATGTAGAGTTGGAGGAGACCCCAGGGGCCATCCAGTCCAACCCCCGGCCATGCAGGAACACCCTCAAAGCACTCCCGACGGATGGCCGTCCGGCCGCTGCTTAAAAACCCCCCAAGGACGGAGACTCCACCACACTCCGAGGCAGCCGATTCCACTGCCGGACGGCCCTGACCGTCAGGAAGGTTCAGGTGGAATCTCCTTTCCTGCAGCTTGAATCCATTGCTCCTTGTCCTGGTCTCTGGAGCAGCAGAAAACAAGCTTGCTCCATCTTGAACATGAAATCCCTTCAAATATTTAAACATGGCCATCGTGTCCCCTCTTAACCTTCTCTTCTGCAGACTGAACATACCCAGCTCTCTAAGTCTATCCTCGTAGGGCTTGGCTTCCAGGCCCTTCACCATTTTGGTCGCCCTCCTCTGGACCTGCTCCAGCCTGACCACGTCCTCCTTGAATCGGGGTGCCCAGAACTGGACACAGGATTCAAGATGAGGTCTAACCAAAGCAGAGTAGAGTGGTACCAATACCTCCCTCGATCTGGACGCCATACTCCTATTGATGCGGCTGAGAATTGCGTTGGCTTTCTTGGCTGCCGCATCACACCGCTGACTCAATTAAATTTATCCTCTCTCTTTCTTCCCTTTCTCCACCCCTCAGGAAACGTCTTTATCCAGCAGCCGAGCTATTTCAACGACTTGGATGAGACCGTGCCGACCGTCCTCCAGGTTGCGTTACTTGGGTTTGCCGCGTTTGCCGCGTCCACGCTAGACTGTTGTAGTGCTGTCGTTCCAACTTTCGGCCTCCTGTGGGATCCCCGGGGTTCGCGGTTTAGGGAGCGGCGTTTAGGATCCTCGGCGGGAGAGCTCGCGGGCGGCAGGCAAACTACAAACCCCAGGGTTCCGCAGGATGCGGAGAGGGGAATCACGGCGGTATAACGGTGCGGTGCGGAAGCGGCCATAGTCGTGACTGTTTGCCTTGTAGGTTTTCGGCGACATCCTGCGTACCTGCGGCTTGCGGAGCGAAGGGGCCTCGGCCGCCCCGCAGAAGCTGGAGGAAAGGGCCAGGGCGCGGCCCGAGGACGTGCCTCTGCAGGTGAGGGCGCCCGCCGCGTGGCCACGACCGTTCCTCCGTACCTTTAAGCCTGTCACACTCTCTCTGCTTCTGCCGGGATTTATGGCTCGTTCGTTCCGCGCTTGGCTACTCCTCACGGTTCCTCGTTCCTATCCTGTGACCGGGCGCGGCGGCGGCGGCTCTCCCCCGTCTCGTGAATTTGGGTGTCATTTTCTTAGAAAAAGGTGGGAAAACCTCACCGAATGCTTCGTTTGGAAGCAAAAAAAGGAACACACGCAAGTGTGAACTTGTCGGCCCGGCGAATGGAAGGAGATTTTTTCCCACCTCTGGGAATTCCTAATTCCTAGAGAGCTTATTGGTCCCGAAGAAGGCCGTTGAAATAGGTCAAAACACCCATTTGTTCCAAAATAAAACAAATAAAATTTGTTCTAAAATAATAATAATAATAAAAAAATAGCCACCGGCTGAGCTAAAATTAAAAATAACGATCCGCTGAGCCCTTGGAGACGGTGGCGTGCTGGGTAGCCTCGTATTCGAAGAGCAAGCTTGGAGAGGTCCCAGTCTTTATTCCAAAACGACTTCCCTGTGACATCCTTTCCGATATTCAGACACGGCTTCCCATCTGTCTCGTCTCTCCTCCAGGCTAAACTTACCCACTCCTTGTCGGGCTTTGTAGTTTCCAGGCCTTTGACCATTTTTGGCTGCCCTCTTCCCGCATGTCTGTACGCTTCTAGAATTAAATCCTAGAGCCGGAAGAGATCCTATAGGACATCCGGTCCAACCCCATTCTTCCATGCGGGAAGACGCAATTAAATCACTTTTTTGGACAGGCTTTGGACCCAGCCTCTCTTTAAAAATCTCCAAAGAAAGAGGAGACTCCGCCACGCCCCGCTGAGGCGACGTATTTCTCTCTCAAACCGCTCTAACCCTCAGAAAGTTCCTCCTCATGTTTAAGGGAATCGCTTTTCCTGGAGTTTGAATCCATCGCTTCCGTGTCCTGGTCTCCGGAGCAGCAGGAAACGGGCTTGCTCCGTCTTCAGCACGACATCCTTTAAAATATTTAAGCCGTCCGATGCCTGTTTAGAAAAGGAGACTCCACCACATTCACTGATATACACAATAAATATATGGTGCTGTGAATTATGGTTTTTTAAAAAAAGCAAGGTTTTGTCATTCTTGCAGGAACTGATGGATATCGTGTTGTACTTGTGTGACGCTTGCACGACGCTGTGGGCTTTTCTCGACGTCTTCCCCTTGGCTTGCCGGACGTTCCAGAAACACGACTTCTGCTACCGGTGGGTTTTCCGGCTTTGTGTTCGTTTGTGTTCAATTGCACTAGAAAAGATTGTCGTTCTCTGGACTGCGGCCTCGCATCCTTGTACACGGAGCCTGGAGACCCCCAGGTGCTGTATTCAAGGTGGGCCAGAGGGAGCGACTTGCAAAAACCGCCTCTGAGTATTGCTTGCCTAAGAAAACCCTACAAAATCCATGGGGTTGCCCCGCTTGGGTTGGCTTTTTTGGAGGAAAAAGTTCCATTTCTGCCATGCGTTTCCTAGGCTTGCTGCATTTTACGAGCTGCTGATACCGGAGCTGGAGGCTGCGATAAAGAAGAGATGTCATGAGGATCACAGGTATGGCTTTTTTTAATATATATATATATATATATATATGTATGTATGTATGTATGTTTGTATGTATGTATATCTTTTGCTTTGTTTGTGTTTTTATTCGATAAAAATTATATATATATATATATATATATGTACGTATGTATGTATGTATGTATGTTTGTATGTATGTATATCTTTTGCTTTGTTCGTGTTTTTATTCGATAAAAATTATATATATATATGTATGTATGTATGTACGTATGTATTATTTTTATGGAATAAAAAAAGATAATCTTTTGCTTTGTTTGTGTTTTTATTCGATAAAAATAATATATATATATATGTATGTATGTATGTATGTATTATTTTTATTGAATAAAAACACAAACAAAGCAAAAGATAACACATAAGGAAAAAAAGAGCATATGTAAAAAAAAATAAAGTAAGAACCCATAAAACAAAATAATATGCAATAATAAACTGCAGCTTTATGACTTTAATTGTCCATTCTATGAACGGATAAATCCCTGGACGGGGTGTGAATCTGTGAGCAACTATTTGGAAAGCAGGTGGGGACCACCTTCCGTTATCGTTAATTTAAACGGCATAGAGGAGCCAAAGAAACCACCCCAGCCTCTATACGCATAAAATTAAATTTATATTTTGTGAGTATAGAGGCCGGAGCGGTCGCCTTGGCCCCGCTAAGCGGTACGTCGTTTAAATGACGACGATTATTGCCGAGATTTTGGAATCTGGAGTGTCGGATCTCCGGTCGGAGGTAAGGATGTTAGAATACGTGAAATAATGGGTGTTTGCGTAGGATGGTAGTTATGTGTAGAATAATAATTTAAAAAAAAAAAAACCAAACACCCTGAAAATGAATAAAAAAGAATTCCGACGGGATGTTTTGCTGACGTTCCTCGCCCCTCGTTTTTTCCTCCCGCCCAGGCTGCTGTCGGATTTGTGGCGGAGGCTGTCGCACTCCGGGAGGAAAGCGGTGGAGATTTTCCACCTCTTCGTGCACCAGCTGTGCCTCCGGCCCGTCTTGGAGAGCAGGTGACGTCTCCGGCCGTCCCAAAACCGGTGGCGTCCCTCTCGTCCGGGATCTGAACCCGAGACCGCTCCTTCCCCGGAGCGAGAACCAGCCCCGCAAAACCAACCTGCCCGGGCGGAACCCGTCCCGACGGCATTTGGGGTCGGTGCGTTTTAACTCACCTTATATCTTTCTTTCTTTTTTTTTTAATTTATTTATTGCAGCTCCGAAAGCATCCAGCCTTTCGTCGAAGAGTTCCTCCAAATCTTCACCTCCGTGCTTCAGGAAAGGAGGCGAGTATCCCCGGAAATCCCCGCAAGGGTGTCGGGAATGCATTCCGGAGCGTGAGCCGGCGGAGGGGGGGGGGGAGACGGCTTTTCGGAATCCCCCAGCCCCAAAAATCACTTCCCCAAGACCAGACCAATTTCGTTTTTTTAATACATATAATTTTATTGAAGCTCCTTCATATAAAATAAACATATATCATTGCACATATGATTGAATTATTTCTGCTAGTCTTCCGCCCCTCACTGGATTTTGGTTTTTTTCCCCTATATAATCAACATGTTGAAGTTAAACGTGCCACGCTACTAAATGATAATATTTCATGATAGATCCTGCAATATATGTATGTGTATATGTGTATGTGTATATGTATATGTATATATATATTTTATTTTTATCGAATTAAATACGGTCTGTAGATATTTGTGGTTTTTCCGCTCCTGCAAGGCCCCCCAACAAAAGTAGAGGGTCAAGTGTAATTTTGAAACCACAAATATTTACAGACCATATTTAACACATTAATAGTAATAATAATAATAATAATAATAATAATAATAATGCCATCCGTGGACTCCGCTCGCTGCGGATTAAAAGGTTGCTTGTCGTTGCTCCGCCACGTCCGGAGCGCCGCCCGAGGGAAGCCGTTTGCTAGGAATACGGTCCCGTTGAGTTCAACGGGATCTCCTTTCTCGGACCTCGCTGACTGAGCGGAGCGTGCGCTTTTAGCGACCGTAAGCTTTGCGCCCTTCTAGATTCCTCCGTGATTACGACGAGCAGTTTACGGTTGCCGACGACGTGAGTCTCCTTCAGCAGGCTTCCTCGAGTTTGTATCCTTTGCCGGTTGTTTTAAAAAAAAAATCCATATTTATTGATATTCGTGCAAATCCAGGCCAGTGGAAAGAAAGAAAAGTATAAAAAGAAGAAAAGAAACTAGATGTAAACAATATATGTCTATATATATCTATATCTATATCTATCTATCTATCTATCTATATCTATATCTGTATATCTATCTATCCATATCTATCTATATATCTATATCTATCTATCTATATCTATATATCTATGTCTATCTATCCATATCTATATATCTATCCCTATCTATCTATCCCTATCTATCTGTCTATCTATCTATCTATCTATATCTATATCTATCCCTATCTATCTATCTATATCTATCTATCTATATCTATATCTATATCTATCCATATCTATTTATCTATATCTGTCTATCTATATCTATATCTATCTATCCATATCTGTTTATCTATCTCTATCTCTATATCTATCTATCTATATCTATATATCTATATCTATCCATATCTATATATCTATATCTATCTATCTATCTATCTATATCTATATCTATCCATATCTATATATTTATATCTATCTATCTATATCTATATCTAATCTATATCTATATTTATCTATCCCTATCTATATATCTATATCTATCTATCCATATCTATCTATATCTATCTATCTATCTATCTACATCTAATCTATATCTATATCTATCTATCCATATTCATATATCTATATCTATCTATCTATCTATCTATCTATATCTAATCTTTATCTATATCTATCTATCCATATCTATATATCTATATCTATCTATCTATCTATATCTAATCTATATCTATATCTATATATCTATATTTATCTATCTATCTATCTACATCTAACCTATATCTATATCTATCTATCCATATCTATCTATCTATCTGTCTATCTATCTATCTATATCTATATCTATATCTATCTATCTATTTATCTATCTATATATTTGTTGTGTGCCTTCAAGTTGTTTCTTACTCATGGAGATCCGATCATGGGGTTTTCTGGGGCCGAGAGTGTGTGACTTGCTCCAGGTCGCATGGCCAAAGAAGGGGGGGACGGCCTCCTTTCTCTGACGGTGACTTTATGAATTCGGTTGCTTTGTTCTTATAGTAAGTAAAACGAATCTTAAGAACCAAAAAGAACCCTTAACGCTGCCGGCTAGGGACGAGACCCGGACGTCTTACGTCCTGCGAGGCGTGGAGAGTGCCTGGGAGGGGGCGCGGAGGAAGAAGAACCAGGCCCCGGGCCCGCCGGCGCCGGAACCTGCGGCCGGAGCCTCCGCCCCGGTGCAAACCCGTGGCGCCGAACATTTGGAGAAGCCTTTGAAGGAAGATCACTTCGAGGTGGGTAGTTTGGAGAAAGCTCGGAGGAGACTCCGCTGTGCTGAAATTCCGGTTGGAAATTCCCCTGTGGGACTGCTCTTACCCTCAGGAAGTTCTTCTTAGTCCCCTTTCCCTGAAGTTTGAAGCCGTTGCACCGTGTCCTGGTCTCTGGAGCAGCAGGAAACAGGCTTGCTCCACCTTCCCTCTGACATCCCCTCCGATATTTAAGCGTGGCTCCCACGGCCCCTCTTCAAGCTTCTCTCCCCTGAGTTAAAACACCCCCGGCTCCTCAAGCAGGTCCCCCATAGGGCTTCATAGTTTCCAGGCCTTCAACCATTTTGGCTTACCTCCTCTGGACACCGTCCAGCTTGTCCGTATCCTTCCTGAATGGCGGGGTGCCCGGAACTGGACCCGAGGTTCCTCCAGATGGGGGTCTGACCGAGCGGAATAGACATCGGCCTGGACGCTATACTCCAGTCGATGCAGCCCAGAATCGCATTGGCCCTTTTAGCTGCCGCATCACGCTCTCGGCTCGCGTTCAGTTCTCCTAAGACCCCTAAGATGCAGTCACCCGCCTTATATCTGTGCATTTCATATCTCCCGCCCCGTGCATTTCTCCCCGTTTCGTTAGTTGCTTTAAGCTTAGGAACCTCCGAAGAACGTAACTATCGGAATCCTGGGACCTTCCAGACAGTGTGGCTTTTCTGGGATAACCCCGGGCGCTTGCCTTTCTCACGTCTAGCGTGCCGGGGCGGCGGCGGCGGCACCTTCCGCCGGGGTCTCGGGGGTGGAACTGGATTCCCTCGTCTCCCAAGTGAAGGACTTGCTACCGAACCTCGGGGAAGGCTTCATCTTGGCCTGCCTGGAGGAGTATAATTACGACGCGGAGCGGGTGATCAACGACCTCCTGGAGGACAAGCTGGCGGCGCCCCTGGAGAAGCTGGACCGAGCCGCGCCCAGGTAAAACTTGCTTAAATGCGGGCAGAGCTGTCGTGGGGTTTTGGCCGGGGGCTGAGAGAGTGTGACACCGAGAGAGCGTGACGCCGAGAGAGCGTGACCGCTTCCCGCGGCCGGGCCTCATCGCAACCCGCCGGAAGCTGAAGACCCTCCGGGGGGATATTTTGTCTCGGTCCTGCCACCGCCCCAGCCTCCTCTGGTGGGAAATTATATCCTTCCACCCTCGGAACTCCCTTCCGCTGGAGGCTGGCCCGGACCCCTCCGTTCTTCCTTTTGCAGGATTTTCACGGATAAGCGGAGAAAGTTTTACTGGGATCCTTTGCTTGTCTGTTAAATAATTTCATATTTTTTTACGTGGAGGTTTCGGTCGCTTTCAAAATCTCATTACTCTGGTTTTTGGGTAAAGCTTTCATTGGGATATTTTGTTTGTCTTTTTAAACTTTCGTTTATGTGTTAAATAATTCCATATTTTTTTACACGGGGGTTTCAGTTGCTTTTAAAATCTCATTATTCTGGTTTTTGGGTAAAACTTTCATTGGGCTATTTTTAAACTTTCGTTTGTCTGTTAAATAATTCCATATTTTTTTACATGGGGGTTTCGGTTGCTTTTAAAATCTCATTACTCTGGTTTTTGGGTAAAGCTTTCATTGGGATATTTTGTTTGTCTTCTTAAACTTTTGTTGTTAAATAATTCCATATTTTTTTACATGGGAGTTTTGGTTGCTTTTAAAATTTCATTATTCTGGGTTTTGGATAAAACTTTTATTGGGATATTTTGTTTGTCTTTTTAAACATTTGCTGTTAAATAATTCCATATAATTTTACATGGGGGTTTCGGTTGCTTTTAAAATCTCATTATTCTGGGTTTTGGATAAAACTTTCATTGGGCTATTTTTGTCTTTTTAAACTTTTGCTGTCTGTTAAATAATTCCATATTTTTTTACATGGGGGTTTGGGTTGCTTTTAAAATGTCATTATTCTGGGTTTTGGATAAAGCTTTTATTGGGATATTTTAGTTGTCTTTTTAAACTTTTGTTTGTCAAATAATTCCATATTTTTTTTTTACATGGGGGTTTCGCTTGCTTTCAAAATTTCATTGCTCTGGTTTTTTAATCGACTCCTTACGGAAGCTGTCCGGAAACGAAATAAAAATAAAAATGAGTTGCAGCCTGATGGCCAGGAAAATACGCCGCCTGGGATGCGATGGAGTCTCCTCCGTCTTTGCAGGTTTTTAAACAGGGGTTGGATGGGCGTCTCTCAAAGGGAAACTTCGAAAACAGAGAACATAAAATAAATAGATAAATAAATAAATAGATATTTATTTAGATAATTAGATAAATTCACTGAGCGTCAGGAGGTGTAGAGGTTCAAACCAGGTAACAAATGTGCGATTAAATAAAAAGAGAATGAAAAGAAGAAGATGTCATCATCAACTATAAGACTAAATAGGATACGAATGCGTATTAAGAAATTATACATACAAGGTATTAAGAAATATACTTAAGGTTAAGATAGGTAGGATTAATCCGGAACAAACGTATATAACTTTTTTTCCCCTTTAACAGAGGTACTTATCTACGAGATATATTATACGCTCCGGTAAAGATGCGAGGAAGAACTATAACACCAAATGAGCTACAACAGACTGTATAATTGTACCTTATTTAATATGTGTTTTCTTTTATTTACTGAAATGAATAATTTTATAAATTTTATTTATTTATAACTATTTTATTTATTTATTTATTTATGATTATTTGAATTTTATAGATTTATAACTTTTATAAAAATAAAATTTTATAAATTTTATAAACATAATTTAATAAAAAGTATTTAAAAAAAAAAGGGAGAGATTTAACGGAGTCTTCCTGCATGGCGGAACGGGGTTGGACCGGATGTCCCTTCTTCCAAATCTAGGATCATACAGCAGGATCCTGTGAGTCCCATTGAGCTCAATTTGGCTTCGTCCGAGGAAAACGGGTACCAAACCGCAGCCGTGGGGCCGGCGGCTTCCGTTTCCTTTCGCGCCTCTCCGGAACCGTTTTGATTTTTTTTTTAATTCCAGGCCGGCGAAACCGGACCCGACCCCGCTCGTCAGCTCGCGGCACAACGTTTTCCGGGATGACGAGTTCGACGTCTTCAGCAAGGACTCCGTGGATCTCTCCCGGATACGGAAGGGCAAGAGGTGAGTGGCCTCTCTGGTCGGCCCGGGACGAGGGACGCTCGGGCTCCGGTTTAATTTCGCCCTTTCCCCCTCGGGCGTAGGAACGACAGGACCACGACCCGGCGCTTGCTCGACGACAAGCGCCTCGTGGCGGAGCAGCGGGAACGGTACAGCCGGTATTCGGTGATCGTCGAGGAGGTCCCGGAGCCGAGCGGCGCGGGCCCGGTCTACCGGGACGACTACGAGGACGAATACGACGACACGTACGACGGCAACCAGGTGGGAGCGAACGACGCCGACTCGGACGACGAGCTGATTAGTCGGAGGTGGGTGCGCTCGGAAACGGCGTCGGATTTGTCGTTGGGGGGACACGCCTCCCCGAAATCCTCGGGCCTCTTTAGCAACTCCCCCTTCCCCTACCTCTTCCTTAGTGGCATCCTTTATTTTTTCCATTGGAACTATGATTTAAGTGTTTTTATCGTGTTTTAGCATGATTTAATAATAGTTGTGCTTTTATTTTTTAATTATTTATATTTATATGATTATTAAATATTATTAAATATTTAAACAACTTGAAAGCACCGTTGTTATTTAATAATATTTAGTAATAATTGTGCTTGCAAGTTGTTTGTGACTTACGGTGACCCTAAGACAAACCTATCATGGGTTTTTTTGGGGGGGGGGTTGAGAGCATGTGACGCGCCCAAGGTTACCCGCTGCCGAGCAAAAGGGACTCGAACCCCGGATTGTAATCCAAGCTGCCGTTACTCTCGATTTTTTGGAAGGTACAGAGGGTAAGAAGAGCCAGCGTCGGTTTGAGCGTACTGCGACCCAGGAGACCGGAGTTCGAATCCCGTCCGCTTGGCCGTGGAAACCCGCTCGGTGACCTTGGCAGAGTCACACACTCTCAGCCCCGTAAAAACCCACGATAGGTTCGCCTTAGGGTTGCCGTAAGTCAGAAGACGACTCGGAAGAACCAGAGCTTCTCTCTCGAAATGCTCACAATTTTGCCTTTTTTTTTTTCCCTCGCTCCCCACAGGCCCTTCACCGTCCCTCAGGTCCTGAGATCGAAAGAGGAGCAAGAGGAGGAGGAGGAGGAGGAAGAAACAGAAGCCGTGGAGGAGAAGGAGAGTGCCAAGGTGAGCGTTTCGGAGCACCACGGTACAAAATCCTTTTTGGGGGTGTGTGTGTGTCTCCTTTTTAAAAAATATATATATATTATTTAATTATTAGCTTTAAAACAAGGCCAAGCGTACGTGGGTGGAGGAACAGAAATAGGAGAATGGTCGTAAAATCTAGACAACAGGATTGAAAGAAGACATAGAAGCGGACTAACGGGATGACCAAATAACATAAAAGTGTTAAAAACAACAAAAAAGGGAAATTATCCTGATTTACTTCCTGTTGCAAAAAAAAAAAGGAACTAAAATAAAGCGGAGGAGGGCCCCAAAAATGCTCTCTGTGGAGCCCAGAGGGCCTTTGCGGGCAAAATAATTTAATTTTCTTTTACGCAGGGACGCAACGCGGGTTCCCACGATCTCCCGGGAGGTTCATGCGGCCCTCGCTGACAGTCGCCCAGCCCTGTTCTAAAAAAATGTGCTTTCTGTTTTTCGGCAGGACCATTTCGTGCCGGATCCGGCTGTGCTGAGAGAGCGAGCCGAGGCGAGGCGGATGACCTTCCTTGCAAGGAAAGGGTAAGATAGGTCTCGGTCTCTCTCTGTCTCCTGGGAATTTTGGGACAACTTTTTGCAGCAATGGGTGCAAGCGGGGAGCAGCAACGCTCGGCACCCTCTGAGAGATAACTGGGTCAAACCATGACGCCTCGAGTCGAAACGGGCTTCTTCCATCTCCGAGAGTCACAGAATCCTAGAGCGGGCAGCCGTCCGGTCCAAACGTATTTTTCCATAATCCGAACGCTCCCTTTTGATGGGTAACTGTCCAACCTCTCTTTAAAATTCCCCAGAGAAAGAGGAAACTCCACTAAGGCAGCAGCATATTTCACTCTCAGACTGCTCCTGCCGTCAGAAAGATCTTCTAATGTTTAGATTCGATCTCCTTCCCTGAAGTTTGACGCCGTTGCTCCACGTCCTAGTCTCTGGAGTAGCAGAAAACAAACTTGCTCCATCCCCCTTCCCATATTTAAACATGGCTATCATGTCCCCTTCTCTTCTTCAGGCTGAAGATAATCCAGCTCCTCAGAGGGCTTCGTGGTTTCCAGGCCCCCCCCCCTTTTTTTAAATTTGATTCTACAATTCTAAATCTTTAATTAATGAGAACTGCAGGCTTCACCCACTTACCTGACAGGCTGGCAGAGCCCGCATATTGGAAAGGGGATGGAGCAAGCTTCTTTTCTGCTACTCCAGAGACTAGGACATGGCACAATGGTTTCAATCTTCAGGGAAAGAGATTGAATCTAAACATTAGAAGATCTTTCTGACGGCAAGAGTGAAATATGTAGTAATGTCGTGGGGAGGAAGGAAAGGACCAGCATTGGTTGCACCGTCCTAGTTGAATTCACAAAGGAGGGTTTGGGGGTTTTTTGTTCTTTTTCAGGCACAAGCCGGACAACGCAGCCGCTGTCACGGGCAGTGCCAAGGGGCACGGCCAGAGCCGAGAAACGGCGCAAGAGCGCCGGAAAAAAGAAGCCAACAAAGGGGCGAGGGCGAATCACAACCGGCGGGCTATGGCCGACCGGAAACGGAACAAAGGCATGATCCCATCCTGAAGAAGCGGGGATGAGGGGAGATGTCATTCCTCTTCGCTGGGGAAGTGACCCCCAAACCTCGAGAGAGACGGCAGGCGTCTTGGAGAGAATCTGCCCAAATCGTGCCGAGTCTGTCTGTAACAACTGGACGTTCATTAAAAAGGGTTGCCACTGTGTTGTGTGTTCTTGACAGAGTTTTTGCTAAATTTATATCCCCCTTTTCCCTAAAATTGGGATTCAGTGTGGCTCACAATTTAAGAAGCGGTACGATTAAAAGCGTACAAGAAGTGACTATTAAAATAGAATTACATGTATGGGTTTGACTTTTTATTTGTGAGTTTCTCCAAACCCTTTTTCTTCTTTTCCGCGGGAAACTTCCCTCTCGGTCAGGCCGTGCAGGCCTTTAAAAACCCAACTCTTGTCAGGCCCTTTAAAATCCCTCCTCTGGTTCTGATTCTCCTCTACCAGCTAAGGACGGATTGCAGCCCAATTTCTCAGCACCACAAACCCTCTCTGCAGCAGCAGCAGCAGCAGTGCCCCCTCCTTCTCCTTCCCCTGGGAGCCTAGAGCAGCAGTAGTGCCCCCCTTCCCCTTCCCCTGGGAGCCTAGAGCAGCAGCAGCAGTAGTAGTGCCCCCTCCTTTTCCTTCCCCTGGGAGCCTAGAGCAGCAGTAGTGCCCCCCTCCTTTCCCTTCCCCTGGGAGCCTAGAGCAGCAGCAGCAGCAGTAGTGCCCCCTCCTTTTCCTTCCCCTGGGAGCCTAGAGCAGCAGTAGTGCCCCCCTCCTTTTCCTTCCCCTGGGAGCCTAGAGCAGCAGTAGTGCCCCCCTTTCCCTTCCCCTGGGAGCCTAGAGCAGCAGCAGCAGTAGTAGTGCCCCCTCCTTTTCCTTCCCCTGGGAGCCTAGAGCAGCAGTAGTGCCCCCCTCCTTTTCCTTCCCCTGGGAGCCTAGAGCAGCAGTAGTGCCCCCTCCTTTTCCTTCCCCTGGGAGCCTAGAGCAGCAGTAGTGCCCCCCTCCTTTTCCTTCCCCTGGGAGCCTAGAGCAGCAGCAGTAGTGCCCCCTCCTTTTCCTTCCCCTGGGAGCCTAGAGCAGCAGCAGCAGCAGCAGTAGTGCCCCCTCCTTTACCTTCCCCTGGGAGCCTAGAGCAGCAGTAGTGCCCCCCTTCCTTTTCCTTCCCCTGGGAGCCTAGAGCAGCAGTAGTGCCCCCCTCCTTTTCCTTCCCCTGGGAGCCTAGAGCAGCAGTAGTGCCCCCCTTTCCCTTCCCCTGGGAGCCTAGAGCAGCAGCAGTAGTGCCCCCTCCTTTTCCTTCCTCTGGGAGCCTAGAGCAGCAGCAGCAGTAGTGCCCCCTCCTTTACCTTCCCCTGGGAGCCTAGAGCAGCAGTAGTGCCCCCCCTTCCCCTTCCCCTGGGAGCCTAGAGCAGCAGCAGCGTCCCCTCCTTTTCCTTCCCCTGGAAGCCTAGAGCAGCAGCAGCGCCCCCTCCTTGTAAAAATAAAGCACTTCCCAAGCAGCTATTTGACTAGCCCGAAGGCTACAAACGCATCCTGATTTTCTACATTACAACAAGCACTGAACACCATCTTTCTTAAGGAATGAAATGTTGTCTCAAGATCACCAACGAGCCAGTTCGGAGGCTACCAACGAAAGCTCTGCGAGGCGGGACACTCACAGGTGGGAACGTGTTTTATTAAACGACATTTCAGAATGCAAAGTCCGTGCCAATTCTGCACCGCCCTCGAGGGAAGCCCAGGCCGGTTCCGATGGGTACGTTCGTCTCCTCAAGGTGACAAAAGCGTCGTCTGGAAGATCACCGAAGGTCCGGACGGCATCCAGCTTCACTCTTCGGCCGTCTCATACTTGTGCTTGATGTGTTTCCACAGTTTCTGAACGGAGACAAGAATGCCACAGCTTATACAAAGAGCCGTTAAGAATTTCTCTCTGTAGCTCGACGGGATATTATCGTCCATTGCTCCAGCATCGCTGGCAGGACAACATTCTTCAGCATTTAACTAACGTTCTTCACTATCAACATTCTGGCTATCTAACATGGAAGGCCAACTATAGAATGAATAAATAAATGAATTAATTAATGGAAGGAAGGAAAGCAGCCAGGTAGGAAGACAGGCCGGCAAGTAAGCAAATTTGGATGGAATTATTCCAATAAAAATATTGTAACAGGAAGCCTGTGCATTTCCTCAGCAATCCCTCCTCTCCAAATCTAAAGGAATAGTTTTATTATTCCTTCCTTCCCTCTCAGCTTTTGCGTGCATATAAATATATTTTAGACTGTGGACAATTTACTGACTGTAGGATTCTGTAATTATTATTATTATTATTAATATTTGCAACAGTAGCAGTGGAAGCATTGGCTAGGTATTTGCAATTAGAGGAGCTTTTTTATCTATAATCTGAGTTAGAAAAGCTGGAGCCTATCTTTTTTCAAAATATGTTGGTGTTTTAGTAGTTGGTTGTTTTTTTTGGTCTCTTGTTTTCTTTTTTCCTTTGTTTCTCTTTCACATTCATTTGTGACTTGTAATTTGGTGTGTCTTTGTATGTGTTTTGAAAAATCCACAACAACAATGATAATAAAAATTAAAAATATTGTATGCCCTTGGTAGGGCCCACTTTTTGGTTTGTTTTACTTGTAAAGTGTCATGCATATGGACGGCACTATATAAATAAACGATAACAAGCACAATAGCAATAATAATAGCAGCAATAATAATGATAATTAGAAATACCAAAGCCTGCTCTCCTTTTCCTACGTTTTACTTATACATCAGCACGACCCAAGTTCACAATACTGTTTTCTAGAGAGAGAAAAAAACTCTGAATAAACGTTAGGATTTATTCCCCAGCCAGTTTCGCCTAGTCGCGACTTCCGACTCAACAGGCCGAAGCCGGGGCCTCGCGTAGCTCAGAGACCGCTTGACCTTAGCTCGACCGCCGCTGGGCTTTCACGCGAGCCCCCGGCTTGGGCCTACCTACGACCCGACCCAGGTTGACTTACCCCCTTGTTGAGGTGCTCGAAAAGGGCGTCCGCGCCCTGGTCGAAAGCCCGCTCGAAGACCAAGGCGCCCACCACGATGGTGAGCGCGAAGGTGGAGGTGCGGCGGAAGAGCAAATTGTACACCTGCCTGCCCAGCGCCATTTTGGCTTCCTTCCCAACAACGCGCATGCGCTGCCCGGTCCTTTATAACTAAAGAGTGGGCCGGCTGCGCAAAGCATCTTGGGTCGTTAGCTCCGCATGGCATCATGGGCTTCGGAGTCCCGCTTCTGCTCTCAACGTATAGTCGCTGTAGGCAAGCGGACTGCATTTCCCAGGAAACCCCGCGCCATAGCGTCCTTTTTCGTTATCCCCGAGAGCTTTGAGCTCTGGGAGTCGTAGTCACTCCTTTAGTGCTCTCTATGGGCAAGTCGCCTTCCAGGAACTACGATTCCCAGTCGGCTGAGAGGAAGAGAATACAGATATAGGTAGTGATGCAACTGTTGGGGTTTATTCCCTACCAAGCGTGCTGGGCTGTGTACGTGGGGTGTACCTTCTTTGGAAGCAGGTGAGTGCTGGGTTGAGGGATCCTCCAGGTGCGGCTGGACTGCAACTCCCATCATTCTTCTGTGCCGGCCGGGGGATGATGAGAGGTGGAGGCTAAAATCTGGAGGCCCCCAAATTCCCTGTACAAGCCACTTATTATATTGCTGTGTCTTTATGCTGCCTTCTTCCCTTTAGTGCAAAGTTTAAATTGGGAGGCTGGCTGCAGAAAGTGCAAATTTGGGGCCACGTGTGGCCCCCAAGCCTAGTTTCATGGCTCTCTACCCATAGAGTGCAACCTCCTTTTCCTTCCCCTGGGAGCCTAGAGCAGCAGCAACAGTAGTAGTGCCCTGCTTCTTTTCCTTCCTCTGGGAGCCTAGAGCAGCAGCAGCAGCAGTGCCCCCTCCTTTTCCTTCCCCTGGGAGCCTAGAGCAGCAGCAGCAGCAGTGCCCCCTCCTTTTCCTTCCCCTGGGAGCCTAGAGCAGCAGCAGCAGCAGCAGTGCCCCCTCCTTTTCCTTCCCCTGGGAGCCTAGAACAGCAGCAGCAGCAGTGCCCCCTCCTTTTCCTTCCCCTGGGAGCCTAGAGCAGCAGCAGCAGCAGTGCCCCCTCCTTTTCCTTCCCCTGGGAGCCTAGAGCAGCAGCAGCAGCAGTGCCCCCTCCTTTTCCTTCCCCTGGGAGCCTAGAGCAGCAGCAGCAGTAATGCCCCCCTCCTTTTCCTTCCCCTGGGAGCCTAGAGCAGCAGCAGCAGTGCCCCCTCCTTTTCCTTCCCCTGGGAGCCTAGAACAGCAGCAGCAGCAGCAATGCCCCCTCCTTTCCCTTCCCCTGGGAGCCTAGAGCAGCAGCAGTGCCCCCTCCTTTTCCTTCCCTGGGAGCCTAGAGCAGCAGCAGCAGTGCCCCCTCCTTTTCCTTCCCCTGGGAGCCTAGAGCAGCAGCAGTGCCCCCTCCTTTTCCTTCCCCTGGGAGCCTAGAGCAGCAGTAGCAGTAGTGCCCCCTCCTTTTCCTTCCCCTGGGAGCCTAGATCAGCACCAGTGCTCTGTTTTGGGGCTTGGCAGCTCTTTCCCGGGTGGTGGGTAGATAGTGGGGTGGTCCATAAAGGAGAAGAGCATGACCCCTGCATTCCAGAAAGTGCGATGCAATTCACACAGGGCCGAGGGGTGTCCCTTTGTGAGCCCGTCCGACCTCCAAAATCATCCAGGGAGCCCCATCTCTCCGCCCTGCCGCCCTCTCAGGTTCGTTTGGTGGGAAACAAGGGAGACGGGGTCTTTTCGGTGGTGGCGCCCAGACTTTGCAACGTCGTCCTCGGAGAAGCCAAGACGATCCCGTCCTTGGTTTCTTGTCCCTCAGCAGCCCCAAATATTTTCCTGCCGCCGGGCTTTTGCAAACCGACCAGGGCCGGGCTTTTAATGCTGTCCGTCGTTCTTTTTAAGGGCCGAAAAGTGCTCGACCTACCCCGAGGGAGGGCGTTCAGAATGGGGAAGAGATATTTCTGCGACTACTGCGACCGCTCCTTCCAGGACAACCTCCACAACCGGAAAAAGCACTTGAACGGCGTGCAGCACCTCCGAGCCAAGAAGGTCTGGTACGATCTCTTTCGAGGTGAGAGACCGTCTTCCTTCCCTGGACTTGGGGAAGGCCTCCTGATTTTTTTGGAAGCGGGTCCCACAGTTCCAGCCCTGAGTTCGAGTCCCTCGCGTCGCACTTTCCCTCCCTTTCCATCCTTGTATCTTCCAGACCGGTCTACAGGGCAGCCCCACGCCGAGCAAATTGCAGTAGTCTAGCCTCCTAAGCTCTGCAAGGGGCTACTTATTCCGCAACTTTGTCGTTCCAAGCTTTCTTTTTCCAAACCAAAATCTTTAGAATCCTAGGTTGAGCTTCCCTTATCTGGAAATCCAAAAACCTCAATCAATCAATCAATCAATCAATAAATTGACTTTTTTTGCCCCTAGCTGCCCGCGTCCGCCTTTGAGTTCCGGCTCTCTCGGATCTGAGTTGTGCCGCAGCCGATACCTCGAAGGTGGAAGCAAAAAAAGAGAGATTAAAATAAAAATTAAAATAAATTTTTAATCTGCAAAATTGCAGGAGGCATGGATTCGCACCAAGCACTATGGCTTGGATTGCCGTCATTTCACAAACCCTCGGCCTCTTTCCAGCTTTGCGTCTTATATATAAAATACTGGTAATAAATGAACGAGATACGAGGCTATTCCAAAAATGCACCGTATTCCAAAATCCGAAATTTGGTTCTGGTCCCAAGGATTGGATAAGAGAGGCTCAACCTATATAAGGAAAAAAAGTAGAAAATTTAGATTTTTTTTTTCCCTTTTGGATTCTTTACAAGGAAATTTGTTCCTGCCTTTCTCTCCTCTGAACAGTCAGTGCGGACGCCCTCGGGCAACCGATCTGCAAAAGGGGCTTGCTCTCAGTTAAAAACAAAATATAGATCTTGTGGAAAGTTACTTTTTTCCCCCCTAGCCCGGACTACCTCTTTTCTGAAACCGCTTTTGTCTTTCTTCGCAGATGCGGCTGCCGTCTTGCAGGAGGAGCAGAGCAAGAAGCCGTGTCGGAAATTTCTGCAAACGGGTAGGCTTGCCGCACTGCACGATGAGTCTGGTTTTGTTCTTTATCAGGAGACATAAATATTGTCGGGTCACACACTCTCAGCCACCGGAAAACCCCATGGTTGTTTCGCCGTGAGTCAGAAACAACTCGAATGTCGACCCGAAACGACAACAAATCAGCGTTGTTGGTGCCTCTCTGCTCCCTGCACGGAATCCCCACTCAGCCATGGGTGGCCTGGGGGCAAGTCACACTCTCTCAGCCTCAGAAGACAAACGCTGCCCGAACAAGTGTCGCCAAGAAAACCCTGTGATAAGTTGCTGTAAAGCTGGAAATGAAATCGGGCTGCAAGGCAACCCTTAGCTGGCCAGGCAGCAGCTGGTGGAGGAGGAGGAGTCACACTCTCTCAGCCTCAGAGGAAACGCAAAAAGCCTTCTGAACAAAACCCCGTGGTAGGGTTGCCATAAATCGGAAAGGACTTAAAAGGACACGACCGCAACAGCAGCAATATGGATACGGACTTACAACTTCTTCCCTCTCTTTCGTTTCTATCCTTGAGGTCTAGCGACTCGATAAGTTTAAAACAACAGCATAGTTTTATGCGTTTCAACACTACGTGACCACGACTCTCTTATGCCGTTGAGTGTGAAGGTGCTGCTGGGTGGACTAGTTGATTAATTAGGATGTGTTTTGACTTTTTTCTTTGCAGGGCAGTGTGATTTCGGCTCCAATTGCCGCTTCTCTCACATGACGGAGGCCGATTTGGAGAAGCTGAACGCGCAAGTGCAAGGTACGTGGTGGCCACGAAGCCTAGCCGGAGGGCAACTGATAGCCCAAGGGGCCCACAGAAGCAGGTGTCTGATATTGCTAACGCAGCGTCCCACCTATGGCTTCCACCGTCCCAGGAAATGTCTTAATAGACCCAGAAAAAAACCCAGAAAAATTCAGAAAAAAAAAACTTTTCCCCCCATTTTTTTTCCTGAAGCCTTTTTTTCCAAAAAAAAAAAAGATCAAAAAAGGAAGAAACATCAATTATGCAATGTTTTATTTTAGCATGACGAATAAAATCTTTAAGACAAGGCGTTCGTATATTCTCCAAATCATTTCTAAAAACGATGACTGAAACTGATAGCTATAGCTCAGGTTATGAGTCTGATTAAATTTCATGCCTATTAATTGGATCTTAGTCCCTCCCTTCCACACGTTTTTCTTTTTTATGGGAATGGGTGCTTTATATCTATTTGATACTGTGGGGAGGAAATATGAATAATTTTCTGTGTCACTAATGTTGATAGTTTCTTCTGGTATTTTTAAAATTGCCTTTTTTTTGCCTGCTCCGTATAAACAAGAAAACCAAAGAGGTTTTGTACAGTTCAGGAGACTGTTGCTCCATTTGTTGCAGACAAAAATTAAAATAAAAGTAAATTCTGTTTGTAATAATTGTTTGAATGCACTGCATTTTTAATATACCAGTTGTGCTCGTTTTATGCCAAATCGAATTGTACATACCCTATTATATTAATTATATTATATTATACTATATTATACATACATATATATATATATATGTATGTATGTATGTATGTATGTATTATACTATTAGACTCACTTTTTTCCCTGAAAAATACTGTTTGAAAATGGGATGTGTCTTATACACTGGGAAGTGGTATTTGCTGATGTATAAATGGGGTGTGTCTTATATGCCAGCAAATACGGTAGTCATATTTTATGTTCCTAAAGTAACAGAGTTACTTTCAATCTGTAAAAAGTGCTATTGTTGCATTTTTTTTTTCAATTTTTCCAAACATTTCCATTTTTTTTTTTCCTGGAAAAACTGGAATTTTACATCTCTAAGTAGACTGCAAGCTGGATATGAGCCAGCAGTGTGGTGCAACAGCAAAAAAGGGCCAATGTGATTCTGAGCTGCATGAATAGGGGGATAAACAGGTGACTTAATGGGTTGGAAAAACAGACATTGTCTTGACCTTTGGCTCTGTCTTTTCTTCCCCGAAAGAGGAGCGGAGAGCCACGGAGCAGACCAAGGAGGCGACCGCCATGCCCGCTGGCACCGTTGAGGACTGGCTGGACAAACGGGCCAAGCGGATCAGAACAGCCGAGCCAGACAGGTATGTCTCAGTTGGGGTTTTTTTTGACATTCTTATATGGCCCACCTCCTCTATGTTTTCAAACCTATTAATCGATTTTCAATCCTGTTAAAGAAGCAGAGTCCCTGAAAGGTTCGACGTTGCATCTGCAAGCCTGACCTGCTTGTTCCATTTCTCACATGCTTAATGTCCTAAAATTTCCTAAGGTTTAAGGTAGACTCTCTTTTCCTGGACTCTGAAGCCGTTGCTCCGCGTCCTAGTCTCTGGAGCAGCGGAAAAGAGGCTTGCTCCATCCTCCATAGGACATCCCTTCAAGTATTTAAACATGGCCTTTTAGCCTCCGTGTTATTTTGATGTGTTCAGAAGCACATCAGCTTTCTTAGGCAAAGTATATTTGCATTTAGAGCATGCCTACTCTACAGGGTTGCTGTGTTAACGGCTGGCACGGTCTCTCGGCCGCGGCTTTTTGACCCCATAAAAAAAAAAAAGACACCATGCCTTTCTTTGCTAACGCTGTGCTTCTCTTCCTTCCCCTAGTACCCTCTCCGAGGAAGAATCGGTGTTCCAGTATCCACCAGGCTGGCCCCCAGTTCAAGAGTTGCCACCTTCTCTGAGGGCACCCCCTCCCGGCGGGTGGCTGGTACTCCCAAATCTCCAGTGGGGGTGATCGCAAAGGCGGCTGGATTCCAGGATTCAAAACTGGGACTACATTTCCCATCAGCCATCATAGCCGGTTGCAAAGGATTGTGGGACCTGTAGTTCTTTACTCAGCTACTCCAATGTTGGGGCTCTCGTTTCCCGTGAATCCTCAGCCAGCATAGCCGGTTGCAAAGGATTATGGGACCTGTAGTTCTTTACTCAGCTGCTCCAATGTTTGGGCTCTCGTTTCCCGTGAATCCTCAGCCAGCATAGCCGGTTGCAAAGGATTATGGGAGCTGTAGTTCTTTACTCAGCTACTCCAATGTTTGGGCTCTAGTTTCCCATGAATCCTCAGCCAGCATAGCCAGTTGCAAAGGGTTATGGGACCTGTAGTTCTTTACTCAGCTACTCCAATGTTTGGGCTCTCGTTTCCCGTGAATCCCCAGCCAGCATAGCCGGTTGCAAAGGATTATGGGACCTGTAGTTCTTTACTCAGCTACTCCAACGTTTGGGCTCTCGTTTCCCGTGAATCCTCAGCCAGCATAGCCGGTTGCAAAGGATTATGGGAGCTGTAGTTCTTTACTCAGCTACTCCAATGTTTGGGCTCTCGTGTCCCGTGAATCCCCAGCCAGCATAGCCGGTTGCAAAGGATTATGGGAGCTGTAGTTCCTTGCACAGAAAGCACAGGTTCCCATTTCCATATTGCCATGTTGGAATTAAACAAGATGCCATTTCATAAGTTTGTTTCTATCTTATTTTGCTTTCAGCGCCTTGGATGTCTTTGGTTTTTCTGCACTGTATTTAAAATGCAAAGCAGGGTAAAAAGAACGCAAACTCCCAACGCTCCAGAGAAGGGAGAAGAGTTAATCGTTTTTAATTTACCCAAGCCAGATTGTTAAAATGGCTAGCGTCGGTATTTAATCAGTTAACGTCTCATCAATTGTTCGATGAGAAGCAGCTCGGCCGAGGCAAAACCGTTGCATTATCTCCGTATTTATCAAATACCTGTTGTTTCCTAACAGATTAAAAACTTTTGCAAACGGACGCGAGTGAATTTATTGGCAGCTCTAAAGCAGGTCTTGTCGCGTTTTCTCGGCAAGATTTGTTCAGACGGGGATCGCCTTCGCCTTCCTTCGAGGCCGAGAGTGTGTGTCCCGCGGGTTTCCACGGCCGAGCAAAGAGGAATCGAACCCTGGTTTCCGACCCCATCGCCGGGGGGTTTTTTTCTTGGCGCCGTTTGTTCAGACGGGGTTCGCCTTTGCCTTCCTCTGAGGCTGAGACAGCGTGACCTGCCCAAGGGGGCTGAGCAGAGCGGGGCTGGCGCCCAGACGGAACCGTTACCTCGCTTCGAAACTGTAGGAACGGACTAAGGAATGCTGCAAAAAACACACACACTGAAAAAGGGTTGCCGGTGCTCGTGGAGAACTCAGAGCGCCTTCCTTCTTCTTCTTTATTTATTATTTTAATCTCTTCCTTATTAAAAATGCATCGCTTGCAAAATTGCAAGGGGAATCATCCCTCGGGGAGGACGCGGCCCTATAAAAGATCATATATTTAGAAGGGATTTCCCGTAAAGTGCGCGGGATAGTCGTTACCCGCTCTTATCTCGGAGAGACCCCAAAAAACGGGGGGCGTTCTTTGCTCCGCAGATGCCGGAGATGACACGCCCTTCGTTAAGAAATGGGGCCGAGGCTAGCGCCGATTAGGAAGTAAATATTTGGCCCCATTAGCGCCGATGAGACACCTCCAGCCTTGAAGGAGCTGCCTGTAAATATCGGGGCGGCGGCCTCCCAGCCCCGTTGCTAACGACTGTCTTATCTGGTTTCCTAGCCTCACTTTATTGCGTCCCTGGCCGTGTCCGCACTGCGCTGTTATAGCGGCACGATTCCACTTTCAACATCCTATGGAATCCTGGGGTTTGCAGTTCAGGGAGGGGCGTCTTGGGCCTTGGGAAACTACAATCCCCAGGATTGCACAAGGTGTTGGGAGTGGAATAAAAGCACTGGAACAGCGTGATCTTTGGAAGTTTCCAAAATTTTAATTTTTGCTAATTTAATTTAATTTAATTTAATTTAATTTTTGCTCCTGGCGCTATCCAGACGCCTGCTTATGGCTTTCCAAATATTGGCCTCTCCGGCTCCCGAAAGGCCGCAAATGGCTCAACCGGCGGGAATATCTCGGCCTGTTGCGTCGGCGGAACGGGGACGGCGGTTACGGGTTCATTACCGCCGTCGTGTAGAATTAGGGTTAATAACGCGCCGCGGGGCCGACTGGTTTTCAATAACTCGGACGAAGAAACGAGACAAACCCCAGAGCTTTGTATTTAGAAACAAGCAAGTATGATTTATTCCTTTTTTTATTAGAAATGAGGGTGAGCAAATTCCTTCTGTTGACGGTTAACAACGGTACGTATTGCTCTGGTCAGGAACATTTCGGAGCCAAATAAAGTGCGCAGGAGGAAAGCAGGCACATCGTCTCAAAGTAAAACTCCTCCGGGGTTTTTTTGGGAACGGTTCGCGGGGAAGGTGCGGAATGCTGTAAACATCTCTTGGGGAATTGGGTTTTTTGCCCATAGCTCGGGAAAAAAAAAATTATTTATTTTATTTTGGGCAGGGGGGACTACAACTCCCAGAATCCACAAAGCGAGAGAGAGAGAGAGAGAGAGAGAGGGGAAAGGAAAATGGGGTTGGCCGGTGGGTTACTTGTCTGGGTCTACGGTGAGTCCGTGCTGGGTTTAACTCCAAACTTTAAAGGAGTCGCACCTCGTTCGAGCTCTGAAGGAACAATAACAATAAATAATAATAATAAATTTTATCCGTTACCCGCCTCTGCCCAAGGCTCGAGGCCGGGTACAGCATCGATAGGACTAAAAAATCATACTTAATACCTAAGTATGTACACATAACTACTGAAAGGAAGATTGGAAGTGACGTTTTCCTCTTTATTTCCTTTTTCTATTTTTAAATTTTTGTTATTTTCAGTTTCCTATCTTTTCCTTTTTTTCCCTTTTACCCCATTTTCAAGAACAAAAAGCGGAGAACAGCTACAGACTCAAGGAAGACGGTCTGTCTTTCTCTCTCTCCTTTTAAGCGTTTGAAAAATCGACTCGTCGTTATTCAATAAAATTAATTAAACAGAAAAATTGACTCATTGTGGCACACAGAAATAAATAAAAATTAAATTACATTCACGGCCATATAGCACAGGCTCAGCAACAGTCTCTTCAACCGAGCCCCGACGCTAACGAGAACCGACGACTTTGCAACGTTCGGACGAAGTCAAATTAGAAATAAGGCACAGTTCTGATTCCCGTCCTCGGGTGGGTGGGTTGTCTTCTTGGAACGGGGAAGGAAAGGGGTCCCGCCTTGGCAAAGGGACCCCCTCCCCAGGAATGGGTCGACGTCTCCGTCGTTAAGAAGTGTCCACTTAACGCCAGGACGGGGTTCTTCCGAGGGACCCCCTCCACGCCTCTCCGGATAACGCAGAGGAAGGGGCTTCGCGCCCCAAGGACCCCCGGACCTTGTACGTACGTTACGGTGACATTGCGAGGGGGGCACCGGGGAGACGAGGGTCTCCCGCCTCTCCGGGAACGTTTCGGCACGACCCGCCGCGGGGAAAACCCACGCGCGACGGCGACGCGAAAGAACGGCCGTCCGGTCCGCGCCGAAGCGGACTCCTCCCGGGCAAACCCGGCCGTTTGCTGGTTGCCTTCCGTCCGGACGGCCCCGGATCCTCGGGCTCGACCCCGACTTCCCACATTTGGGGTGCTTTGGGGAGCGGAGGCGAAAAGTGCATAGATGCCGGATCGCGCCTGTCCAGGCGGGGGGTCCGGAGGACGGTACGAACAGCAAAGGGATCGGTGCCCAGCCCTTGTCGTGTCGGATGTCCATGCAAACGCCCGAAATCTCGGATACAAAATCCTGACACACGCGCGCATGTGTGTGTGTGTGTGTGTGTGTGTGTGTGTATTGCTTAACGGATTATTCGGCTTATCATAAATATATAGGTGTCTATATCTATATTATGTATATAATATTTTCGTATATATTTTTGTAGGATTCTAATATTCTGGTTATAAAAGCACACAGTATTGTACCACTCAGAGGTCAGGTGCAAAGAGGTTGCGGAGAGGAAGGAACGAGAGTCTCCATGCACTTTTACATGCTTTGAAAGGTTAGTTTAAAATTTCCGCCATGCGGGGGGGGGGCCCCCCTCTGCCGGATCGGGGCCAGACCCACCTCGGGGAAAACCGTGCTGTCTGCCGAAAAGATAGCGGCATTGCCGGGAAAAGAGGGATCCCTCCAAAGACAGGAGTTTCGGTGAGCGTGCATGAAACTGGTGGCGGAGGGTCGCCGTTTCCCCCCACTTTTGGCCCTTGGAGCTACAGGGATCTATAGTTTTTCCTCGAGGAACTCTGTCCGTGCCTCCAGCGGTCCTTTTCCGGCCCCGGAGGGGCTACTTCATCCCACTTCGCAGCACCTGGTTTGCGGCGATCAACATGACGCTGATGATGAACGCAATGGCGAAGGCGCAGATGAGGCTTTTCCGGACGCACGTCTGTCGGATCTGTTGGTTCGAGCAGGCTGAGGAGGGGAAGGGACCGGAGACGGAGGACAAAAGAGAGACAAAAAGAGAGGGAAATTAGGTTTGCATCACTTTGGGCGGGAGCGTCCGGTACCCCTGGCAACCGTTCTGCCATGCAATGTGAGCTTTTGGGGAAAACATTCTTGCAAAACTTTAATAAAAGGATGCAAATTTTCCTTTTTAAAAACGTTACCAGAGCACGGTGAGTATTTTCTCCTGTTTCCCACTGCAAACTCCCATCACAAAGCTCATTTGTTGTTACAGGGATAGGAAAAGGAGATAGACGAAAGAGTGTCCCCTAAACTTCAGTAGAAGAGCCCCTAAAAGCTGGCTTTTGTCCGTGGATGTAAGCCTCACGGATGCTCCCTTGCCGGACAAAGGGGGAAGAAAAGGACCGAGTTGGCCTTCTACGTTTGCACATTTTGCATTTACGGATTTGAGTATTTGAGGGTTTCTCCAGCCCCTGCCCGCCTCCACTTTTTCCGGGGGGAACCTTCTGTCTTGGCAGGTCTGACCAGGCCGTGCAGCCCTTGAACAAACCACCTCCTCCGCTAGCCGTGGAAACGTTGCATTTTGCTGTATCAGCTTATTGTTGCGTGCCTCCAAGTCATTTCTGAGTTGCGATAACCCCAAGGTGACCCTATCATTCTTGGGGCTGAGAGCGTGTGACACGCCCGAGTGGGTTTCCGTAGCCAAGCAGAGAGGAACCAAACACTGGTCTCCAGGGTCCAACGACAGTATTATTATACAATTACGTTGTCGTGTACCTCCGAGTTGGTTCTGACTTACGGCAACCCTAAGGTGACCCTATCATGGGGTTTTCTGGGGCTGAGAGTGTGTGACATGCCCAAACGGGTTTCTACGGCCAAGCAGGGGATCGAACCCTGGTCTCCAGGCTCACAGTCTAATGCTGTAACCACTACACCGTAGCTACCCATTTTTGCTTAAAAGGTCCAAATCTTCATTTGGCTTTTTAAAAACCCACGTTAATTTGGCCACTTGGGGCCAGCCTCTCCTGCCAAAGCCCAGTAAATTGCAAAGAGATGCTCCTTCTTTTTCCTCTCCCCTTCGGCCTCGCGTAGCCGCTGCAATTAATATTCAGGGCGCTCGGTGGCCGGGACAGAACTGGCACTTCCCGAATGAAACAAGGAAGAGGACACGGCAACATACAAGTCCTCTTGTCGTTGTGCGGTCCCCGTGCCAGGTTCGGATTGTCCCAAAGGACGTGGGACGTTTGTCCCTGCCGCCAATCCCTTCTGGGAGACGTAGACGTCTCCAAGTCCCCGGCTGACCCTTGGCTCCAAAGTGGCTCCGTTACAGATCCCTGGGAGCTGGCAAATCGCCCGAGCTCTCCCTGTTTTGAGGTAGATTGCTTTGTTTTAGTGCTTGGACGCACTGCTGTGTAGGTGGGGGATGATGGGATCTGTTGACCCGGGAACACGGAAGTGCTATCGTAACGAGCTGCGATAAGGGAGCAAGCAGGCACGGGTGCAAAGTCAGGCGGATGGCGAGCCGATCGGGAAAACTGGAGGGAGACGGAATACCTGGGAAATGGGTTGCTTGCGTAAACCATCAAACGAAGTGCTAATTTTAAAATTTAATGGTTTATAGAGCACTGTAAATCCAATACTAATTTAGTCCTGGCAGTGCCAAGAGGTGCCGTTGTTGTTTCTTCAATGCTCCTGAAACCTCTAAGCTCAACTCCTTGAACTCGGAGTTGTCCAAGACGTCACAGAAGCGGTGTAAACCCCAAATTTTTGTATGCCTCTCTTTCGCCGTGGAAAAACCAACGATAAAGTTTCTCTCGTTCTATGCTGCCTGCCCTGGGATCTCTTTCTGGCGGAAAATGAGCAGCACTGTTGTTGTTGAAGTTGTTTCCAACTTAAAGTGAACCTTCTGCTGGGTTTGCTAAGGGTTGAGAGTCTGTGACACACCCAAGGTCACCCTATGAAAGAGTTCTCCAAGATCCTGAACCCCATTCTTAAACCGGTCTAAGCATCATGGAGAGCTCTTGGGGGAATTGCTCCAGCACCGTGGAGAGCTCTTGGGGAAATTGCTCCAGCAATGGAGAGCTATTGGAAAAATTGCTCCAGCACTGTGGAGAGTTATCGGAAAAATTGCTCCAGCACCGTGGAGAGCTCTTGGGGGAATTGCTCCAGCACCGTGGAGAGCTCTTGGGGAAATTGCTCCAGCACCGTGGAGAGCTATCGGGAAAATTGCTCCAGCACCGTGGAGAGCTCTGGGGGAAATTGCTCCAGCAATGGAGAGCTATCGGAAAAATTGCTCCAACACCGTGGAGAGTTCTCGGGGAAATTGCTCCAGCACCATGGAGAGCTATCAGAAAAATTGCTCCAACACTGTGGAGAGCTATCGGAAAAATTGCTCCAGCACCGTGGAGAGTTCTTGGGGAAATTGCTCCAGCACCGTGGAGAGCTCTTGGGGAAATTGCTCCAGCACCGTGGAGAGCTCTTGGGGGAATTGCTCCAGCACCGTGGAGAGCTCTTGGGGGAATTGCTCCAGCACCGTGGAGAGCTCTTGGGGAAATTGCTCCAGCACCGTGGAGAGCTCTTGGGGAAATTGCTCCAGCACCGTGGAGAGCTCTTGGGGGAATTGCTCCAGCACCGTGGAGAGCTATCGGGAAAATTGCTCCAGCACCGTGGAGAGCTCTTGGGGAAATTGCTCCACACCGTGGGGAGCCCTAGCAAAGCTACCCAGAAACCGGAGTGGATTCTGCGCCCCCATGACATGGCTCCTATCCCCGATGGCCCGCGTCCACTCACTTTCCACGTCCACTGGACACTCCTCCGCGTTCCCCATGTGGCTCTCCTCCTCCGTCATGATGATGTTCTCGATATCTTTCATGGACAGGTGCTCACAGAAGGTGTCGTACAGAAGCCGCTTCAGTTCGTCCACCGTCAGCTTCTGCATGTCACACTGCGGAGGAAGAAAACGCGTCACGGCCTCGGGACGGGGGCTGAAGAAATTTGCAAATAATCAGACCCTTGGGGGTCAGACTCACGAATGTAGAAGTTCAGTGGTACTTGGCGAGGAACCTACCAACAGATTGAGGACCCAGTTTTAGGGTCACTGGGGCTAATATCAGCTGTGACTTTCATGCATGAACTTTGCGTGTTCTCCTGATCCATTTTTGGCCTCTTCCAAATTTCATACGTCTTGTGTTCCCTCAAGTAAGTGTGTGTGTGTTTCTATCTACCTTCTCATGAATTTTGGAGGGTTTTCTCGGACCAGGAATCCTCAGAGGTGATTCTGCCAGTTCCTTCCTCCAAAATATCACCTACAACACCTGGTATTCATTGGTGGTCTCCCATCTAAGTCCTAACCAGGCCTGACCCTGCTTAGCTTCCAAGATCAGATGGGATCTGGTGCCTTTGGGATAGTTAGGCCCTCAAGTTGCCTGTCCACTTACGGAAACCCCATTAATTTCTTTGGGTTTTCTTAGGCAAGGAATTCCTAGAGGTGGTTTTGCCCGTTCCTTCCTCCAAAATGTCACCTACAGCACCTGGTATTCATTGGTGGTCTCCCATCCAAGGACTAACCAGGGCTGACCCTGCTTAGCTTCCGAGATCAGATGGGATCTGGTGCCTTTGGGATATTTAGGCCCTCAAGTTGCCTGTCCGCTTACAGAAACCCCATTAATTTCTTTGGGTTTTCTTAGGCGAGGAATTCCTAGAGGTGGTTTTGCCAGTTCCTTCCTCCAAAATGTCACCTACAGCACCTGGTATTCATTGGTGGTCTCCCATCCAAGGACTAACCAGGGATGACCCTGCTTAGCTTCCAAGATCAGATGCGATCTGATGCCTTTGGGATATTTAGGCCCTCAAGTTGCCTGTCCGCTTACGGAAACCCCATTAATTTCTTTGGGTTTTCTCAGGCAAGGAATTCCTAGAGGTGGTTTTGCCCGTTCCTTCCTCCAAAATGTCACCTACAGCACCTGGTATTCATTGGTGGTCTCCCATCCAAGGACTAACCAGGGCTGACGCTGCTTAGCTTCCGAGATCAGATGGGATCTGGTGCTTTTGGGGTATTCAGAATTATATTGAGTGTGCATGTAGGCCCTCAAGTGACCTGTTGACTTATGGTGGTGGCCCTCATGAAGTTCATAGGGTTTTCTTGGCAAGGAAACTTCAGAGATGGATTTGCCAGTTCCTTCCTCTCAGATATCACTCACAGTACCTGGCGGTCACTGGAATAGTCAACCTCACAAAGACAAAGGGAGATAGGACCATGGAGGGCTTCACTCTTGAAGACCAACCCCGGGTTCCAGTTATCAAGAAAAACAGGAGAATTTCCACCTCCACCAAGAAGAGAACCAACCCATCCGGTCTGAGGGAAAAGGGGCCGGTCTTCTCCTTACCTTCCAGAAGACGGTGTCAAAGTCCGTGCCGTGGAACTTCTCGGGAATCCCGGACGTGGAAAGCTTGGGTCCGAGTAATGTCACAAACTCCTCAAAGTCCACTTGCCCGTCTCCTGGAAAGAACAGACGGATGGAGACAAGTCACGTTTGCAAGGTAGGTGGACTCAGGCTAGAAGGTGTCCAGAGGAGGGCAACCAAAACTGGTCCAAGGCCTGGAAACCATGAAGCCCTCTGAGAAGTGGCTGAGGGAGCTCGGGAGGTTTAGTCTGGAGCAGAGAAGGTTACGGGTTGGTGGGACCTGCCCCTGGGCAACATCTGGAGGTCTTCATGAAGCCCAACCTTGGAATGAAAGGCCTCGCATTGGGTGCACTCAAAGGACTCAAAGATCACCTTACCGTCCATGTCCAATCTCTGGATGATGACCTCCAGCTCCACCTCGTTGGGCATGTAGCCCAAGGAGCGCATGGCCGTGCCCAGCTCCTGCTTGGAGATGAAGCCGTTCCCGTCCCGGTCGAAGACCTTGAAAGCTTCACGGATCTCTGTGGAGAAAGAAAGAGAAGGGAAGGTAGCCACACTCCACCGTCCAAAAGAAATAGCCTGGGGTGCCTGGTTCTTGCTGTTACTGTCTGCTTGCCACAGTGCTGAAACTGGTTGCCACCTTAACCCTAACCAAATGAGGATCTAAGACATGGCTGAGCCACCTGTGACTCTTCTTCTGCTTTTGGGCTGCAAGAGATCCAGGAGTCTTGGTAGCCCTGGGAGCATGTCCAGTCCTCCATAGCATATGGACACCTGGCTTGACCACATGTGAAAAGGATCTAAGAGTCTTAGCAGACCACAAGCTGAGCCAAGGGTGTTATGCAGCAGCTAAAAAGGCCAATGTGATTCTGGGCTGCATCAACGGGAGTATGGGATCTTGGTCAAGGGAAGTTACAGTACCCCTCTATTTTGCTTTGGCCAACCCACACCTGGAATACTGTGTCCAGTTCTGGGCACCAGAGTTCAGGAAGGAGATGGACAAGCTGGAACGTGTCCCGAGGAGGGTGACCAAAATGGACAAAGGGTTTGAATCCATTAAGTCCTATGAGGGGCGGCTTAGGGAGCCGGGGATGCTTAGCCTGCAGAAAAGGAAGGTTAAGAGGGGACCCGATAGCCGTGTTTAAATATTTGAAGGGATGCAATATGGAAGATGGAGCAAGTCCGTTTTCTGCTGCTCCAGAGATGAGGACAAGGAGCAATGGATACAATCTACACCTTGGATAGGGACCTGGTACTTTGGATAGAGCCTAGCACTTTGGAGAGCTCCTTTTGGCTCCAGAATAAACCTGAGAATGGATTCACCGCTCCTTCGCCATGAAATTCTCTGTCCATCCCTAGCATGGAGGGTAGCAATTTCTACCTCCCCTTTGCCTCTTGCACGAATGGCCTTACCGGATAGGACCAACCCGATATCTCAAAGCATTAACCAGATGGATGTCTCCTCTGTCGACCGAGAACAAGGGCACGAAAGTAATGGGCGACCCGATTGTCCTCCTTGCGTCTTGCACACCTTGGTTAAAATTTATGGGCAGTAAAACTTGTTCCTTTCAATTTCGGCTCCGGAAATTGCAGAACAGGCTAGACGGGAGAAACAAATCTGACCACTCACTGAGAGACCGCGGTTTAATTATCCGGAGCCCTACAGGCCAGGTGAAAAAAAAAACCCGATTATTTATGCGTTGATTTACACACTGTTCTGTTCTCTCCTCACCTCTACGTGGCTTCAGTGGTTTTTAAGACGGTCTCAAGGCCTCTCCGGCTTCCAGATTTGAAAGGAGATCCCAACTCACCGTTAGGAGCAACTTCCTAAGAGTAAGAGATGTTTGATAGAGCAACGGACTACCTTTAAAGGTGGCGATGCAGCGGCTAAAAAGGCCAATGCAATTCTGGGCTGCATCAATAGGTCAAGGGAAGGGATGTTCCTACTCTATTCCGCTTTGGTCAGATCCCCCCTGGAATAATCCCGTGTCCAGTTCTGGGCGCCACAGTTCAGGAAGGGCACGGACAAGCTGGCACGTGTCTACGGAGGGCAACCAAAACGGTAGAAGGTCTGGAAACTACGAAGCTCTCTGAGGAACGGCTGAGGGAGCTGGAGAAGAGAAGGTCAAGACGGGACACCATAGCCATTTTTAGGTATTTGCAAAGATGCCATATGGAGGACGGACCAAGCCTGTTTTCTGCTGCTCCAGAGGCTAGGACGTGGAGCAACGGCTTCAAACTACACCTCGGAGAGGGACCCAGTGCTTTGGAGAGAGCCTTGCACTTTGGAGAGCTCCACCTAAACCTTTGGAAGAACTTCCTGACGGGACAAACGGTTGGACGATGGAGTCTGCTGCCGCCTCCAAGGAGCGTGGTGGATTCTCCTCCTTCTTCGGAGGCTTTTAAACTGAGGCCGGCCGGACTGGGTTTGGCCTCTGGGGGTCTCTTTGGGGGCATTCTTTGGTTCTGAGGAGAAAGCCCTTGTCCGTGATTTAGAGCGCCGTCTCCTTTCAACTCCACCATTTATGGTTAGGAAAAATAAAAAGACTTTGGAGGCGGGGAAAAAAAAGAAAACCCTTTAGCAAAGACGAATGGGAAGGCGAAAGAGGGCTCATCCATCAGTGCGGAAATTGGCCGTTTGAACCGAACAGGAACACTTCACCTGCGGCCGAACAACCGCAATGGGACGGGAGGGGAAAAGGTTGTTCTCGCTCGGAAATGAACGCTCGGTGGGTACCCCGGTTCGGGAGGTGGAAAGCCTTCTGCCTCCATATTCCGTCAGCATCCTCAGCATTTCTTACTCCACATTTGCTTCCAAAAATCTCCTTCTATTCCTACCAGGCAGCTTGGTGCATTTTTCTGCACATCTCTCCCTGCCTCTTGTACACATCTTTTTTTTTTAACGCCCAATTTAAAAAAAAAGAGAGTTTACGGAGAACCGCGGAATCAAAGAGCCAAAGCTAAACCTGTTTAGCTGGAAACTCTTTTCCCGGAGTGTGAAGCCATGGCTCCACTTTCTTCCCAATTAACCAAAGGGCAGATCTTTGTACTAGATCGATAGATTGACAGACAGACAGACAGACTGATAGATATGGACAATAGATAGATAGATAGATAGACAGATAGATAGACAGATGGATGGATGGATGGATGGATGAATATGGACGATAGATAGATAGATAGATAGATAGATAGATAGATAGATAGATAGATCAATATGGACGACAGATAGATAGATAGATAGACAGACAGACAGACAGACAGACTGATAGACTGATAGATTGATAGATCGATTGACTAATCAATATGGACAATAGATAGATAGATAGATAGATAGATAGATAGATAGATAGATAGATGAATATGGACGATAGATAGATAGATAGATCAATATGGACGACAGATAGATAGATAGATAGATAGATAGATAGATAGACTGATAGACTGATAGATTGATTGACTGATCAATATGGACAATAGATACATAGATAGATAGATAGATAGATAGATAGATAGATAGATAGATGGATGGATGGATGAATATGGACGATAGATAGATAGATAGATAGATAGATAGATAGATAGATAGATAGATAGATCAATATGGACGACAGATAGATAGATAGATAGATAGATAGATAGATAGATAGATAGATAGACAGACAGACTGATAGACTGATAGACTGATAGATTGATAGATCGATTGACTGATCAATATGGACAATAGATAGATAGATAGATAGATAGATAGATAGATAGATAGATAGGGACGATAGATAGATAGATAGATAGATAGATAGATAGATAGATAGACTGATAGACTGATCAATATGGACAATAGATAGATAGATAGATAGATAGATAGATAGATAGATAGACTGATAGACTGATAGATTGATTGACTGATCAATATGGACAATAGATAGATAGATAGATAGATAGATAGATAGATAGATCGATCAATATGGACGACAGATAGATAGATAGATAGATAGATAGATAGATAGACTGATAGACTGATAGATTGATTGACTGATCAATATGGACAATAGATACATAGATAGATAGATAGATAGATAGATAGATAGATAGATGGATGAATATGGACGATAGATAGATAGATAGATAGATAGATAGATAGATAGATAGATAGATCAATATGGACGACAGATAGATAGATAGATAGATAGATAGATAGATAGATAGATAGGGATGATAGATAGATAGATAGATAGATAGATAGATAGATAGATAGACTGATAGACTGATAGACTGATTTACTGATCAATATGGACAATAGATAGATAGATAGATAGATAGATAGATAGACAGACTGATAGACTGATAGATTGATTGACTGATCAATATGGACAATAGATAGATAGATAGATAGATAGATAGATAGATAGATAGATAGACTGATAGATTGATTGACTGATCAATATGGACAATAGATAGATGATAGATAGATAGATAGATAGATATGGACAATAGATAGATAGATATGGACAATAGATAGATAGATAGATAGATAGATCAATATGTACGATAGATAGATAGATAGATAGATAGATAGATAGATAGATAGACAGACTGATAGACTGATAGATCGATTGACTGATCAATATAGACAATAGATAGATAGATAGATAGATAGATAGATAGATAGATAGATAGATAGATGATAGATCAATATGGACGATAGATAGATTGATTGATAGATTGATAGATTGATTGACTGATCAATATGGACGATAGATAGATAGATAGATAGATCAATATGTATGATAGATAGATAGATAGATAGATAGATAGATAGATATGGACAACAGATAGATAGATAGGGAGATAGATAGATATTCTGATTATTTTATCATGTGAGCACTTTTGTGCCATAGAAGAGGCTTCAAAAGCTTGACTCTGCTTTCAAGTTCAGACTAAAACCAGGAGAGGATTCACCATCCCAGCGATGGGAAAGCCACTTCCATCCACCCGCCGTAAAATTCAACCACGTCCCCTCCCCAGAATGTGGTTGCTTTTGCAACCACCGTTTATATTCCTCTACAGATGCAAATTTAATCAAGGGGTTAATCCATTAGAACTCATGCAATTAATCTGCAAAGATTTCTTCAATGGAGCGGTTGCCCTAATTGATTTTTTAAAATGGGGAAGCTGTGCATTTATTTTTATTATTTTTTTTTTTAGAAAAGCCCTTTTTCATTCAGCTCGGCTCCTGCTTTTGGCCGTGACAAGCCAGCGCCAACCACGACAAAGGAAGGACATCCGGTACAGAAGCGACGCTGGCATTTTGTCCGGGCCGCGGGGAAATTAGCCAAACGGGGCACTCGGTTGCCAGGTTGGGCTCGCCAAGGTCAACCAGGTTGTCAACGGGAAGGTGGCACTGGGCATTTTTTTGTTTGCCCAAAAAGGGCACCCCGATGCCCCGTTTGCAACTGGAGCAAGGGGGGCAAAAAATAGTCTTGGGAAGAGGCGAGTCGCAAACAATTAAACATCATGCAAATATTGCCAAGGGTGCTTGATTGGTGGTCTGTTAAACGAGAGTCGTGAAATTAACAGACGAGGCGCGTCCGGCGGCACCGAAGGCAGCCGGGTGCTGGACGGGGAAGCCGCGGGCGGCACGTCCTGGAATCCAAACTATTAAAGTTAATTTCAGTTGGCCGGGAACCCAAAAGACAATCTAGTCTCACCCTGCGTCCATGCCAGTGCTTAAAAAATTCAAATGGAAGAGTGTCCCTGCCAAAGATGTCTCTTTCTGTGTCCGGTTCCGGGCACCTCGTTTCAAGGAGAGGGACGAGCCGGAACGTGTCCAGAGGAATGGTGAAGCATCTGGAAACTATGAAGCCCTGTGAGGAACGGCTGTGGGGATGTTTAGTCTGCAGGAGAGAAGCTTAAGAGGGGACGTGACAGCCACGTTTAAATAGCTGGGAGGATATCATATGGAAGATGGAGCAAGCCTATTTTCTGCTGCTCCGGAGACTAGGACAAGGAGCAACGGATTCAAGCTGCAGGAAAGGAGATTCCACTTGAACTTCCTGACGGTCAGAGCTGTCCGGCCGTGGAATATGGAGTGTGGTGGGGTCTCCTCCTCCTTTGGAGGCTTTTAAGCAGAGGCTGGGCGGCCATCTGTCGGGAATGCTTTGATGGGTGTTCCTGCATAGCAGGGGGTTGGACTGGATGGCCCCTGGGGTCTCCTCCAACTCTATGATTCTACGATTCTATGAACTTCCTCCCATGAAGGAATAAATTATCAAACCTTTCCCTACAGACGGCCACCAAAGCTCTGTTTAGAAACCTCCAAAGAAGGAGACTCCACCACACTCCATGGAGGCAGCAGCAGATTCCACCGCCAAACCACTCTTAAAGTCAGCAAGTTCTTCCTGAGGTTTGGTGGAATCTCTTTTCCTGGAGTTTGAAGCCATTGCTCCGCATCCTAGCCTCTGGAGCAGCAGAAAACAAGCTGGCTCCGTTGCCCACAAGACATCTCTTCAAATATTTGAACATGGCGATTCCCTTAACTATTCTCCAGCTCCCTCAGCCACTCGTCAGAGGGCTTCATGGTTTCCAGGCCTTCTTCCCTTTCGGTCACTTTCCTCTGAACACCTCCCAGCTTGCCCATCTCCTTCCTGAATTTTGGTGCCCAGAACCGGACACAGGATTATTCCAGGCGGGGGTCTAAGCAAAGCGGAATGGAGTGCGGCTGTCACTGCTTGCAACCTAGACACCATCCTTTTATTGACGCAGCCCAAGCGAAGGGAATTGGAGATCGCGAAGCAGAATTAAGCAGAATTGGAGGACTGCAACCCCGTTCTCTTCCCAGCGCCTCGTCTCCAATCCCATCCATCTCCTCCTGCCTCCCGTGTCTCGATTCCGGCAGGGAACCTTTTCAATAAAATTAAATAAAACCACGGGGGGTCTCGCGCGTGGATCTCTCGCGCCAGCCGTTCACCAGAGCAATTAATTATCCTTTAAAAACCTGTGGCGTGGCGTCGCAACCCAAAACATCTCCCTTCCCGCTTGCGGCGAGTCCAGGTTTGGGTCTCCTTTTTGCAAAATCACTCCCGCCAATGTTTCCGAGGGGGCGATTTTTGCCGTAATTGTCACCCCCGGAGAGGTCTTTTTTTAAAAAACAGGAATCTGCAAAGAAGTCGGGCAGAGGAGGAAATTTATATCTCCAGATGTCCTGGACGCCAAGATTGCGGCGGAGTCTCCTTCTTTGGGAATTTTTAAGGAGAGCCTGCACGGCAATCTGTCGGAAAGGCTTTGACGGCGTCTGGCAAAATGGGGTTGGACCGGACGGCCCTTTGGGGTCTCTTCCAACAGTCGGGACTCTCGGATTCTATCGCTCTTGAATCCGATCCTCTTGCATTTGCTCGACTGGGCGATTTATTCCGCTGGCTTGGGACACACCTCGGACATCCCCAAATTATTTTCTGACTGCAAGCAGAAGCGCCCAAGTGACGTTGGCGCCTGCGGCGTGAAGGCCAAAGTATTCATCTCCTTCGTGCACGCTTATCAAAACGGCCCCAAACTGAAACCATCGCCCATCCCTAGCGAAAGCGGGCCTGGGTACGAGAAAGCGGCCACCCTCCCCGGTCCCCCTGGGCCCGAGGACACACGGCAGGTGCGAGGGAGGCGGTGGCGGCGAGCAGGTGCGCGACAGACAGAGAGACCGGACGAGGGCGGAATTAACGACGGGGCCGACGGGGCGCCGGAGCAGAGCCAACCTCCCCGACGTGTCCAAAGCGGGTGCGCGGCCGGTTGCACGTCTGCTAAGAAAGACTAATCTTATCTCTTTCTACGATAGAGTTACTGGTTCGATAGATGGAGGGAATGCTGTGGATGCAGCATTTCTCGATTTCAGGAAGGCCCTTGACAAAGTTCCCCGTGACATTCTTGCAAAGAAGCTGGTAAAATGCGGGCTGGACGGGGCTACGGTCAGGTGGATCTGTAACCGGTTGACTGACCGTTCCCAAAGGGTGATCACGAATGGCTGCTTTTCATCCTGGAGAGAAGGGACCAGCGGGGAGCCACCGGGTTCTGTCCTGGGCCCAGTGCTGTTCGATATCTTCATCAATGACTTGGATGAAGGAATAGAGGGCATGCTCACCAAATTTGCAGATGACACCAAATTGGGAGGGGTTGCTAATACGCCAGAGGACAGGATCAAAATTCAAAATGACCTGGACGGATTGGAGAGCTGGGCCAAGGCTAACAAAATGAAATTCAACAGAGAGAAGTGTAAGGTCCTACACTTAGGTAGAAAAAATGGAATGCAGAAATATAGGATGGGGGACACGTGGCTGGATGGCAGTACGTGTGAAAGGGATCCAGGCGTCCTAATAGACCACAAGCTGAACATGAGTCAGCAGTGTGATGCGGCAGCCAAGAAAGCCAACGCAATTCTCGGCTGCCTCGATAGGAGTATGGTGTCCAGATCGAGGGAGGTACCGGTACCACTCTGCTCTGCTTTGGTTAGACCTCATCTTGAATACTGTGTCCAGTTCTGGGCACCCCAATTCAAGAAGGACGTGGTCAGGCTGGAGCAGGTCCAGAGGAGGGCGACCAAAATGGTGAGGGGCCTGGAAGCCAAGCCCTATGAGGACAGACTTAGAGAGCTGGGTATGTTCAGTCTGCAGAAGAGAAGGTCAAGAGGGGACATGATAGCTATGTTTAAATATTTGAAGGGATGCCATGTCGAGGAGGGAGAGGGCTTGTTTTCTGCCGCTCCAGAGACCAGGACAAGGAGCAGTGGATTCAAGCTGCAGGAAAGGAGATTCCACCTGAACCTCAGGAAGAACTTCCTGACGGTCAGGGCTGTCCGGCCGTGGAATAGGCTGCCTCCATGGAGTGTGGTGGAGTCTCCTTCCTTGGAGGTTTTTAAGCAGAGGCTGGACGGCCGTCTGTCAGGAGTGCTTTGAGGGTGTTCCTGCATGGCCGGGGGTTGGACTGGATGG
The DNA here is from genome assembly GCA_030412105.1 of Cyclura pinguis. Taxonomy (NCBI): domain Eukaryota; kingdom Metazoa; phylum Chordata; class Lepidosauria; order Squamata; family Iguanidae; genus Cyclura; species Cyclura pinguis. Next base: position 869,411 of record CM059616.1, read on the forward strand.
CCCCTGGGGTCTCCTCCAACTCTACATTTCTATGATTCTACGATGCTGGCGGGGGTGCACCTTCCTCTCCTTAGGATTCCATACTATGGCTTGGAATCACAAAATCCTAGAGCTGGAACAGACCTCAAGGGCCGTCTGGTCCAACCCCGTTGTGCTACGCAGGAATGCACAATCGACGGTTGGCCATCAAACCTCTGTTTAAAAAGAAGGCCCGCCAAAGTTTATATTGCACATGTTTTGCAATATTGCAATTCATGCTTTGCAATATATTGCAATATTGCAATTCATTTTTTTTGTTTTTGCAATATATTGCACCATTGCAATTCATGTTGTTTCGCATCCATGCGCATTGTGCATTTTGTGGCCATGCACAAAGACTCTGCGTTGAACTGAATACAGATATTGTCCCCATCGGGCAAAAATGTCCAACTGTTTTCATCAGGGAAGTCCCTTCTGAGTAAGACACTGACAGCATTCTGGTGATAGAAATCCCAAACTACAAGTTGTCATGAAAAATGACAGCTAGAGCATTATCCTGAACTCCGCTGTCAGAGTGCACAAGTCCAGCCGACAGTCAAATTGTTTCCCCAAAATATTTCTTATTCCCCCGCAGTTTGTATTCCGGCTACCAAATTTTTCCACCTGAGTTTGGTATTAGACAGCCTCGTTTCTTTGATTTATGCCCCCGGTTTTCAGTCACACACCCAAGCTGGGTCCCAAAACCCCTAAAAAGTATTAATATCTCAGTGCGGGGGAAAAAATAAGGTCATTTTTTTTTTTAAAACAAACTGGAGCAATGGAGAAAACAGACACTGGCATCTTGCGCTGATGCCAGACCAGACACAACAAGTTTAAGGAGATGAGGAAAGATCAAAGCGGGGATTGAAATGATGAAAAATGGCACCGCTTTATTCCGTTTGGAAATGAGAACAGGCACGGATCCGTTGCTATTGCCTGGAGAGAATGCTTTACATTTGGGGTTTTCCCTGACTGACAATCCTGCCAAATTTCTCGGTTGCATTTGCAAATGCCGCTGTCAATTATCCACGTTACGTGTGCATTTTTTTAAAAAGATCTTGTAATTCCTTTGTTTGAAATATCTTCCTACCTAGGCTGAAAGAAGTACGTTGGTCTCTCAATATCTGCAGGGGTTCGGCTGCGTGATCTCTTGTGCATACCAAAATTTGCAAACGCTCAAGTCCGGTTATAGTAAAATGGCATCCTTTATATAAAACGGGGAACAACTCAAAGGTCTGCTTCCTAATATTTAGGTGGAATTGCTTTTCCTCCTGAAGTTGTGAATCCATTGCTCCATGTCCTGGACTCTGGAGCAGCAGAAAACAGGCTTGCTCCGGGAGAAAACTCTGAGAAGAAGGTGGAGAGGTGACGTGAAAGAGCCACCTGAAGGGACGACACGTAGAAAGACAGAGCTAGCTTGTTTTCTCCTGCTCTGGAGACCAGGACACGAACAAACAGAGCTTCCTTCCGGCAATAAGATTCTTTTATTCTCTTCCCCAGAAGAACATAATTGGAAGGAATGATTCTGAACCTGGACAGTCCGTGCCCTCTACCTCCTTTCGGATGAATGGGGTGATTTCAGATTGCTAGTTTTGCTAATACTGGTTGCGAGACGATGCATTTCCACTCTGGAGCACGGAGCAAAGAAACCATCATCCCCCCTGCTGACAGCAGTCAATCAAGCGTCCCGCTCTGAATTAAGTGGCCCGTGTTTCCCAAGCACAGAAGGCTGCCAGGCCTCTGGCGTCTGGCTCACGCGGGCGCCCGCATTATGCATGCACCAGGTCTGCAGGTTGCGGTGTGATACTGGGAAAGATAATCAGATATCCCCCAGGGGTTCGAGTGGCGGATCATCACACCCCCTGAGATGCTTCTCGCTCAAACGGAAAGGCACATTTCCGAATGCACGGCTCCGGACTGCAAAGCACACCGGTTGTGCAAACCCACAAAGGCTCACAGAGTTGCACGGCCGTTGTGCGACTCTGCCTCGTTAGGAAATTGGAGCATCGCACTACTGAACGCTTGCCACCGCCGCAGACGCAAGGAGCTTCTGTCATGCAAATTCTGAGCACCGTTAAAAACTATCAGTGGGAATACAGGACAGTCCCAGACTTTCAAAGCCCTGTTATCATGCCCTTGTGACCCTTCCAAATTAAGGACAAGTCCCATTAATTGCTCTTGATTGTCACTTCTTCACTTGCATGCATGCACTGCTTGCAAAGGGAGCTGGGATGCGGGGAAAAAAGGCATCAAGCTGGCTGAGAGATTTTGCAAGCAGCGTGCAGACGGTCGGTCCCGAGTGAGCCTCCATACATCCTTCATGCTCCCCAGAATACAGTACACGGGTTCCGCTTTTCAACCAAATCTGTTTTCTGACCGTGCTTCGGTCCGTAACCTGTCAGATAAAGGGGGAAATCTTTATAGTGTCTGGGTCAACCCTAGACCAAAGCAGAACAGGGTGGGACTATCAATTCCCTCAATAGGATATAAGATGGCTGACACCTGGCTTGACCACATGTGAAAAGGATCTAGAAATCTTAGCAGAGCACGAGCTGAACGTGAGCCAGAAGTGTGACGCGGCAGCTAAAGAAGCCAATGCAATCCTGGGCTGCATCCATAGGAGTATAGTGTCAAAATCAAGGGAAGTGATAGTCCTAACCCTATTCTGCTCTGGTCAGACCTGGAAAAATCCTGTGTCCGTTTCTGGGCACCACAGTTCAGGAAGTACATGGACAAGACGGAAGGTCAAAGGCCTGGAAACTATGAAGCCAGGGAGCAAGAGATGTTTAGCTTGGAGAACGGCACGGTCTCTCCTCCATAAGGGTCCTCCGACCCGATGCCAATTAACGAGAACAAATTGATCCAGGCCAGGGTTCTCTCGAGGCAACTGGAAAAGGCAGGTCCGTCTGTTTGCAACGAAAGAAGCGACACATACTTCTGCGTTGACCTTGGCAGGGCTGTAAAGATAATTGATGATGATGAAGGAGGAAGAGATAACGATGCAAGCCAGAGACAAGAAGCTACCCATCAGTGTCGGCGCCTGCCTGGCATCTGGCGACCCGGCAGGACAAGAACGCACGTCACGTCGGCTACTACATCTTCCCCCCAAAGTCGTCTCAAAGTGACCGGGAGCGGTCCACCTTTCTCGGGTTTGCATGAACAACTGGAGCAAACAGCTTTAAAACCACACCGAAAAACAAAAAAACCACAAACCCTAGAACGATTCGGGTCACAATTATGACAATTTCCATGAATAATAAAAGTGCAATTGCTCGCCACAAAGTTGGCCCCGGGAGGAACTAGTGGCTTTCTCCCAGGCTAGATTTTCTATTTATTTGGCTGTGATATATTGGGTTTTCGATCTTTTAATCTCCCGCTGTGCCTGCAAGCTGCAAATCACCCTGGCAGAACCGGGGAAACTCAGAAGAAAGAAAGTCATTTTCTGTCCCAGAAACCATGAAAAGGATTTACCACAAGAAAAGACAGGTGAACTAGAAAGGCCAGAGACAAAGAATGTCTTTCCTGACTATGAGCTGGGTTTTGAGATCTTCATGAGAGAACCTTTTCTTAGTCTTAGCATGGTTGTTGGGGGTGCAAGAGAGGGTCTTCTTGGTGGATTCACCCCAGACTCGGGAACGCCCTTTCTAGAGAGCCAGCAGTGTGATGCAGCAGCTAAAAAAGCCAATGCAATTCTAGGCTGCATCAACAAGAGCACAGGTCAAAGTGAGTAATAATACCACTCTGTGCTGCTATCAAGAATAGTACGTGGAAGAGAACCCGAGGGCCATCCGGTCCAACCCCATTCTGCCGTGCAGAAATACAGTCAAAGCCCTCCCTTTCAGAGATGGCCACCCAGCCTTTGTTTAAAAACCTCCAAAGAAGTCTCCATCACGCTCCATTGAGGCAGCCAACCGCTCTCATCACCAGGAAGTTCTTCCTAATGTTTAGTTGGAACCTCTTTTCCTGGAGTTGGAATCCATTGCCCCGTGTCCGAGTCTCTGGAGCAGCAGTAAAGAGGCTTGTTCCGTCCTCCAGATGACATCCCTTCAAATATTTAAACATGTCCCCTCTTCACCTTTTGTTCTCCAGGCTAAACATCCCCGGCTCCCTAAGCTGCTCCTCATCGGGCTTCATAGTTTCGAAGCCTTTGTCCATTTTGGTCACTCTCCTCTGGACACCTTCTGTCTCCTTCTTGAATTGTGGTGCCCAGAACTGGACACAGGATTCCTCCAGGTGGGCTCTGACCAAAGCAAAATAAAACGAGACTACTCTCCGTGCTACCCTAGTACCCGTTTTTAAAATAAATAGAAACCTCTGGAGGCTGCAATGTTGAATTGCAAAGCATGTGGCAGCACTTAATCCACGTAATTTGGCTCAAAATGGTCCCACATAAACTGCTTCACTCCCACAAAGTCCAAGTTGCTTCCTTTGTTATCCTTATCACACGCCCTGGAAACTTAGATGGGGATAGCATGAAAAATAACTTTTGGGAAGGGGGAATTAAGTGTTAAAAAAATAAAATAATCCTGGCCTGAAAAGGGTTAACCACCTTCCCCATTTTGCTCCTGTCCCTGTTTGCAAATGTTTTCAAACTCACCGAAACCAAGCTGAACCCAGCCCTCCCCAAAACACACGCTTTTCAAAAAACGTGTGGCTCACCCCTCGATGCTCCGTGCCGCCGCACAGTTATAATTAGAAACGATCAACTGGCACCAGGTCCTGGTTTTGGGCGCCGGGGACACCAAGCACATCCTTGAGCTCTTCCACCAAAAGAAAGAGCGGTATTTGTGTGCAATGGACGGACGGACGGACGGACGGACGGACGGATGGATGGATAGATTAATAGACAGATGGATAGAGAGATTAATAGATAGATAGATAGACAGATGGATAGACATAGATAGATAGACAGACAGACAGACAGACAGATGGATAGACATAGATAGATAGATAGATAGATAGATAGATAGATAGATAGATAGATTAATAGACAGATGGATAGATAGATTGATAGATAGATAGACAGACAGACAGATGGATAGACAGATGGATAGGGATAGATAGATAGATAGATAGATAGATAGATAGATAGATTAATAGGCAGATGGATAGATAGATTGATAGATAGATAGATAGATAGACAGACAGACAGACGGACGGATAGACATAGATAGATAGATAGATAGATAGATAGATAGATAGATAGGTAAATAGATGACAGGCCTGTAGACAGATAGATACGTAGATGATAGATGATAGATAGACAGATAGATAGATTAATAGACAGATGGATAGATAGATAGGTAGATAAATAGACAGACAGACAGATAGATAGATAGATAGATAGATAGATAGATAGATAGATAGATAGATTAATAAATAGATAGATTAATAGATGGATGGATAGATAGACAGATAGATTAATAGACGGACGGATGGATGGATGGATAGATAGATAGGTTAATAGATAGATATATGGATGGATTAATAGATGGATGGATAGATTAATTGATAGAAAGATAGACAGACAGACAGACAGACAGATTAATAGATGGATGGATGGATGAATAGATAGATAGATTAATTAACAGACAGATGGATGGATAGACAGATAGATAGATAGACAGATTAATAGAAAGATGAATAGATAGACAGATAGACAGATTACTTGACAGATGGATGGATAGATAGATAGATACATAGATAAATAGATAATTATCATCTATTTATTTATGTATTTATCTATCAATCATCTGTCTGACAGAGACAGACAGACAGACAGACAGACAGATAGATGATTGACAGCTAGATATAGTTAGAGGGGCAGATGCATCGATGATAGATGATAAAGAGATAGGATGATGAGAATATCTGTTCTCAGATATTCAGATATTCAGATAGCTAGATAGATAGATAGATATTGATAGATAAATTGATGATAGATACATAGATAGATTATAGATGACAGGCAGATACAGAGACAGATAATAGATAGATGATAGACAGATGAAGAGAGAGACGGATAGATAGATTAATGGATAGAGAGAGAGAGACGATTGATTGATTGATTGATTGACTGATTGATACATAGGTAGGCAGACAGATAAGGGAGATGATAGATAGATAGATAGATAGATAGATAGATAGATAGATAGATAGATAAGATAAATAGGTGGGTGGACCAAGAGAGCGAGAAACAGGCAGACAGACCTCTGTTCATCTAACCGTCTCTCCCCTGGGGAGAGCCCCAGAAGCAGCTACGGCAAATGCTCTTCCTCTACAGCTCATTTTTGTGATTTAACCTTTGAACATTTTTCTCGTTAGACCAGATAACAGCGCAGAACTTCAAACCAGACCATGCTGAAAAATCCTTCCCCAGACTTTTTCTTTCTTTGGGGGGGTGGGGGAACCCGGCACCCAAAGCCCCAGATGGGTTTCCCCTTCCCCGTGTCCCCTCTCTGCCAGGTTTCTTTCATGTCAACACGGAGATTACCGAAGCCACGAGGCTCAGAGACGCCTCTCTCGGCACCGAACGATCCCACAACCACACCGCAATTAGCAGGGAAAAAATAAAATAAAAATAAAATAAAATAAAGGGCAGCACGCTCTCCGGGTTACGGCCCCCTCGCCCGCGTCGCTGTAGCATTGCAACACCAGGATTCAAAGGCGCAGCCCCACGTTACTCCAGAGGCCGGGGGGAGGACAGCTTCTCCTCCATCCCTCCAAGCAGGTTGCGAACGGTTGCTGCATTTTTGCACCACAATCAAATCCCGGCCCTTAACGGCTTCTCCCATCGATTCCTTGGGGAACCTTAACGGGTTTGCATTCCCTACCGAGCCCGTCTTTCCGCACCGAGGCCACCGGCTTTGCAAGCAGGCCTGATCCGAGGGTGCCGAGCAATGCCAGCAAGATCCTTTCTTTTTTTCTTCTTCTTCTTAAGGGTACCACAAAAAAAAGATGCCGTGTGTTCACAATCAGGTGCAATGCAGGAGGAACTCTGCGCTGGTGCAGAGGTCTCCGGGTGCAACGTTTTGCAGGCACCACATTGGGGTTGCGGAGCAGAAGTAAATGACAGAGTTATGCGGGCAAAGGGGAAATTAGGACAGCTATAAAAGAGGTAGACGAGGCCCCAAAGTGTTAAGACATATCACTGAATGTTAAAGTTAGGACTGCTGTTGCATTATCCAAATTTCCAATTAGGATGGCTGTTGTATTTCCAATTTCTGCGTGTGGTTGTGAAAGCCAGGCAGGGAAGAAAGCAGATGGTGCCGGAGGAGAGTTTTACGGACACTCCGGAGTGCCGAAAAAGACAAATAGGCAAAACCAGAAGCGGTTTTGCTAATTTCTTCCTCTGCAACATCAACGACAGCACCTTGGATTTGTCGGCGGCTTCCCATCCAAGTCCTAACCGGGGCTGTCCCTGCTTAGCATCTAAAATCAGAAGGGATTTGGGGCTTTGAGGGTATATTTAGGCCCCGTACTATGTTGCGTGTGTTTCAAGCCACCTGTGGGATTATGGTGAGCCTATGAGGGTTTTCTTGAGCCACTTCATTGAAAACTGCGAAGCCTTATGAGGAACGGTTTAGGGAGCTGGGGATGTTTAGCCTGGGGAAGAGGAGCTTAAGAGGAGACACATGACAGCCATGTTTAAATATTTGGAAGGATGCCGTATGGAGGACGGAGCAAGCCTGTTTTCTGCTGCTCCGGAGACTAGGACGTGGAGCAATGCTTCACGATTCTCCAAGAGGGGCTCTGCCCTTGGTGCTGAAGCTATCCAATATTTTCAGCACCTTGGAGAGGCCCTTTAAAACCTGCAATGAACCCCGGCGTGGATTCACCGCACCCCAGCACAGCAGCTGATAGCACTTTCTTGAAATGTATGAACGCAACATTCGTTCCAGATCGGGGCACTATGAAAGATTTTTTTCCCCCCTTCTGTCTCCAAAAGAACGTCCCCACTTCCAAGAGTGGCCATGTTTAGCCAAGTTAAAACGAACAAACGTCATATAACGATATTTTAAGAAGGCATTGCTCCCCGTCCTGGCCAACCAGCAAGCCAAAATTAGAGGCAAGGTGCTGCCAGATAAGGGATTAATTACGCAGTCCCTAAACATCAAACACGGATTTTTTACAAAGAGCCTTCCCTATCCATTCTTTTCCTTCTTCTGCCTCTTTTCTTGCAACACATACACGCACACTTTAAAATTCTTAAGAAAGACAAGATAGGCTCCTAGAGCTGGAAGAGACCCCAAAGATCATCGAGTCCACCCCCCTTCTGCCACGCAGGGGGACACCATCACAGCCCTCTCTTTAAAAACCTCCAAAGAAGGAAAAAAGCCGCACCAAGTCTTTCGACTGGCAGTTCTGGGGGGGCTGCTGACCTGGAAGCCCCCTCTCCTTGGACAGCGCTGGTGTCTCAGCAAGAAGGTCACAAAATAGGGATTTTTAAATAAATATCGGGGACATTTATGGCCATCTTGTATAGCTCACGCCCCAAAAGTAGCCGATGGCTTCCATCTAAGGAGGTGCCGAATTTGTTCCGGGTTTCAGTCCGAATTTTACAAGAGCTAAAGCTATTTCGTGGCTAGAGTTTAAGCCCCTTGAGGAGATCCTTTAAAATTTGGACTGAACCCCAGAGTGGATTCACCGCTCCACTGAAAGGGAGCCACTACTTACACACTCCTTGTGTAATTCCCCCTTGCTCGTTCCATGGAAACCCCACGAATATGTCACACACTCTTAGCCCCAGAAAACCCCACAGGGTTCGTTTACCCGCTCGCTTCCGAGTTCTAGTCTGAACTTTAAGAAACTATCCACCTATTTGAGGGAGCGGGGTTGAGTCCTTTTGAGAGATTCTCGGACATTCAGCCTAAAATATGAGGTTGATATCTCACCGTGACATCAGTTTCAAACAGAAAACAACACAAACACCAATTGACAGTTTTAACACAAAAAGTTAAATATAAACTAAAATTTTTAACATAAACTGAAATTAAAACACTGACTAAACACTAACTTATTAAAACACAAAAGGACTCTAACCACCCTTAAACCAAACTATAACAAGAAAGAGAAAATAAGACAAAAATGTATTATTCTACCGTACCCAAGTACCGATACCGATATACACAAATCACTGTATTGTTAGATTTCTCGTTGCTCAAAAGGCCCAGTTTCTAGTCTTTCAAAAAATATTTTCAATTGGCTTGTCTTTTAAAACACAACATTAGTTGGAAAACATTGTGTGTGTGTGTTCGGCAGTGTAAAAGAGGGTGGGACAGTTTTGCATAATGGTTTGAGTTTCGGACCTTGGAGACTAGAGTTCGATTCCTCAGTTAGCCACGGAAACCCATTGGCTGACCTTGGGCGTGTCACACACTCTCAGCCCCAGAAAACCCCGGATAGGTTTGCCTTACGGACACCATAAGTTGGAAAGAACTCAAAGGTGTACAACAATAACAACAAAAAACCACTCCTGGTCCCGAGTTGGAAGGTTAGAGCATTGGACGGTGAACCCGGAGATTCGAACCCGTGTCCCTAGGCACCGCTACGCCACCCGAATGTTTGCTACCGAGCAAAAACATGTGCAGACGGACACCGAAGCAATGCGTTGGCGAAGACTGCTGGGAAGAACCCTTGGCGCACCTGAGATGGGTAGCTCGCATATAGATTGGAGTAGGTAATCTGCTCCGGGGTTGAGTCTGAACTTGAAAGGAGGTGCCAAACCCAATTTGAAGGCGTGCCTGCATGCGAGGGAGGGGGAGTCTTCGACACCTTGGATCTCTCTGTTCAAGTTCAGACTCAAAGCCGGAGCAGACAACCCACCCCACTGACCTGGAGGCCATGGCCTGAGGCTGCTGTCAATCAAAGTGGATACCACTGGAAGGAAGGTGCCTCTGTGCACCTTCCCGCCCCCAAACAGACCCCGTGTTCCCAGGGCCGGATCCTATTGGTTGCTTCAGCCGCAGGAGAGTTGTGGAACCAATTGTTGCATCGCCAGCCGAGATTTATGCCATCCCCATAGAAATCAATGGGACTCCTTTAGTCACCATTCAGGTCTCCAAACAGCTCCAAAAAGGGGGCCTGAGATGGCTCCCTTAAAGTTCTGACTTCCCAAAGGGGCCAAGATTTGATGACCCCCCGAGCATCCTAGCTGCGATAGGGGGGAACTGGGCTCGGGTGGCTTGAGACAGGGAGAGGGCACCCCCCCCCCCGGTGTGGGCTTCCTCTGCCCTTGGTAACCTGTGGATCCGAGATGGAACCGAGATGGAATCCGAGATGGAATACTTGGCTTTCCTGTCTCTCTCCCCTCTATTTTTCTGGAGGGACCCCCCCCCGCCCCACACATCCTCTAGGCCTCTCTCTGATGGCTTTGGTCAATCAGTTTGGGGGAGGAAGGTGGACAGAGAGAGAGCTTGGGGGGAGAGAGCCCCACACATCCCCTCTGCCTTTCTCCAAAACAGATTGGAGACTCTTAAAGCAAAAACGCGAGCAGAATTTAAATCCGGCAGCGCAATGTGTGTGTGTGTGTGTCTGCGCGTGGAGGAAGAGGAGGCGGAGAGGCTGGGGGGGGGCAGTCAGTAAAGGGGAGATTTCCCCCTTCTCTCCTCCTCCTCCTCCTCTGCGCCCCTTCTTTCTCTCCCCTTCTCCAAAACCGCCGCCGCCGCCGCCAAGACAGCCGTGCGCAAGAGCGCAGAGGAAGCGCCGGCTTTGGCGCGCCCTTTGCGCGCAGCTGGGGAGGAAAGGATCCGGCTGTGGGGACCCAGGGGACTGTGGGGTGGCCCAGGAAGGGGGATTTCCCGCGTGGGAGGGTTAGAGGGCAGCTCTCGGGGGAGCAGGGGGAGCAAGGAAGAGGCGCAAGGAAGGAAGCCCGGCGCGCAGCGAGGGTCCATGTTCCAATCCCAGGAGCGCACCCTGCGGTGAAATGTTTCCTACCCGGGGGCTCAAGAGTGGGGGGGGGGAGTCCAACCTCTCCATGGTCCCCTGGAGGAAATCTAGCCCCCCAAAACCATCCACCTCCGCTACCTGTTCCACGCCCCCCCCCTGCAGAAGAGAAGAGGTGGTCGCTAAAGCAGAGGGAAGGGGGGGTGGATCTCTCCCGGGGAATGAGCTCTGCTCACATTGACATTTGGGGAAGGGGGGCGAAGCTGGTCCTTCCCCCAAATATGCCCCCTCCTTCCCTCCTTCCTTCCTCTAAACCTGCCCCCTACTTCCCTCTTTCCCCACGGCTCTAGCTTTGCACCCCTCCTTCCCGCTGCGCCTCTCTCTCCCTTTCCTCTGCAGTTGAAGACCCTGCCTCACTTTTCTCGGCTCCTGCTTTGGACAGCTGGCTAAGTCGACCCCAGCGCCCCCTCCTCTCCGCTGACCCTCCGCCGTCCCCGCAGACAAAGCCGCCCGATTCCGCCCCTTGGCTTTAGGGGAGGGCGTTTCCACCACCCCCCTAACATCGCCGGTCGTAAACAACTCCTCCGCGCCTCGGCCCCCGCAGAGCCTTCCCTGAGAGGGGGGTCCTCGCCCCTCCGCCCCCTCCCCAGCCGGCGCCCACCTTCCAGCTCGTCCTCGGGGATCTCCACCGGGTGCTGCTCAGCCGCTAAGATGTTGGGAATGGTGTAGATGCCCCGGTACATCAAGGCGGCGGTGACGGGGTGGAAAGGCATGGTGGCAAGTCGCGGGCGGCCGGGCTCCGACCCCAAATGTCATAGGCACAGCGAGCCGGCGGCGGGACCCGGAAGCAGGAACGCCCGGCAGGATTCGCACCCGCCTCCCTTCTCCTCGGGGCTCCCCGCCGCCGCCGCCGCCTCCGGTCCCTCGGCGCAGGTGGGCAGCCCGGGAGGAGACGCCGTCCCGGGGAAGGCGCCCTGCATCCAACCCGGCCTCGGGGCTGCCTCCGCCGCCGCGGTGGTCCCGCTCTCCCCTCCGAGCCGGCCGGCTCCGCGGCGCACGGGGAGGGGGAGGCGGCGGGGCGCTCCCCGGCCACCCGGTGCGCCCGGGCTCCCGCACGGGAGGGCTCCGGGCCGCGGGCCACGACGCGGGGGGCGAAGTTTCCCCAGCCTCGCCGGCGCCCGCCTGGCCGCCGTGCCTCTGCCGCGCCGCTTCGCCTCCCGCGTCCCTGCGCCCTCCCTCGCCCGAGCTCACACACGTACGGGGTGCGCGCACACACGCGCATCCTCCCTCCGCCGCCGGCCGAAGGGGCGCCCGAGCCGCGGAGCGCCGAAGTGGATAGGGCGGGGAGGGGGAAGGACCGCAAACGGGGAGCCCCCTGCGCCTTCCGCGACCCCTCCTTTCTCACGCGTGGGGGAGTCGCGGCCCCCCGGGGACCCTTCCGGGCACTCCGCATCCACACCTGTTTGGCTCCGGGCGCTGCAGCGTCTTCGGAGGGGTGCGTTAAAACAAACAAACAAACCCCGGGGTCTGTTTGGAGCGCCGCCCAGGAATGCAGGCCGGACCCGGGTGGCTTGGTTATTCGGCCTGTGCTTCTCGCCTGTTCCGACACGGGTGGGTATGGCGGTTGCGTGCCTTCACACGTGCGCAGACACGCATCGGGGTCCCGGGCTTCCAGGCTGTTTCTCTCCAGCCCCTCCTCTCCAGCTCTCCTCCTCAGCACCTTGTCGTGTGCCTCCAAGCCTTCTCCAACTTATGGGGACCCTAAAGCAACCCTATCGCACGGGGTTTTCTGGGGCTGAGAGTGTGTTTCTGAGTTATGGCAACCCTAAAGCGGACCTACCACAGGGTTTTCTGGGGCTGAGAGTGTGTTTCTGAGTTATGGCAACCCTAAAGCAAACCTACCACAGGGTTTTCTGGGGCTGAGAGTGTGTTTCTGAGTTATGGCAACCCTAAAGCAGACCTACCACAAGGTTTTCTGGGGCTGAGAGTGTGTTTCTGAGTTATGGCAACCCTAAAGTGAACCTACCACAGGGTTTTCTGGGGCTGAGAGTGTGTTTCTGAGTTATGGCAACCCTAAAGCGGACCTACCACAGGGTTTTCTGGGGCTGAGAGTGTGTTTCTGAGTTATGGCAACCCTAAAGTGAACCTACCACAAGGTTTTCTGGGGCTGAGAGTGTGTTTCTGAGTTATGGCAACCCTAAAGCGGACCTACCACAGGGTTTTCTGGGGCTGAGAGTGTGTTTCTGAGTTATGGCAACCCTAAAGTGAACCTACCACAAGGTTTTCTGGGGCTGAGAGTGTGTTTCTGAGTTATGGCAACCCTAAAGCGGACCTACCACAGGGTTTTCTGGGGCTGAGAGTGTGTTTCTGAGTTATGGCAACCCTAAAGCAAACCTACCACAGGGTTTTCTGGGGCTGAGAGTGTGTTTCTGAGTTATGGCAACCTTAAAGGGAACCTGCCACAAGGTTTTCTGGGGCTGAGAGTGTGTTTCTGAGTTATGGCAACCCTAAAGCGGACCTACCACAAGGTTTTCTGGGGCTGAGAGTGTGCTTCCAACTTACGGAACCTATCACGGGGTTTTCTGGGGCTGAGAGTCTGTGACACACTCAAGGTCACCGAGTGGGTTTCCATGGCTGAGCAAAGGGGAACTCAAACTCTGCTCTCCAGGGTTAGGGTCCAACGCTGGCCCTTAGCATTTGTTTAGAGAGGAATTTGTGTTGGCCTCCCTCTGAGGCTGAGAGGGTGTGACTTGCCCAAGGTCACCCAGTGGATTTCCACGTCTGAACGAGGAACTGAACTGAAGGCTCAAACTACCACACCATCCGAAAGAAGAACTCTTCACCTCTCCCCATTACGAGATAAAATTGATTTTTCATTTTTTTTTTTTTTAAAATTCAGTCGGTTTCCACGGCTGAGCAAAGGCGAACAGTCCAAAGCTGAGAGCGCTACATCACATAGGACGTCTTTTAGGAGGGCTTTGCTGGCCATGTGCAAAAGAACCTTGGGTTGGACAGAAAACCATCCCTGATCTTGGAAGCTAAGCAGGGTCAGCCCTGGTTGGGACTTAGATGGGAGACCAGCACAAACAGTAAGTGCTGTAGGCTTTATTTCAGGGGAAGGAACTGGCAAAGCCACCTTTGAGTATTCCTTGCCTACGAAATGTGAAATTCATGAGCTTGCCATGAATCAACAGGCAACTCGAAGGCACAAAATTTCCATTTGGAGAGCATCTTTCGAATAGTCAGACACCCTAAGCTTCCGCAGAAGAAACTGAAATGTCTTTGTAAATTATTTTACTTCCAACAGTTATACTGCTGCTGTTCATTCTTTAAAAACAAAACAGAAAAACCAAGGTGCTTCACAGTTAAAAAAAAAAACAGCTGTACGAAAGCAATCGCTAAAAAGGTTGAAATCCACCGAACCACTTACTGAAAACCAGGGGTAACGGGCAGAGTTAACCATTAGCCGTACGAAGAGCGAAGCGCCCTGCGAAAGCTAAATGTGGTTGCATTTGTGTCTCTTTTTCTTCCGCAAGGCACCTTGAGTCCCACTTCGGAGAGAGAGAAAGCGAGGGTATAAATACGGTGATGGATGAACTGATTAATTGGTTCTGACCAGAGTCTGGCAAAGTGACTTTGAGGACTCCGACTCCCACAATCCCCCAGCCGGCCACCTGAGAATTGTGGTAATTCTCATTGGAAACACGTTTCGAAGCCCGGAGGCCCAGCTCACTAGCCCACCTCTAGCCAAACGCAGCGATTGGGGGTCCAAGGGGACGCACTTTCTGCCTTTGCTTCCCAAGGTGACTCAAACAAACACAGTTGGGGTTCTCCAGCCGCTAGCAAAGCTTTCTCGGGCTTGGTAGAACCACAGAATAGCAGAGCTGGAAGAGACCCTAAAGGCCATCCAGTCCAACCCCATTCCACCATGAGTTCTTCATAAAATCAAAGCACTTTTTTGGAGAGATGACCTTCCAGGCTCTCTTTAAAAACCTCCAAAGATGGATACTCCACCGCGCTCCACTGAGGCCGCATACTGAACTGCTCTTACCCTCAGGAAGGTTTAGGTGGAACCTCTTTTCCCGGAGCTTGAAATCATTGCTCCACGTCCTAGTTTCTGGAGCAGCAGGAAACAGGCTTGCTCCATCCTCCACATGACATCTCTTCAAATATTTAAAGACGGCCGTCACGTCTCCTTCTCTCAACCTTCTTTCCTCCAGGCTAAACACCCCCAGCTCCCTCAGCACCTCCTCACAGGGCTCCATGGTTTCGAAGCCTTGGACCATTTTGGTCACCTTCCATCTTGTCCATATCCTCCTTCAATGGAACAAGGGGTGCGTTTAGGTGGAATCTCTTTTCCTCATGAAGTTTGAAGCCAATGCTCCACTGTGTCCTAGTTTCTGGAGCAGCAGAAAATAAGCTTGCTCCATCCTTCTTTCAGGTATTTAAACCTGTCTGCTCTCAACCTTATTTTCTCCAGACTAAACCTACCCAGATCCCTAAGCCTTCCATCCTTCTTTCAGGTATTTAAACCTGTCCGCTCTCAACCTTATTTTCTCCAGGCTAAACCTACCCAGATCCCTAAGCCTTCCACTCTTCTTTCAGGTATTTAAACCTGTCCGCTCTTAACCTTATTTTCTCCAGGCTAAACCTACCCAGATCCCTAAGCCTTCCATCCTTCTTTCAGGTATTTAAACCTGTCCGCTCTTAACCTTATTTTCTCCAGGCTAAACCTGCCCAGATCCCTAAGCCTTCCATCCTTCTTTCAGGTATTTAAACCTGTCCGCCCTTAACCTTCTTTTCTCCAGGCTAAACCTACCCAGATCCCTAAGCCTTCCATCCTTCTTTCAGGTATTTAAACCTGTCCGCTCTTAACCTTATTTTCTCCAGGCTAAACCTGCCCAGATCCCTAAGCCTTCCATCCTTCTTTCAGGTATTTAAACCTGTCCGCCCTTAACCTTCTTTTCTCCAGGCTAAACCTACCCAGATCCCTAAGCCTTCCATCCTTCTTTCAGGTATTTAAACCTGTCCACCCTTAACCTTCTTTTCTCCAGGCTAAACCTACCCAGATCCCTAAGCCTTCCATCCTTCTTTCAGGTATTTAAACCTGTCCGCTCTCAACCTTCTTTTCTCCAGGCTAAACCTACCCAGATCCCTAAGCCTTCCATCCTTCTTTCAGGTATTTAAACCTGTCCGCTCTCAACCTTCTTTTCTCCAGGCTAAACCTACCCAGATCCCTAAGCCTATCTCATAGGACTTCATGGTTTCCAGGCCTTTGACCGCTTTGGTTACCCTCCATGGACACCTTCCAGCTTGTCCATCTCCTTCCTGATTTGTGGTACCCAAAACTGGACCCAGGTTTCTTCCAGGTGGGGTCGTAGCAAAGCAAAAATACCCTCCTTGGTTGCAACAGACTCTCTCACCTTGCGGAGACGTAGAGGTTCTCGTTCCCTCGTCGGCTCTCTGACATCCGGATTCTTGCCACGGCCAGAGGAAGAGACTCGTTTATCTGAAGGTGATTAGGAAACCAGGTGAGGAAATGGAATCGATAGAACAACATGAGGGGAGAGAGAGAAAGAGAAACACACATGCAGCTGTCAGCCAGGCCTGGATCTATACTGGAAGGTGGTCTCCAATGTCTCGTCCCTCCATCGTCCGCCCCTAATTGGCTCAGCTTCCTGTCTGTCACAAGGGGGTGGGAATTCAGCCTGGATTCTTTTTTTTTTGGAGGACCCTCCAAGCAGACCCCGTACTCTTGCATACTTGGCACGGCTGAGCACCAATAAGGGATGGAGCCTTAAACTCCTATATAAACCCTCAACCACTGCAGAAACAACAGGGGCATTTTGAAAAGGATCTTGATAATCCAAAAAATTGGGCTGAACTTAATGCAATAAAACCCAGCTGAGACAAATGCAAAATTCCACAGGTATGAGACGGGGGATACTTGGCTCAGCACTACTACATGCAAGAAGGACCTTGGGATTGTTGCTGGTTCTAAGTTGCACCTGAGCCAGGAGTGTGGTGCAGCAGCAAAGAAGGCGAAGGCTCTCTTAGCCTGCATTAATAGAAGCATAGTTTCCAAGCTGAGGAAATGGTCCCATTATATTCAACACTGGTGGGGTCCCAAGCTTGTTTTCTGCCAGTCCAGAGACTAGGACGTGGAGCAATGGCTTCAGTCCTAGAGTTGCAGAAGACCCCAATGGCTATTACCATCCCACCCCACAAGAATGCACAATCAAAGCCATCCCAATGGACAGCCCATCCAGCCTCTGCTTAAAAACCTGCAAAGAAGGAGGACGCTCCACCACATTTCATGGAGGCAGCAGCGTAATCCGCTGTCGAATTGCAATTACCATCAGGAAGTTCTTCCTAAGGTTTAGGTGGAATCTCTTTTCCTGGAATTTGAATCCATTGCTTCATGTCCTAGTCTCTGGAGCAGCAGAAAACAAGCTTGCTCCATCCTCCATATGACATCCCTTCATTAATGCTTTGAGATATCAAGTCGGTCCTATCCAGTAAGGCCATTCTTGCAAGAGGCAAAGGGAAGGTAGAAATTGCTACCCTCCACGCTAGGGACGGACAGAGAATTTCATGGCGGAGGAGCGGTGAATCCATTCTTAGCTTTATTCTGGAGTCAAAAGGAGCTCTCCAAAGTGCTGGGCTCTATCCAAAGTACCAGGTCCCTATCCAACGTGTAGATTGAACCCGTTGCTCCATGTCCTAGCCTCTGGGGCAGCAGAAAACG
Organism: Cyclura pinguis; assembly: GCA_030412105.1. Lineage (NCBI taxonomy): Eukaryota > Metazoa > Chordata > Lepidosauria > Squamata > Iguanidae > Cyclura > Cyclura pinguis. The sequence continues at coordinate 887,061 of CM059616.1, forward strand.
GACTTGCTCCATCCTCCGTATGACATCCTTTAAAAAGGTCACTTCTTCACCTTCTCGTCTCCAGGATAAACTTAACCGTCTCCCCAAACTGCTCCTCTTAGAGCTTCCTGGATTCGAGGCCTTGGACCATTTTGGTCGCCTTCCTCTGGACCCCTTCCAGCTTGCCAATTCAGAAGGGAAGGGTCAACTTAAAAAAAAGGAGAGAGGTCTCTTTGTCAATTCGGATCAGCATTTCTGGACAGGGCAGACGATGGTCTTTGGGAAAGACACCCAAATCAACCCTCCACTTTTCCCTCTTTTCAAAAATGCCTCTCGACCCCGTGCACCCAAAAAATGTAGAAATCAGCAGCCCTCAAGCGAAGGAGAAGATAAAGAAAATAGCCTGGAGGAGCCGAATTCAGGTGCTGATTAAATCCAGCCCAGCCCAGGTGGCTTTGTTTTCAATTATTCCCCACTTCCTCTCGAGCACTGATTACATTTTTGTACTTATTTCTCATTTTGCCATTGATTAATCGTGGCGCTGCGCACTTAAAAAGAGGGAAATGCAGGCAGGCAATGATGCTAAGCATGGGTTTTCCTGGGGCTGAGAGTGTGTTTCTGACTCAGGGTGACCCTACGTAAACCTATCATGGGGTTTCCTGGGGCTGAGAGAGTGTGACCGGGTTCCCTGTTTTCCGCTGCCCAAAAGGCTAGGATCAGGTTTGACATTACAGGAGGATAGATTTTGACTGAACATTAGAAGGAACTTCTTGGCAGCGAGGACGGTTGAGCAACGGAAGCAACTGCCTAGAGTGGTGGCGGTAACTCCAGGATTCTGCGACAGCATCCGTAAAGTTCTGACTAAAACCCAGAACAGGTTCGCCACCTTCAGGTTCATCGCTTCGGTGGCCTCCTTTTCCAAACCTCCCCATTTCTTTTTCAGCCATAATATCCTTCTCAGCATCTCTCCTGAAAAGCAAATGAGTCACACAGCCTGTCGGCAACGAGCGACTCCGATTAACCACAAGCAAAGGACGGAGTGAGTCTATGGACTGTTAGCCGGAGTTAAGCGACTGTGTAAATAGAGACCTTGTTTGGCGTGACGGCTAAGCCGCAGAGACCAGGCAGGGCGCTGTTCGATCTCGTTACCGGTACAGATTCATAACCAGGTGGCCGCGGGCAACATCGCCGTTTGGACATCCTCAAAGAAAACTCGTTATTCCTGAACCAAAACCCAAGCATCGTGCCTTTAATCCAGCTAAAACCCGGGGGAATCTTGCTCTGTTTTTTCCTAACTGAACCAAAAAAAAAATTGCAAACTTCTTGAAATATTTGGAAACCACGTACTGAATTTTTTTGAGCAATAAGAAATGGTTTAATCTGTGGTTGTGTTTGGTGGCGATTCTAGTAAGCTGAATTTTGTAAAATAAGGCGCTCCTACGTGTGTGCTGCTTGCAAAGCAAGCTGAGAGGGCGAAAAATTTGCAAGGTTTGTTGAGAAACTTTGCAAATGGCACGCACACCATCGGTCCTCCGTAAGTCCTCCATGCTCCCTGCGGTCTATTATTTTCTGCATTCCCTGAGGGTTGGACTAGATTGCCTTTGGATTCCATAATTCCATGCATGCACATTTCTACAAAGCACAATTGCGTTGTGTTTTTCTGGCAGTGCCGTTCCGGCTGCCCCTGCCTGATTTTGCAATCTTAACCCCGCTCGGTGCCTCTCGTGGGTAAGTGTTCTGCAAATATTAACCAGCTTCGTTAGGACTCGGCTTCCACACAGTGTTGACATTGCACAGGAGCCGGCCGGCCGGCTGGCCGGCAGGCAGGTGGATGGATAGATGGAGGGGCCACATTCTGCCGAAGGCTGAGGCACTCCCCAAAAACCTTGCTTTTCCCGGCATTCGGTGATCTTGAAACACAACTTCCGCAAAGAGCCATCCTCGGCGTGACCGGAGAGGCAACGTGGACGCCTTATCCTGAAGTCAGGAGCTTTGTTTACACGAGAAGGAAATCTTCAAGGCCTTTTGCCGATACAACAGCGGCTCGGAGTGATTCCCTTTGGCTTGGCCGCGGTGACCCACTTGGGCGCATCACACTCTCTCAGCCCCAGGAAACCCTGTGATAGAGCCAGCGTGGTGTGCACTTAATACACTGAGACCGCAAGATTCGTTCTGCAGGTGGCAACAGAAAGTCAGCAAAAACTCTAAAGCCGGAACCTAAAGTCAACCTGGAGCACTGTCTCCGCACAATTTTTCCCCAATTTTCTTATAAATCTAGTGGCTCACCCAGGGTTTGTGTGTCCCTGCAGGTTCACACCACCTTGTGTGTGTTCGGGAGCATCGCTCTTCTCTTGGACGAGGACACGGAAGAGTTTTTCCAGACGCCGCTGGACGGCACCATCATCCTTCCGCCGACCTGTCCCGGCACCCGCTGAAAGTGACTGAGCCGACACCTGGCCAATTTTGGCTTCCTAATTCTTCCTCTCCCATATACTTCGGCTACAGAACCAGTGTTGTGTTGTGGTCTTAGCTTCAGGATTAGGACCTCCTCTGCTCAGCCATGGATATCGGACCGATTTCTCAGCACCACAAACCCTTTCCCGATGCTCTGTGCAGGAGACGGGCGAGAGCGAGGACGCCGTGCCAACCCAATTTGACCTGCGGTGCCCAGAAACGGACACAGGATTCCTCCAGGTGGGATCTGACCGAAGCAGAATAGATTGGGACTATTACTTGGAGACGCCATACTCCGATGGACGCAGCCCAAAATTGCATTGGCTATTTTAACCGCTGCAGGCCTGCACGTGGTCACAGCTCACCGGTTAAATACCCTGATTTAATACCACCAGTGTGTATGTTTCCCTCAAGGAAAAAAAAGGGAAAAATGTCTCTGCCCCATGAGTTTACAATCTAAAATTTGGTGCCCCCAGCTTCTGCTGCAATGCATCTTTTGTGCATGGAAGCACCCCGATGGGTTTCATTCCTCCCCTGGTTGGTGGCAATTATACCTGGAGAGGGAAGGAGAATGTCCTATTTTCACCGTGGGAGGCAAAGTTTGGAGGAGGAAACGGTGAGCCGAAAGAAGGAGAGAAATAGAATTAGATTTGTTCCGCCTCTCTGGCTTTAATACCCCCAGGTGCTATTAGGGATATGGGGAAAGATCTTAAAAGATTCTATTATTTTTAACTAGACTGAAGTCCCTTTTTAAAAAGAGGGCTGTTTATTCTGGGAAAACGTCTCCGGCAATGCATTTCCCCGCCTGGAATGAGCATCTCGACGGAGATTCATGTTTTTGAAAGTCACCCTTCTCAGCATGGTCAGGGGGAATTCAATTAAAAATGAAAAAGCAATCATAGAATAGCAGCCAAATCTCTATGCAGCCATTCTACCTCCAACGTTTTAGATATGTGGAAGGGTCCATGCGACCTTGCATTTATTTAGCAAAATTAGTTTTTCTGCTTCACGATAAATCCCACCTGGTCTCTGAAGAAAAAGATTGTCTGCTTTCTTTGTGGGCTTGCCCCAAGCTCAGGTTGTTCAGGAATGCGAGTCTTCTTTGGAAATTCATCTGGAACTTTGCAAGATTGGAAACCCAGAATTTCACCCACCATCCAGCAGGAGTTTCCCCTGAGTTTCTAAGTCAGATTATCAGCCAGTATCCAAGTATAAGCTTCTCCTAAAAGCCAGCCTAGTGTCGTGGTTTGAGCTACAACCCTGGAGATTGGGATTCGATTCCCAGCTCGGCCATGGAAACCGACTGGGTGACCTTGGCCAAAGTCACACACTCTCAGCCCCCAGAATAAAACCTGCAATAGTTTCACCTTAGGATTTCCAACAGTCAGAAATGACTTGAAGGCACACAACAATAACAGCAAAGAATGGAGACCGCAGATGAAAAATCAGAAGAAGGCTAGGACTTCGAAGGACAGGCGAGATCCCAAAAATGTAAAGACATATCATTGAATACCAAAATCAGAATTGTCCATGCCATTGCATTTCCAGTTTCTACATATGATTGTGAAAGCTGGACAGTGAAGAAAGCTGATAGGAAAAACATCAACTCCTTTGAAATTTGGTGGTGGAGGAGAGCTTCCCGTGGATGCCTTGGCTTGCTAAAAAGACAAACGAATGAGCAAGTCAAGCTCAATTCTCCCTGGAAACCAAGATGACTAAATTGAGGCTGTTATTCTTCGGGCATATCATGCAAAGACACGACCAGGTACAAAGGACAATGACGCTTGGAAAGGCAGTAGGAAAAGAGGAAGACCACATTGCAGATGGATAGACTCAACTGAAGAAGACACACCTCTGAATTTGCAAGACAGCTGAGGATGGGGTACCTTGGAGATCTCTGATCCGTAGGGCCGTCACATTGTCAGTTAACAACAAATTGCTAATTGGTGTGATAAAGCCCTTAGGAGACTGGGGCTTGGATCCAAGGTGTGTGTGTGTTGTTGTTATTATGCCTCTTGGGCCCTGGCAGACGCTTTGTCTCCAATCTGGAGCGCACGGAGACTACTCGGAGTCCGACGGAAGTCCAAACAGCACACAACATCTTGATGTCCTTCCAGGAGACACTTTGGAGCGTCTGGCTTGAGAATAAAAGAACATCGGCGTGGCCGATCTGGCTTGGCCTCATCCAGCCTTCGGATGCCAAGGCGAGGCGCTGATGCTCGGAAGCCACACGGAAGAGAGAGAGGTTTGTCACCAGAAGTCATGCAGGGTGGATGGGAGGATGCTTCCAAATTAATTCCCAGTGGATACCAGGAGACACAAAAGTGGGGTATACAAGACAGTTGTGGCATGCATAGGCGTTGCTATTTAGAAAGATACTGTTCCTGGATATGGAGGTTCCATTTTCTAACCATACCTCATTGCCATTAATTGACTTGCAGTATTGCAGCGGAATAGAGCAAACAGGCAGGAAGTGCCACAGCTGTGCCGAATGCATGTCAGTGCATGGTCTTCGGGATCTCTTCCAACCTCTAGGGTTTTAGGATTCTGCGCAGACCACTTCCAAATTAATTCCCAGCGGATACCAGGAGACACAAAAGTGGGGTATACAAGACAGTTGTGGCATGCATAGGCATTGCTATTTAGAAAGATACTGTTCCTGGATATGGAGGTTCCATTTTCTAACCATACCTCATTGCCATTAATTGACTTATCACTCTTTGGAGAATGCTGCAACATGTTAAACCTTGCATTCCCGTGCCGGTATGTACATTCAGCCCTGGGCAATCTTCCCCGGGTTTGCTCCGTCTCCTTTGCCTCTGCTCCGCTTCTGAATAATGTTGCTCTTATGAACTCACGAAGGAAGGCAGCATGAAATATTCATGGCTCCAGCCTTCGTGGGAAACACACACCCTAGATGAATAATGGAGGCTGCACACACAACATCTCCATTTTGATCCGAGTGAAGGATTATCCAGCCGACCGCAGTGGCTGTGTAGGATTTTGCTACTCAGCAGCACCTTCGGGTCAGGAAAGCAACCCAGGCTTCTGGCTCATCTTTTTCCTCCCATCGCTCTGCTTATCATATCATACAAACCAGAGCAAGGCACGAGTGGTGACTCCAACATCAACGGAGCGGTGAACCTGCTTTCGGATTTAGTCCGAATTCTCGAGGTTCTCTTTCGAAGATGCCGAACACAAAGCAGATTCAACGCACTGTGCAGCTTTAAAGTTCGGATGAAATCCCAGGGTACGGTCAATGAGATGGAAGCCAATAAACTAGAATCACTTTTCTGTCATCCACTCCATGGGTGGATTCTGGGAAATGTGCTTTAAGGAAGTAACTTCTCCACATTTGGAGATTTCTTTAGGTGGCCCAACCCCAGACACGTCGTGAGCCCATAGGTCCTTAGAGGAGACAGCTGGACATTAATGGGGGAATATCTCCTTTGCTTGCAATACACCCCAGATTTGGCCAATAAATTTGATGGAAGTTTTGACTTCTAGGCATCAGTTGGTCCTTTTGTAAGGTAAAGTCCTTGCTATAAAATCCATTCTCCAAAATATACAACAAAACATACCAGTCTTCACGGTATCAACGTGTTCTTCTGGAGGAAGACCAAGCCAATGCAAAAACATTCTGTTGCATTAGGCCACGCAAAGCCTCATTTTTTTCCTCTTCCATTTCGTCTCGGTTCTTGAGCTAGATTTCCACTTTGTGAAACCTTTTCTTACGAATTGCTCTTTACAGATTTTCTGTCTGGAATTAAAAAGTGACTTCTGTCCTTCTCAGCCCTACCGATGCTCCAGTTTTGCTCCTCCTGCCAAAACATCCGGCATTTGAAAACTACCAATTCCAACTGAGAGTCTCCAAATCTCCAATTCTTTCCAACCCGAATGAGAAGCCATTTGCAAAAGAAGCCATTTGCAAACTTCAAAACTGGAACGACGATGACAGTCCTCACTCTCCTTGACTTGGGGTTGCCAACAGGGTCTGAATCTGAACATATATTGGGCGTGGATTTATAACCGTGGCCAATAGAAGAAATTCACCTGGCAGGCTGCCTTCCCCCCCCAAAAAGCCTTCCCAAACTCAGTTGACAAAGCAGGCAGCTTCTCCGTGCCGCTATTGTGCCAAGCAGACCTTCCATCTTGGCAGCAGAACCGGCCAATTCGGAGCCAAACAAGCAGGAAAAGGAGCCCGTCTCCATGTCCGACTCGGTCGCCAAACTGAGAGCCAAAGTGAAGCAGAAACTGAGCCACCATTACCATAAACTGAGCGGTAAATTTCTCATGCAAGAGGCCGAAGCGTGCTCCGTCTCAGAGGCAAGCAGAATTCCCCAAACTTTTTTGGACTCATCTGTCCTTTTAAAAACTTTGCATTTTGCAGCACCGAGCTGTAAACACAGAGTAGGTTTCATTGCCCATTCTGTTAAGAGTGAGATGATTTTCCTGGTCTTCCACATACTCTTTAAGTTTTCTTCCATTACCTTAATAGCTTTCCTGATTAGACTCATCGCAAAGCCGGAGCTTTGGATTGCTTCTAAATTACTTTAAAAGGTCTCCATTCCTTTGTAGGCCACCGTTTCCTGCACAAAAATGGATTGCTCACCTTTGCTGGTGAATTCGGCAGCTGAAACTCTTTGTGCTTTGTTCTGCTCTTCCTCCACAGGTTTCTCCAAGACCGTTTGTTGTTTTTTGCTGACTGCTGTGGAGTCAACCTTGACTTAGGGAATAGGGACCCCCAAGCCACCCTCTATCCCCAACCACCCTGCTCAGGTCTTGCGGATTCAGAGACGTGTCTTTGGTTGAGTCCATCTACCTATCATGAGGTTTTCCCACCACATCCTACCTTCTCCTGGGAACCAGGTCTCCCCACGATGCGTCCAAAACACGACAGCCTCAGCCGCGTCGTCTTGGCTTCCAGGAAGAGTTTGGGATTGATTTGCTCCCGGACCCCTTCGTTCGGCTTTTCCACGGTCCGGGGTATCCGTAGGACTTTCCTCTAGCAACCACGTCTCATTGTCCCTCATCGATGCTGTTGTTAATTCCCACCAAATAAGCTTCGACTTATGGCGACACCACGGATGAAAGATGTCCAGGTCAACCTCTATCCTCAACCACCCTGCTCAGGTCTTGCAGATTCAGAGACGTGTCTTTGGTTGAGTCCATCTACCTATTATGAGGTTTTCCCACCACATCCTACCTTCTCCTGGGAGCCAGGTCTCCCCACGATGCGTCCAAAACACGACAGCCTCAGCCGCGTCGTCTTGGCTTCTCGGAAGAGTTTGGGATTGATTTGCTCCCGGACCCCTTCGTTCGGCTTTTCCGCGGTCCGGGGTATCCGTAGGACTTTCCTCTAGCAACCACGTCTCACTGTCCCTCATCGATGCCGTTGTTAATTCCCACCAAATAAGCTTCGACTTATGGCGACACCACGGATGAAAGGTGTCCAGGTCAACCTCTATCCTCAACCACCCTGCTCAGGTCTTGCGGATTCAGAGACGTGGTCTTCCTCGATCTTCCTCTTCTTCCACTGCCTTCCACCGAGCCTCGTTGTCTTTCCCCGAGAGTCAGGTCTTCTCATGACGCGGCCAAAGGAGGACATCCTCTATTTGGTAGCCGTCTTGACTTCTAGGGAGAGTTCAAGCCTCCATTCGCTCCGCATTCATTTCTCTTTTTAATCAACTTTCCTCCAGCACCGCCTTTCAAAAGCCTTGGTTTTCTTCTTCTTCTCAGCTGTCCTCACCATCCAGCTTTCACAACCATGCACAGAAATTGGAAATACAATTCCACGGACAATCCTAACCTCATCTTAATGTTTGGGGACTTTGTCTGCTTTCTTCATCGCCGCTCTTCCAAGCCAAATTCTCAGCAAATCCAATCAGCGACTCTTCCTCCGTTTCCCCCTCTCTACCCCCAGGTTCTCTTTTCTCCCTGATTATCGCCACTTCATTTTTGTTCCAACATGGGTTTTTTAAAAGCATTTCCGTAGCTGGAGATATTTTTTGAGTTATCATTAATTTAATCTTCCCTGCCTCATTTATTAATGAACCGGCTTTGTCGCTTGGATTTTTCTCTCCCCTGGCAGTAGGGTAAAAAGCCCAATTTATTCTCCCAAACTCCTTTAAAAAAAAAATAATAATAATACCCTGGTGGAAATTCATTTTGTTTAACCCTCACGCATCGGGATGTTAAAAAGTATGCACGAAGATGTACATTGTGAGTCTGCATTCTTTTTGCATATATACATTCTGTGCATATTTTGTCCTTATATGTTTTCTTTCTTATATAAAATTGTTTTTATATAAATATAAATTTTTAATATAAATACACATTATTTTTTAAAGAAAAGTATGCAGGAAGAGAGTGATGGAGTAAGTTGTGATGTATTGAAAGTTAGAAGGAGAGCCAGGGTTAAAGTCAGAATTTGGGTTATAGCTAGGATATGAGCTGGGATTAGAGTTAGGATTAGGGTCGGGTTCTGGATTAGGGTTTCGGCCAGCGTGTGAACCGCGTTTGGAGTCATTAGGGTTGGGGTCTAGGTTAGCATTAGGGTCCGGATATGAGCTGGGCTTGAAGTTAAGAGTTAGGATTAGGGTTGGGCCTGGGTTAAGCTTAGGTTCAGGGTATGAGCCAGGTTTAGAATTAGGATTTGGGTTGGGGTCTGGTTTAGGGTTTGGGCCGGCGTATGAATTGGGACTGGAGTTATTAGGGTTGGGATGTGGGTCAGGGTCCAGGGATGAGCTAGGCTTGGAGTTAGAGTTAGAATTAGGATTAGGGTTAGAGTCAGTGTGAAAGCTGGGGTTGGGTTCGGGGATAGGGTTAGATCCAGGATTAGGATTGGGGTCTGGGTTAGGGTACGAATGTGCGTTGGGATTGGGGTTAGCGTTAGAGTAAAGATTAGGATTGGGGTCTCGGTTAGGGTCAAAGTTTGAGCTGGGGTTAGGGTTAGAGTTAGCATTAGGAGGTCTGGGTGGAAGAAGCGGAGCTGACGTAAATTAGGGTTCGGGAACCTCCGTGGTCCGGGTCAGAAAGTTCTGCCTCCCACGTCCTTCTCCGACGTTCAGGGATATCACGACCATCGCGCCATTGTCGTCGTGCGCCTTTAACTCATTTCCGAATTACGGTCACCCTAAAGCGAACCCGTGATGGAGTTATGGGACACGCCCGAGGTGGGTCTCCGTAGGGGAACCGAATCCTGGTCTCCAAGGTTGCTGAAACCTCTATCCCAGGCTGGCTCTCATCCCCACGGGTAGCGTTCCCTTAAGCCTGGATGCTTAAGAATTGGGATGGATGCTTAATCGTTCCCCTAGATCGGACGCTTAAGAATTATTCCTCTAGCCTGCAGAAATGAGAGCATCCATTTCCTTGCATTCAGTTGCTCCTTATTTTTTAATTTCCTGTCTCCCTCTTTCTTTCTCTCTCTCTCTCTCTCTCCAGAGGACAGGATCAAAATTCAAAATGACCTGGACAGACTGGAGAGCTGGGCCAAGGCTCACAAAATGAAATTGAACAGAGAGAAGTGTAAGGTTCTGCACTTAGGTAGAAAAAATGGAATGCAGAAATATAGGATGGGGGACACGTGGCTGGATGGCAGTACGTGTGAAAGGGATCCAGGAGTCTTAATAGACCACAAGCTGAACGTGAGCCAGCAGTGTGATGCGGCAGCCAAGAAAGCCAACGCGATTCTCGGCTGCATCAATAGGAGTATGGTGTCTAGATCGAGGAAGGTAACGGTACCATTCTGCTCTGCTTTGGTTAGACCTCATCTTGAATCCTGTGTCCAGTTCTGGGCACCCCAGTTCAAGAAGGACGTGGTCAAGCTGGAGCAGGTCCAGAGGAGGGCGACCAAAATGGTGAAGGGCCTGGAAGCCAAGCCCTATGAGGACGGACTTAGAGAGCTGGGTATGTTCAGTCTGCAGAAGAGAAGGTTAAGAGGGGACATGAGAGCCATGTTTAAATATCTGAAGGGATGCCATGTGGAGGAGGGAGAGGGCTTGTTTTGTGCCGCTCCAGAGACCAGGACGAGGAGCAATGGATTCAAGCTGCAGGAAAGGAGATTCCACCTGAACCTCAGGAAGAACTTCCTGACAGTCAGGGCCCTCCGGCCGTGGAATCTGCTGCCTCCGTGGAGTGTGGTGGAGTCTCCTTCTTTGGAGGTTTTTAAGCAGAGGCTGGATGGGCATCTGTCGGGAGTGCTTTGAGGGTCTTCCTGCATGGCCGGGGGTTGGACTGGATGGCCTCTGGGGTCTCCTCCAACTCTACATTTCTGTGGTTCTATGATTCTACGTGCCTTTCGGTCGCTCCCCATTCACCATTCCCCAGGGGGCCAAAATCCTCCCTCTTTGCAAACACCGTCCCGCCCTCCCTTCACCGAGGAAGGTGCATTTCTCTCTGCCCGTGGGAAGCCCACCTATCTCCTCCTCTTTCCCCCACAGTCAACGGGTGGGACGGGAGACACTAGGAAGAGGGCTTCTCACCCGCTCCTGGGTTGCATCGGGGAGGGAGAGCCTCGTTATCCATGCAAAGCTCGTCGGCCCTTTTCCCTTGCCTGGCAAGAGCATTTCCTTTGATCTATGGTATTTTTGTTCCAGGGACCACTCTCTGGTGAGAGGAAGGAAAGGGGAGAGAAACGTCTCTGGACCATTCAAGCTTTTTATTCTCTCTGCCTTTGGACAAAAACCCCACAAGCAGCGAGGCCGGTCTTTTGGGGGCCAAAGCCCGGAATAAGGAAAGAGTGGACGAGGCTGTTCTCTTTTTCTGCAGCTAAAAGGCAAATTAAGAGGTGGGCAGCGGGGGGAGCGAGGGGAAGGCCTCTCTCTCAGGCCCCACGGCTGTCCTTTGATCTCAAGGAACGAGAATCGCTGAGAACGAGGACGTTGGTTTGCACAAAATAGGCCGAAGACAATGTGATGCGTGCATGCACGTCCCTTCACGTCACCTGTGCAATTATGGCAACTCCACGGATTTTTTCCCCATAGCATTTTCTTAGGTGGTTTTGCAAATCCCCTTCCTTGGAAAGCATCTGTTAATGCATTGGCGGTCTCCCATTCAAATCCTAACCAGGGCTGGCCCTGCTTAGCTCCCTAGATCAGATGAGATCTGGTACCCTTTGAGATTATTTAGACCCTTTGCAGTCTCCCCTCTGAATCCTAGATTGTGAAGTCCTGGATCCTCGTTGTTAAGTCAGAAACGACTTTATATATTTTGCATTTTATTAAAAATATTTAAAAAGAAATGACTTAAATGCACACCACAGCAATAACAATGTAGTTTGTGAATATTGGGCTAGGACTCTGGAGGTGAGGTCTCAAATCTCCACTCAGCCACGGAAATGCCCAGGTGGCAAGTCACACTCTCTCAGCCTCAGGGTAAAAAAAGGCAACGCCGACCTCCTCCTCTTTGCACAAACCTTGCTAAGAAAACTCCACGATAGGGTCGCCATAAATCAGAAATTACTTGAAGGCATACAACAAGTTGTTTCTGACTTTACGGCAACCCAAGGGCGGAGCTGTCATACGGCTTTCTTTGGCTGAGAGAGTGTGACACATCCGAGACCACCTTGTCTGAGCAAAGAGCAATCGAACCCAGGTCTTCCAGGACCGTAGGCCAAAGCTCTCCCAGCAAGAGCAATAAATAAATTTTCTTAAATTCTGGGTTTAGTGCCACAGCTACCCCTGAAGGTTCGGGATGACCTTTTCTCCCGTTTAGGGCGACCTAAACGGGGCCGACTTGGCTCGCGCAAATTGACATTTCAAGGAGCAAAACCGCGCAATGTCATTTAAAACACTTATTGGCAGCACCGACGGGCGGAAGGAACGGCTGCAAGTTGCCCGAGACATCAATCTCCGTGCATCGTTTTACGTCAGCCGGTTATTTAGCAAGACGTCTCCTAAACGAGAGCCTGATGGGGAGAAGAGTAATGGGCGGAAGAGAACGCGTGGCAAAACCTTCCTAGGGCGCGGACCGGCAGCATATATTTCAAAATTCAGGGCCACATATTTCAAAATTCTCCCCATTACCTTTTTCTTTGCCATGGACCCCCTTTTAAAAATTATCTTTTGCTGCCTCGGACCCCCAGGACTAAACTCAAGACCTAAAACCCTGAAGTGCAGCAAATATTTACCGGTATTTGCTGGCATATAAGAGGCACCCCGTTTTCAAGCAGTATTTTTTTTTGGAGGGAGGCAAAATTGAGTCTTATAGGCCAGCAAATAAGACTTATTTAGTGGCTTGAAGAAATGTTACAAACTTTTAAAAGTTAAAATAGAATCAATGGAAGGAAGGAAGACAAATCTGCAACAACTCCAGTAAAAATATTTTAACAAGCGTGTATGCATTTGCTTATTTTCTTCCCTCACTTCCTTTGACCTAGACGCTATATTCCTGTCGATGCAGATTTGGAAAAAGGGGAGAAATAAGGGAAACCCTCTTGATGCAGCCCAGAATTGCATTGGCCTTTTTAGCCGCTGCATCTTCCACCTGAGCTCTGAGCAAAGCAGAATAGAGTGATACGAATGCTTCCCTCAAACTAGACACTACATTAGTATTAATTAAGCAAACGGTGACCTCCTAGCAACCCGGTTCCATCTGAGCTTGGGGTTTCTCGCATGGGCTGTTAGGGGATCGTGGACTAAACCCCCTTCCTCCTCTCTTGCAGGAATGCAGGGAGTGTGAACCCAATTTTCACATCCCGTTTCCACTTGGTTAGAAGTGACAAATGGAGAAGACGGCTCTCCTTTCCCCCCTCCTTCCAACAGCTACTCTTCTCTTCCTGCCAAGATTTATGGGCCGGCCATAAAAATGAATTTATCTCCGGTGAAGTATTAGGTGATACAGAAAAGAGACAGCTCTGTACAAATGGACCAGTGTCACAAACGTAAAAAAAAAATTAGAAAGGGGAGGAAGCTTTCCAAAGCCTCCCATTAATAATCATAAATTAACACAATCCGCTTCAGCGCCAGATCTTTTGCCAATCACGAAGGGCCAACTAGGCATTCGGATTGGAATTCTGTTTTGCAAAGGTGATTTTTCTTGCACACACACACAAAAAAACCATTTCCCATTTGCTTCATCTTCTTGCACTTTGCATAAGCATGACTTCTTTTTGGCACAATTTGGGGAGAGTTATGCCTATTTTTCACAAAAGTAATATCTAACAATTTGGGATATGCAGATGACACCCTACAACTAGCGGAAGAAAAAAAAAAAAAGCAAAGACTTGGAACAATTACTGAAAAAAGTCAAGGCAGAACGTGCAAAGGCAGGTTTGCAGCCGAAAATGACCTAGTTCCAATTTAAATATCACGCCGATCCTACACCAGGGTTTCCTCGGCAAGATTTCTTCCGGGGCAGGGCGCCGCGGTGGCCTCCCTCTGAGGCTGAGAGAGTGTGACTCACCCAAGGCCACCCAGTGGCGCTTCCCAGAGTTGAGTCGGGATTTGAACCCAGTTCTCCCAGAGTCGAGTCCAGCATTCACACCACGCCAAGCCGAGAACTCTTTCGCAACCTTGGGCGAAGGGCGCCGCCGCCCGAAGATTTACAGCATTCCACGCTCTGCATCTCCGGCCCCGAAAATGCAAATTAAGTCGATTTGCTAAAAAAACAACAAAAAAAAAACAGGCAGACTGAAAAAAAATATCCCCCTCGCTTGCCTAATTCATCCCTAACTCCAAGGATGGATGAGCTGTCAGAGAAAGTGATTAATAAGAAGTAGGGAACTTAACCGACAGGTACGGAAGGAAGAGCTGCTATGTAGCCGGGTAAGGAAAATTAAAGAGACCAGCGTTGCGTGTCGTGATTTGGGCATCGGACGGCAATTCCCTGCTCGCCTGTGGAAACTCACGGGGTGAGCTTCCGGGAGTCTATGATTTTATGATTCTGCAATTTTTTGAGATTAATATTCCATGCGCAAGGCCCACATCGTGTCAGAGGATAGGTGCGGGATGGGGGAATCACATCTCGTTGCTTCAGGGGTGGACAATTAATTGCATCGGCTTGGAGGACCGTCTTTGTCTCCTGGACCATCCGAAAAAGCACCCCCTTTCTGATTTTGAAAAACTAGGTTTTTAAATGTCTAAGAATTCTCTTGCAACCCCTTGCAGCAATGCAGCCCTCTCTTGCAACCAATTCAGGCCTTCTCTTGCAACCTCTCGCAGCAATGCAGCCCTCTCTTGCAACCAATCCAGGCCTTCTCTTGCAACCTCTCGCAGCAATGCAGCCCTCTCTTGCAACCAATCCAGGCCTTCTCTTGCAACCTCTCGCAGCAATGCAGCCCTCTCTTGCAACCAATTCAGGCCTTCTCTTGCAACCTCTCGCAGCAATGCAGCCCTCTCTTGCAACCAATTCAGGCCTTCTCTTGCAACCTCTCGCAGCAATGCAGCCCTCTCTTGCAACCAATTCAGGCCTTCTCTTGCAACCTCTCGCAGCAATGCAGCCCTCTCTTGCAACCAATCCAGGCCTTCTCTTGCAACCTCTTGCAACCAATTCAGGCCCTCTCTTGCAACCTCTTGCAGCAATGCAGCCCTCTCTTGCAACCAATTCAGGCCTTCTCTTGCAACCTCTTGCAACCAATTCAGGCCCTCTCTTGCAACCTCTCGCAGCAATGCAGCCCTCTCTTGCAACCAATTCAGGCCTTCTCTTGCAACCTCTCGCAGCAATGCAGCCCTCTCCTGCAACCAATTCAGGCCTTCTCTTGCAACCTCTCGCAGCAATGCAGCCCTCTCCTGCAACCAATTCAGGCCCTCTCTTGCAACCTCTTGCAGCAATGCAGCCCTCTCCTGCAACCAATTCAGGCCTTCTCTTGCAACCTCTTGCAGCAATGCAGCCCTCTCTTGCAACCTCTTGCAGCAATGCAGCCCTCTCTTGCAACCAATCCAGGCCTTCTCTTGCAACCTTTCTCGACCAGAAAAAAAGGGGCAGTCTGGCGAACGTGGAGGAGTCGAGGGCCACCAAAACAGGGGTTCCTTGCCCTGTGGCTATGAGAAACGGAAGGCAGAAGGACAAGAGGCACGCACGGGCAGGGCTGTCGAGAGAGAGAGAGAGCACAGAGAGAGTGGAGATCGAGAGGGATAATATATCTCCTCAATAAAATCAAAAGCACATGGAACGGCTATAAACATTAACTTTTCCCAGGCAGCGGGCTATAAATCGAAAGAGGCTATTTGGATAAAAGGACCTGCTCGTTCGCTCTGGCAAAGAAGGAGGTGGTGGAAATCAATCTTCTGAGCGGGAAAAGTCGATGGAGATCGGAGAGCTGACCTTTCGCAACTCCAATGACAGGGAGAAGCAGCTCCTGTTGAGGTCAGCTTTTTGGGAACGGTGTCTCAACTTATCCTACCATGGGATGGAAGGTGCATGAGGCCAAGATCCCACCATCTTTCAGCAATATGGAAATAGCAGCTCGAATCCATTGCTCCGTCGTGTCCTAGTCTCTGGAGCGGCAGAAAATAAGCTTGCTCCGTCCTCCATAGGACATCCCTTCAAATATTTAAACATGGCTGTACTGTCCCGTGTTAAGACCTTCTCTTAAATCTACCCAGGTCCCTAAGCCCATCTCATAGGACTTCATGGTTTCCAGGCCTCCTCCCATTTTGGTCACCTTCCAGCTTCTCCATCTCCCTTCTGAACTTATCTTCTCCTTTTAATGTGTTTTATTCTTCCTATCAGTCCCCCCATCCTTTGCTTTTCCTCCCAAACTCTCCTCCCTTTCCACGTGGAGCATTAACATCCACATGGGACGCGCAGCCACCATCTATGGGGCCATTAAAACGGAGTGGAAGCTAACGGGGCCCCGCGGCACCATTGCCGGGGCCTTGACAAAACCCCTCCGAGGTTTGCTGCACGCTTTGCCCAGCGAGTGTTTTCCCGGGTCGAGGAAAAACCCGGAGAGCTTCCGTCTCTCTTGGGTGGAAACCATCTCTCGCCCTAGATTGCAAGAAGCAGGCGGGTCGGCAACCTAGAAGCCATCAAAAATTAAGGCCGTACAAGATGGATTTTCTGGGAGGCTTGTTTTCCGTGATGGGGAAACTTTGGAGCTCATGGAAATCAGCAAGAAGAGGAGGGAGAAAAGAGAAGGAGGGAATAGCTGTCTCTGGCAGAGGCCGGATTTCTGCCGGGGTCTCCAAAGCTCTTCCGCCAGCAGATGCACTTTTTTGGAGGCTGCAAAAGTGCACACCCTTGCATTTCTTGCGACGCCCGGGAGGTTCGACCTCGGGTGCGGAATCAAAGCCTTCCACCCAAAGCACCCGTCGCTAATCCGGGCGGAAGCAGCCGCTTCACGTCCTGCTGCTCAGCCTGTCGTCAAAGAAGACTCGGCCTCCAAGCGCCCCCGTGGCACCAGCTGTCGGCTGCCAACATCGAGCAATTCCTGCTCCGTTTAGCATCAGGGTGGGTAGAGTGGGAGAGACCAGCCCTGCCTCTAACTCACTTTTTTTTTTTTAAATCAGATAATCATAGAGTTGGAAGAGACCCCAAGAGATATCCAGTTTGACCCCGCAGGAGGACACAATCCAACAATTCCCCACGGACGGCCACCGTGGCTCTCTTTAAAGCTCTCCAAAAATGGAGACTCCAGCACACTCCATTGAGGCAGCAGTCTATTCCACCGTCAAACTGCTCTTACCGTCAGAAAGTTCTTCCTAAAGTTTAAGTGGAGTCTCTTTTCCTGTAATTTGAATCCATTGCTCCGTGTCCGAGTCTCTGGAGCAGCCGAAAACAGGCTTGCTCCATCCTCCATATGATATCCCTTCAAATATTTATACAGGGCTATCATGTCCCCTTCTCTCAACCTTCTCTTAGCCCAGCTCCCTCCGCCACTCCTCAGAGGCCTTCATGGTTTCCAAGCCTTCTGCTATTTTGGTTGCTCTCCTCGGGCTATCTTGCATATTGCGAATATCCTTCTGGAATTGTGGTAAAAGCCATTTGACGGTGGAATGAGCTGCTGCCAGGGAGCGTGGTGGGGTCTCCGGCTTTGGAGATTTTTAAGCAGAAGCCGGACGGCCAATTTCGAAGAATGCTTTGGTTGTGTGCTCGTGCACGGTAGAAGAGGGTTGGACTAGATGGCCCGTGGGGTCTCTTCCAACTCTAGGACGCTGTGATTTTGCATGACTTGCACCCCAGTTCAAGAAGGACATGGTCAAGCTGGAGCAGGTCCAGAGGAGGGCGACCAAAATGGTGAGGGGCCTGGAAGCCATGAAGCCCTATGAGGATAGACTTAGAGAGCTGGGGATGTTCAGTCTGCAGAAGAGAAGGTTAAGAGGGGACATGAGAGCCGTGTTTAAATATTTGAAGGGATGTCATGTTGAAGATGGAGCAAGCTTCTTTTCTGCTGCTCCAGAGACTAGGATAAGGAGCAATGGATTCAAGCTGCAGGAAAGGAGATTCCATCTGAACCTCAGGCAGAACTTCCCAATGGTCAGAGCTGTCCACAGTGGAAGATGCTGCCTCCATGGAGTGTGGTGGGGTCTCCTCCTTCTTTGGAGGCTTTTAAGCAGAGGCTGGATGGCCCTCTGTCGGGAGTGCTTTGAGGGTGTTCCTGCTGAGCAGGGGGTTGGACTGGATGGCCCCTGGGGTCTTTCCCAACTCTAGGATGATGGGGAAAGGAAGCCCAGACTCCAACAGAGATACAATTATGGAGGAAAAACCCATTTTGGTTGCAAACGGGCAGCCGCCGTGGCCGAAATCGGCCCCCTGCCCTTCAGACGGACGGTCCAGGAATGCACCCAGTCGCTGGCAGAGGGGGATCATGCAGAGGCACGGCGGGCAACCTCCATTCTCAACACGACCCGTTTCTCTCGGTGCTGCATTGGCACACTCTTGGGAAATATCTGTTCTAGGGACAAGCGCGTGTCCCTTCATTTTGGGAACACCGTGGACGAGGGACAGCTGTAAGAGAATGGTGGAGATCTCGCTTTCCAGGGAGCCGGTGCCTCCTTCCCCACCCTCTTTGTGCTTGGGGAACAATAGGGAAAGGAGGAACAAAGGGAAGAAAGTGGAGAGGGGAACGGGATGAATCAGAACCGCAAGGCGGAACAGAGCAGATGGTGGCTTTGTACCAAAAAATGTCAGAGCCCCTCGGAGAGGGAGAGGAGAGGAGAGGAGCGTGAGATGAATGAAACTCTCCCCGTGGCGACTGACAGCAGTGATGAACGGAGCAGCCTCAGAAATGCAAGAAGGCAGCGCCTCTGATTCCCTGCAAAGAGGAGCGAGCCCAAGTGGTTTAGCCCTCCTTGCACAAGTATCACGGTTGTACGTCTTCGGGCCATTTCCGACCTATGGCGACCCTAAGGTGACTCTGTCACGGGGTTTTCTGAGAGCGTATGACATGCCCAAGGCCGCCCAGCGGCCAGGCTCGTTCCACCAGGGTTATAAACCTAAAATCCTAGATTTGGAGGAGACCCCAAGGGCCAAATCCAGTCCAGCCCCCTTTTGCCACACAGGGAGACGCCATCCAAGCCCTCCCTTGGATGGACGGCTGTCCACTTCCTGCTTAAAAAGAAAATCCAAAGAAGGAGACTCCGCCGCACTTCCATTGTCGAACCGCTCTTACCATAAAGAAAGTTCTTCCTCGCGTTTAGGTGGAACCTCTTTTCCTGGAGTTTGAAGCCATGGCTCCTCGTCCTAGTCTCCGGAGCAGCAGAAAACAAGCTGGCTCCGTCTTCCATATGACGTCCCTTCAAATTTTTACACACAGGTTTAGGCGGCCGAGCCGGCGGGGATGTCTTGATGCTTCGATTCCCGGGGAAATGTCTCCGAGTGCAGTGACATTTGCAACAACCGGTGCTTGGAACGTCGCCCATTTCTGCCGCATCTATCCATTTCGACACCCACAGTGCCGAATCCTTCCATCTTTGCGCGTTTCAACAACCTTGCCGTCATGCTTGAAAGCAACATTCCTTGGCCCTTTCCCCAAAAAGAAAAAAGCTCTGTTTTCAACTGCATAAAACCCGGGGAATTTCCAACCCTGCGGCACAGTTGGTGCGGCTCTGAGTGCTGGCGAGGTCCCCGGCCACCTGCCTCGCACTCTCTCAGCCCTCGCAGTCTGTGGCTGATACCGAGCAGGACCGTCCCTACCAGCTGGCAGCTCAGTAAAAACGCTTAACGATCCCGCTCGGCGTGCTAACAAGAGCTCTCGGTGCCCACTCGTTTCAAGCTCGATTACATCGGGAGAGAGTTTTGCCATCCTGAGGCTGCCAGGAGAAGGGCGAGGAGCCAGCGGCCCGTCTCTCGCCGGCCAGGCCAAGCCAAAGCGAGCCGCGGGGGCAGAGAGGGGCTTCCGTGTCAATCGGGGCAGCGGATTCCTTCCGGAATTGAAAAGAGCAGAGCTGGAGGAGACCCCCAAGGGCCATCCAGTCCAACCCCATTTTGCAACGCAGGGAGACACCGTCAAAGCACTCCTCTCGACAGACGGCTGCCCGGCCTCTCTTTAAAAAACCCCCAGAGAAGAAGGAAACTCCACCACACTCCGTTGAGGCAATGTATTCCACTATCAAGCTCTTTTTACCCTCAGAAACTTCTCGTTTTGCAATCTGCAATCTCGTTTTCTGAAGTTTGGATCCATTGCTCCATGTCCTGGTGTCCGGAGCAGCAGAAAACAGGCTTGCTCCATCTTCAACATAAAATGCTTTCAAATATTTAAACATGGCTTTCATGTCCCCTCTTAATCTTCTCTTCTTCAGGCTAAACCTACCCAGCTCCTGAAGCTGCTTCTCAAAGGGTTTCATGGTTTTCAGGCCTGCTACCGTTTTGACCACCCACCTCTGGACACCTTCCATATCTTTCCTGAGCTGTGGCGCCTAAAATTGAACACAGGATTCCTCCAGGTGGGGTCTGACCAAAGCAGAATAGACTGGTATTACTGCTTCCCTCCATCTAGACATTAGACTACTATGGATGCAGCCTAGAATCGCATTGGCTTTTTCAGCTGCCACATCACACTGCTGGCTCGTGTTCAGCTTGTGGTCTACTAAGGCTCCTACATCTCTTTCACATGGACTGTTGTCAACCCAGGTGTCACCTATTATATATCTGTGCATTTTATTTTTATTTATTTTTAAATGCCAAAGGGTAGTACCACACATATGGTCTGGGTGACCTTCGGTGCGTCACGCACTCTCAGCCCCCAGAAAACCCCATGATGGTTTCTCCTTAGGTTTTGCTATAAGCTGGAAACAACTTAATGCAACAACAACAAAGTTTGCATTGTTATTTTTATTTTCTAGAGCACCCCCCCCCAAAAAAATAAACTGACGTGGGAGGGAAGGGGAGATATTTCCAAGCAAACAAACAAAGGCAGAACAACAAGGAAGGAGTAGGATCAGAGGGAGGGAACCTTTCTCTCATCTGTGTGCACACAAACACACACAAGCACACAATTTGACACCCACACAGAATAAACGGAGGCCTCTTCAAACACATTCCAATTCCCTCCACGCCGCCTGACTGCTTGCTGGCTCATTACTCGGTCTCTGGAGACATGCCTGGGAGCATCTTGCAATGATGCGCTTAATAAATAATGCGACTTTGGTTGTCAGTGGGACGGCAGCGCTACTAGTCAGAACTCTGCCCCTCCAGGCCAGAAATCTTCCCAGCCTCCCCTCCAGGGAAACGAAACAAACTAATTAGGAACCGGGGAGGACTCGCGTATCCTACACGTTCAATGGTGCCGTGGTAAATTTCCAAAAGTAGCTGTTCCTCGCAATAGTCTCATAACCTCATGGGCGGTTGGTGACTCCTTTGTCAGTCTGGTTGCAAATTTACACCAGATTTTAGGTCAAGTTTTCAAGGTGTTCTCCAACGTGCTGATCCAGCATCTAGTGTAATGTAAGGTACTACATTTGGGCAGGAAAAAAAAAAAATGAAATGCACACATATAGGACAGGTGATGCCCGTCTTGAATACAGTCCATGTGAAGGGGATCTAGGAGTCTTACTAGACTGCAAACCGAACATGAGCCAGCAGTGTGACGCAGCAGCTAAAAAGGCCAATACAATTCTGGGCTGCACCAATAGTGTCTAGGTCAAGGGAAGTGACGGTACCACTCTATTCTGCTTTGGTTAGACCTCACCGGGAGGAATCCTGTGTCCAGTTCTGGGCGCCACAGTTCAAGAGGGACAGGGACAAGCTGGAACGTGTCCAAAACGGTCAATGGAAACCTTGAAGCCCTATGAGGAGGGGCTTAACGAGCTGGGGAAGTTCAGCCTGGAGAAGAGAAGGCCCTAAGAGGGGACACGGTAGCACTTCAGGGTCCAAAATCTCCAAGGCCGCCCGCTAAGGGTGGTGACCCACTTTGATTTCCCCTTCCCTGCCACGCTAGTTTTCCACATCCGGTCGGGACAACCGGCAACTTTGCAGCGGAGTCGGTTCTCGGTGGGTGGCAGGAGCCAGAGCGGAAAATGTAGGGCGGCCACAAAGTTTGCCCATGAATCGTGCACGGGCCTCAGCGCCGGTAAGGTGGCGGCCGCCGTTTTGGAAGAACAAGAAAAGAGCTGGATCCCACCCTGAGAAGCCGGCCACTCCAAACATCTCATTTGGCACGGGGTTAGAAAGTCACGGGGTCCTAGACTTGGAAGAGACCTCAAGGTCCATCCAATTCAATCCCCTTCGGCCACCATCCAAGCCCTCCTTTTCACAGATGGCCTCTCCAAAAAAGGAGGAGACTCCATCACACCCCACCAAGGCAACGGTGTAGTTTTGGATCTTAGTTCTTCTCAAGGTTAAGACAGGACCTCTTTTCCTGAAGTCTGAAGCCATCCGGCCTCAACCTCCAAAGAAGGAGACTCCACCACACCCCACTGAGACAGCAGCAGACTCCACCGTCCAACTTCTTCCGCCATCAGGAAGTCCTTCCCAAGGTTTAGGTGGAATCTCTTTTCCACCTGGATCCCACCCTGAGAAGCCGGCCACTCCAAACATCTCATTTGGCACGGGGTTATAAAGTCACAGGATCCTAGACTTGGAAGAGACCTCAAGGTCCATCCAATTCAATCCCCTGCGGCCACCATCCAAGCCCTCCTTTTCATGGATGGCCTCTCCAAAAAAGGAGGAGACTCCATCACACTCCACCGAGGCAACGGGGTAGGCCACGGCCTAATGGATCTTAGTTCTTCCCAAGGTTCAGATGGGACCTCTTTTCCTCATCCGGCTTCAACCTCCAAAGGAGGAGACTCCACCACACCCCACTGAGACGGCAGCAGATTCCACCGTCCAACTTCTTCCACCATTAGGAATCTCTTTTCCTCCTGAAGTTTGAAGCCGTTGCTCCAAATCCTGGTCTCCAAGAGCAGCAGAAAACAAGCTTGTCCCATATCCAACACGACGTCCCTTCCAATATTTAAACACGGCTATCAAACCGCCTCTTAGCCTTCTCTTCTCCAAGCTGAGGAACAACGGATTCAACCACCACCACCACCACCACCACGGGAGACCCTGTAGCTTCACGTAGGACAACTTCCCCTTTATTTCTTAATTCCTGGACAAGATCCCCAGGGCCTTCACGGGCACAGAGCCAGGCTGGGAGATTGGGACCCCCGAGCCAGCAGACCGAGACCCCCAGAGTTCCAGCTTTCCCGGACAAAAAATGTTGTATGTGGGTGACACCATGGATGGTCCATTCGTAGACCAGACACGGTGGTGGAAACATTGAACCAGACCTTGGTGTCTGATAATCCTTATTATTCCGAGGCTAATTGCAGGGGACAGTCAGGATTTAGGGGAACGACGGGTTCTCCAGATCTTCCCTGTCCTAAATCCTTCATCCTGTCTGATTGTCGGGAAATCTACCGGCCCTTTTCTGTCTCCTTCTCTTCCTCCCTGCTTCTTTTCCCTTCCGCACATTTGTGATTAATTTGTGTACTTAACCGCACGAGGCAGGTGCGAGCAAAGGGCTGGCATGACAAATGAGGGGTGGGAACGCTTGGGGGCGGGGGGGACGCTTCCTTTACCGCGCCGTAGAGTGGCCCCGACGGTGGATACCTCCGGCAAGGCACGAGTGAGAAAGTCTCACACCGACCAGAGAGGAAGGAAGTCCCATCATCCATAACCAAAGCTCGGAAACCCTTTGCTGGCTTTTTTCCGGACTGCAACCCCCAGAGCCAGCCTGGGGATGCTGGGAATTGCAGTCCAACCGGTAACTCCTCTCGACTACGAAATACAGCTGCCAAGCAAAAAGAGTCAGGTAGCTGAGGCTTCCGACTGCGTATGGATTTTTCAGCCTAGTTAATTAATTCTGTGCCGGGCAAATTACTTTCTAAGGCGACCACAGAGCCATTACGCATAAGCATAACGGGGTATTCTCGTTTACGAAGTGGTATTATTGCCCCGATTGCAAATGAGCTCCCGTGATAGCTACTAAGGGCCTTTCCGCAGTGCACGGTTATTGCACTACGATCCCACTTTAACTATCATGGCTGCCTCCTATGGAATCCTGGGGCTTGTGGTCATAGGAGATATCGAAGCTCTTTGGCTGAGAATTCGAAATATCCGTCCCTAAACCTACAAACCTCATGATGCTACAGAACAGAATTGCGGCAGTTAAAGCGGAATCATAGTGCAATAGTGTTGTGCAGTGCGGAAAGGCCCTTAGTAACTGAGATCTGGTTTTTCCGGTGGAGATCGGAGTGCTTTAGGATGCCATATGACCATAATGACAATATGCTGCTGGCAGCGGGAGTGATTTAGGATGGAGTTCCTTTGGAATAGTGATTTCGGGGACTACAACTCCCAGAATCCCCACCCAAAACGGGCATGTTGGAGGGGGATAATGGGAGCTGTAGTGGCTTTATTGAGCTCTAGAAGGCATACTGCAATCGTCTTGGGCTGATCTTGATGGTTTTTGCTGCCAACTTGGGAACGGGCAAGGAAGAGAAAGCAGCGTTTTCTCTTTGTAAAATGATTGCTGA
Source organism: Cyclura pinguis (assembly GCA_030412105.1). Taxonomy (NCBI): domain Eukaryota; kingdom Metazoa; phylum Chordata; class Lepidosauria; order Squamata; family Iguanidae; genus Cyclura; species Cyclura pinguis. Next base: position 911,396 of record CM059616.1, read on the forward strand.
TCGAAGTAAAACAACCGAAAATACAATAAGGCAGAGCTGTTACCGTGGTTTAAAAGGAAAGGTCATTTTTAATTACTTTTTCATTCCCACGAATGTACCCGATTTGTTCCCTTAAGCTAGGTACAAAACCGCCGCAAGAAACCTTCCCGTAAACTCTCTCCGGCTTGCCAGTTTAAAGCACTCTCCTGCCAATTAATCAAAGAAAGCTCTATGATTACAGTCGATTAATCTACTGATTAATTGGACGGTAAACCTCGTAGGCCCCTGTCAGACGATAAGTAAGTGCCTTTCAGAAACAGGGGCTGGGAAACAGCGAAAGAAACACTGAGAGGAGAAATAAACACCGCAAACGGATGCACAAGGAGCGGTGCAGAAGAAATTCACACCCTTTCCGCCGGCGACGGATTTTCTTATCGCTCCAAGATTTCCAAAAGCAACACATGAGGACCGGCTTAGGGAGCTAGCTCGGTTTAGCCCGGAGAAGAAAAGATTAAGAGGTGACGTGATTGCTACGTTTAAATGCTTGAAGGGATGTCATTTGGAAGACGGAACAAGCTCGTTTTCTGCTCCTCCAGAGACTAGGACACGGAACGATGGATTCAAACGACAGGAAAAGCCATTCCAACTAAACTTTCCTGGTGGTGAGAGCAATTCAACAGTGGAATAGGCTGCGTAGGAGTGTGGTGGAGTCTCCTTCTTTGAAGGTCTTTAAATAGAGGCTGGATGGCCATTTTGTCAATGGGAGTACTGTGTCTCTCCCTGCTTAGCACAATGCACAAGGGCTGAATGGCCCCTGAGGTTTCTCCTTTCTTAGTTAGATGTAAAACACCAACATTTGTGGCATCGGGGTGGGCTTCTCAGCCCACCCACCTCTTCGCACCCCTTGTCTGTTTGCATATTTCATCAGGACCGCCTGGTGATGTTTGGAAGAGGATCACTGGCGTGGCATAAATGAATTGCAAGCGTGTGTACCTATAAATCATTTACAAAGTGTACACCCTTTGCATTCATTATGTGGTGTTTGGACAGAGGCTCTGCAGACTGCTTAAGCAGCTGGGAAAAGGGATAAAAATCTAGAAATGCAAGGGATATATAAAAAAAATCAATTAAATAAAAGTGCATGGGTGTGCACACACACACACACACATACACAGCTATGGGAATGTGAGACCAGTTAGACAGCGTTGTGCAATGATTAGAGAACTCAATCTCCAGAGGAGGTCGACCAAAACGGCAAAAGGCATGGAAACTATGAAGCCCAAAGAGGAGTAAGAGGATTATATCCCCGAAGCCAGATGCAAAATTATTGTTTGCATCAACAGGAATATAGATTGAGAGATGTCACAGGGATTTGTAGTGCTATTATTCCATTTTCAGCCTCCTGTGGGGTTTGCAGTTTAGGGAGGGGCCTTTGGAGTTCTCAGCTCTTTGGCCTCAGGAAACTACAAATCCCAGAATCCCACAGGCAGTCGGAAGTGGAATAACAGCGCTACAACAGTGTGGTGTGGATAAAGCACAAAGAGGAGGAAGAAAAGGGGAGTGCTCAGCCTTTTCTGCACAGGACACAAGAGGAGCCATAACTAACAAAACAAAGCCGGCGTCGTAATCTGCTAAGTGAATTAAACGGACTCGATATTCCAATTTTTGTTGTTGTTGTTCCCCGAGGAAACAGCTGTTAACATTCATCAAAGGAAACCAGCGCTCACTAGATTCGTGCGGTTAAGGGCTCTGTCCTGGCATATTTCAGGCATATTTGGCTGAAAAGCTAAGTCTTGCCAGTCCTGCTGATGTCAGCTTCTTTCTCTTGGGTCTGGAAACTACGAAGCCCGATGAGAAGCTAGCTGCTTAGGGAGCTGGGGATGTTTAGTATGGGGAAGACAAGCTTAGGAGGGAACACGCTGGCAGGTTTAAAGATCGGAAGGGATGTCGTACGGAAGATGGAGCAAGCTCGTTTTCTGCTGCTCTGGAGACGAGGGCACGGAGCAATGATTTTACACGGGCAGCTATTTCCACGCTCTCCTCTTTCCGCCTTCATCCCTCTTCTGCCATCCTGTGCGGTCCTCTTCTTTTCAAAGATCCCCCCCGCCCCACGCAAGATTATCCCCACCAAATGGTGAAACGTGAAGGCCAACCAGGAAGGGCGGAATCGCCGAGGTGGGCAAATAGCCCCGAGCTTGCTGCATTCGTGGTCTCCGACTCACGCGTGCGGACGGAGACGCACGTTCCGAGTCCGCCTCCCCACTTGGCAAGCCCACCGAACACAGCGCGGCTCGTCCTTTCATCCAAATATCTTTCTGCTTTAATGGGAGAGACGTGAGCTGACAGACAGCGAAACAGCCGGAGTCGACACCTCTTTCCTTGTGTTTTGCAACGTTGCTGTTTGGGACCAAAGTATCGCCATGCGGACAACTGCAGTAGAGTCCTAAAGTTGGAAGAGACCTCAAGGGCCACCCAATCCAACCCCTGCCGTGCGCGGAGATAAAATCAAAGCCTTCTCGACAGACGGCCTCTCTTTAAAAACCTCCAAGGGTGGAGACTCCATCACATTTCCAAGCCACGGTAGGTACCACTCTTGAATGGCTCTCACCGTCAGGAAGTTCTTCCAAAGGTTTAGGTGGAATGTCTTTTCCGATAGTTGGAATCCATTGCTCCGTGTCCTGGTCTCCGGAGCAGCAGAAAACAAGCTGGCACCGTCATCCCTTCTGCTCCGTGTCTTGGAGTTTCTCAAGCAGCAGAAAACAAGCTTGCACCGTCGCCCTTTCAAATACGATGGAACATAGATTCACGTCAGAAAACTAAATTCAAAGTCGATGAACATGTGTGAGAAGTAGAAGTAAAAAGGAAACAGAGCTCCATTTTATTTTTTAAAATCCCCGCATGATTTGACCTCTGTCAAAGTTTGTCTTCAACAGAGTTTGCTAAAATTATTGCTAAAAAAGTTATTGCTAAAATTATGCTAAAAAAGCATAATTCTATTCGTACTTTAATTATTCTTATATTAAATTATACTTAAATTATGCAGTCAGCCCTCCATATTTGCCAGGCTTAGGGGTGCTGAGGACCCCCCGAAAGTGGAAAAATCACAAATATTAAAATGGTGGTGGTCCGCTTTCTCTGCAATACCTTGTCCCCTTTCCCACAGACACAGCCACACATTTTGATATTTGCGATTTTCCCATCTTTTCAGGGGTCCTACGCCCTCTAACCCTAGTGAATGTGGAAGTCTGACTGTATAATCAACTCGGTGTTGAGACCACATTTTGATATTCGTGATATTTCGACTTTTGCAAGGGTTCCGTGCCCCTAACCCCAGCCGCCACGGAGGGCTGACTTTAATGGGAACGGAAACTCGTAATGAGTCCGTTTGCTTAACAAATTGATATTGGTATTCCCCGGGTGTAGAACAAGTCCCGTCGGCGCTAAACGTGCCGGAATTCCTAATTGGCTCCTGACGAAGTCGAGATTTACGGTGCTGACCCTATGTCTCTATCTGAAGCCAAAATTAGGTGGTGTCTGATTTGGAGAGACGTGTTTAGAAAAAGAAGAAGTGGATGACCAGATGCTGGGGGTCTCCTGAGACCCCCCGGGTGGGAACAAAGCAAAGCGAGCCAGGAGAGGAGGAATTTAGGAGGATTCCTAAAGTGACCTTGATAATTTTTGAAAAATATCTTCTGCATAGCCAAAGGCAACACGAAGGCACAATATAGCACGGGACCTAAACACCCTAAAAAAATGCACCACATCCTGTCTGACCGTGGAAGCTAAGCAGGGTCGGCCCTGGTTGGGACTTGGATGGGAGACCACCGATGCTGTAGGGACTGGGAAAACCACCTCTATATATTCCTTGCCTAAGAAAACCCTGGGAAATTAATGGAGTCTCCAAAAGTCACAGACGCACACAAAGGATTCCAGGCATCCCGTCTGCTGTTGGACCCCAAGATAAGATAGCGCTGCAGAAATAGTTGGACCCCCCAGATGTCAGGGGACTGCAACTCCCCTCGTCCTTGTGCACACTGTCTAGGCCTGATGGGATCTGCAGTCCCACGTCTTTTGGAGAGACCATGCAATTCTCCTGGCGCTTGCATGAGATCATCCTGGATTATTCATCTATTAAATTCCTATTAAATTCCACCAGGACGTTCTGTTTTTCCGACTTGCCCTCCTTCCCCTCCTCAGTACCCCCAGCTGAGTAATTAGCACTCCGTTTCCTTCCCTTGGTTTAATTAATAAACATGACAAAGCCCCCAGAAGGCGGCCTCTTTGATCTGCAATAATTCCAGGCCATGCAGGGCCCTGGGGTCTCCTTATCTAGCTCAAGGCGGGGGCTTTGATCCGGCAAACCGCCCCCAAGCTCACAACCCGACACCCTCCGGGGCTTTTGGTATCCTCAGAGGCTCACGGTTGAAAGCCCAGAAGATCCCGGTGGTAGGACCCCAAATACACCCTGTTGTCCAACGGCAGGGAGGGGCATTAATCCTATTTTTTAAATAATGCAACGGAAAGATGCACCCAAAGACGTCAGGAAGACGGGTACATGTTTCACTTCTCTTTGAAGCAGGAGAAGGGCGGATTTGGTGCTTCCTCGCAGGTTCTGTTTGGAACATCTGTTTGGGTTCTAATTGCTCGCACGTCGCTAATTGCAAGCTGCCTTGGCAATTCTCAGGGCGGATTAACCGAAGCAACCAGGGCTACGCTTTGCCGGCAGGTTGGTGGAATTTTGCACGTCGCACAAGCGGGAGACCGCGTTGAGAAGGACAACTCAAAGATCATAGAATCCTAGAGCTGGAAGAAGACCTCAAGGGCCATCCGGTCCAACCAGACATCATCAAAGCACTGCCTTTGACAGAGGGCCATCCAAACTCTCTTTAAAAACCTCCAAAGAAGGAGACTCCACCTCGTTGCAAGGCAGGGCGTCCCACTGTTGAACTGCTCTTATTGTCGGAAAGTTCTTCCTAAGGTTTAGGAATCTCCTTTCCTGTAGATCGAATCCATTGCTCCACGTCCTAGTCTCCGGAGCAGCAGAAAACAGGCTTGCTCCATCCTCCCTTCAAATATCTAAACATGGCTATTATGTCCCCTCCTAACCTTACCATTCCCTCCAGCTGTCCTGATATGGTGGGGGAAGTTGCTGGTGTTCTCAGACTACAAATCTCATCATAAAAGCCCTTGGCAACACCAGCTAGGCGGCTGCAAGGAGTTGAAGTCCCATCACGCTTGGCACAGGGAAAAGAGGGAACGGTAGCCAGCGACCTTGAAGTGGAGAAGCAGATTGCAAATGGGGAAAAATACCCACTCATAATAACAGATTTCTTGGCCGCCTGTGACCATCTGTGCCGAGCCACGGAGCGTGCCAAGATGCCAAGACCCGGCTATTTCCGTCTTTGGCGGGCAGAGGGGTTGGATGCGAAGCATTCAGCCGGAGCAGCTGCCTTTCAGTCAATCGACTCAGCGCCTGGAGTAGATCAAAACTTCCCCCCTACTCGCTTTTCTTTAGTTTCCTCCGATTGCAACCCTCTTGAATCCAAGCAACGATACAACAGACATCCATTGAAATTTTATTTTGTTTTGGCCCAGCTCTCCAATGCGTTGAGGTCGTTTCCAGTCCCGATCCTGTCCTCTGGGGAATTAGCTGCCCCTCCAAATTTGGTGTCAGCCGCAGACGCGATAGGGTCTTCAAGATGTTGTCGGACTGCAACTCCCAGAAGGCTGGGAACCGCAGTCCGACTCCCTACAGGGCAGCCAGACTTTGCAAGCTTGATCCAACCCTGCTTTTCCATCTCTGCAGGAGAGCTGGGCCAAGGCCGACAAAATGAAATTCAACAGAGAGAAGTGTGAGGAGGAGAGTTTTGAAGGATGCAACCGGGGTGTCACGGCGAGAGGTCGGATGCTGGCCTCTCCGGGCCTCCGTCTGGTGCCAAAACTTTACGTATTTCCCTCCTGTAAGACGAGCTTTATTCTGCGACAACTTGCTTTGCTCAAACCCGGAAGGGGACTGAAGCACAGACGGCACAACAACGGATTGTAAAGTCGCTGAGTTGGTGCAAACGGCCAGACGAATGTGGGTTTTAAATCATACGATCCTAGAGTCGGAAGAGAGCCCCCCAGGGGCCATCAAGTCCAACCTCATGCTGCCATGCAGGAACAAAAAATCAAAGTAGTAACAACAGGTGGCCACCAAGCCTGTGTTAAAAAAAGGGGGCTCCACCACACTCCACGGAGTCGGCAGCAGATTCCACTCTCGAACTTCTTTTACCCTTCAGAATTTCTTCCTCATGTTTAGGTGGAATCTCTTTTCCTGAAGTTTGGAGCCACTGCTCCATGTCCTAGTCTCTAGAGCAGCAGAAAACAGGCTTGCTCCATCTACCCTTCAGAGGATAAGCCAACCGAAGACTTTTTTTGGGGTGGGGTGGAGAAGATTGGAAACCGTTTTTGAGCAATAAAAATATCTAGCAATGCAATAATCTGTGACCATGGTCACCAGTGAGAGCCAGCATGGTATAACGGTTGGAAGGTTGGACTACAACCCTGGAGACCAGGGTTTGATTCGTCTTTGCTTGGCCATGGAAACCCACTGGATGACCTTGGGTGTGTCACACTCTCTCAGCCCCCATAACCCCCCCTGATAGGGTCAGAGTGAGTTGGAACTCTCTCATCCATAGGATCAGCACAACTGGGCTTAATAAGAGCAAAGCTAGAGGAAGGATGACGAGCTCCTTAAAGGTACAAGAGCCCTATCCGGAAAAAAAAAAGATTGCTAAGTGTCGCAGGTGCCTTTAATCCGAAAATCAAAGAAGATCTCTGCTCAACACCAGAGAGCCAGGCAAGCGTTCAACAAACCGGCAGATGCGAGCCTTTGGCTCCTGCGGAGAGACAGGGTTAAACGGAGGCTAATTATTCCCACTCTGAGCAAATTAGCCGGGCTAATTTTGCTCAGGTGCCACCTTGTTTTTTTTCCAGAACAGGGGGCTGGGGAACAGGTGAGGCCGGTTCAGGTGTTTAATACACCTGGGCACACGCAGAAACCTCTCTCTCGGCGTGCCTTGGGATCGCTCAGCAAAGGGGCTGCGAGGTAAGTGGGGTGGAGGGAGGATTTGAACCCAGAACTCCCACCCAAGGATGCCCAAAAACCTTGCCCACCACTCAAGGGCAAGTTTTTGTCGTGGCTGCCCTCAAACCTGGCTCTTCCTCCTACTGTTTTATAATTTTTGTTAAGTTTTTTCATATACCGTAAAAATTTAAACAACAACAAACCTCCATTAGCCTTACAAAAGACTCCTGTTGGGCTTAAAAAGGATCCCCTCCTTGCAAACTCCCATTAGCCTTAAGAAGACCCCCTCCTCAGGAACCCCTATTAGTCTTACAAGAGACCCCCCTTACAAACCCACATTAGCCCTACAAAAGACCCCAGTTACTACTAATTACAAATCAATTACTTTTGATGGCATCTTTTCAAGTCCCACCCTCTGTGGCCCAGAACCCCAGGTGCCTTTGGCTTGCATTACAAAGGCTGGACTCCAAGCTTAAGAAAGTGCAACTCCCAGCCGATCGGGGGATGATGGGTGCTGCAGTCAGGCGAGTCATTTCCCCCGAGATTGCCGCAGTTGCCTGTTGCTCCTGTCCCCTTTCACCCAGATGAAGCAATTCTGAGTCAGCCCGGCTCAATGCCTCGGGCTGGGTTGCCCAACCGTGCTTTCTGCTCAAGCGTTTGTGCCGCCTGACGCAACCCGGCTGGCTCGGCAAGGCCCGAGCCTCGTGGCGGCCTCTCCCTTTCCCTGTCCAAAGGGCAGGCGGAGGGACTCTCTCGGCTCTCAAAAGCAGAGAGGAGCGGAAAAAATCCGGCAGAACGGATACGGCTCGGTGGCTGCTCCCTGGGTGAGTGCAATTTTGGGTGGCTTTGATGATGGGGAGGGGGAACAGCAGAAGAGGGTTTATTTGGAAGGGAGCTGGCCCTGGTTACAGCCGACTTTTCCATATGGAAGACTTTGCTTCCATATGGAAGCTTTGCTCTTTCCAAGAGACATCTCATGTGGGGCTCCCGGAAGCTAAGCAGGGTCCGCCCAAGGAGACCACCAACAAATGCCAGGTTGCGCCGGGGAGCATGTGCATTTATTAACTTCGGAGACATAAATTGTAATTCACAGAAATAGGGAACAAACTACTGTGCCTTTCGACTTCTGGTGACCTCAAAGCAAACCTATCAAGGGGTTTTCTGAGGCTGAGAGTATGTGACACACTCCCAGCGGGCGTCCACGACCAAGCGAGGGGAATCAAACCCTGCCTTGCAGGGCTGTAGTCCAACATTAAAAAAAATGCTATATACAACACCGGCTTTCAAAAAGTTGTTGTGTGCCTTCAAGATGTTTCTGACTTATGGCAACCCTATCGTGGGATTTTCTGAGGCTGAGAGCATGTGACACATTCAAGGTCACCTTGTGAGTTTTTATGGTGGAGCAAAGGGGAAATCGAACCCTGGCCGTAGTCCAGTGCTCGATAGTCCAATGCAAATTGTAATTAAAAGCTTTCTTTCTCCCCACAGCTCAGAGGAAACAAAGATGGATTATGCAAAGAAGTCGTTGTCGCTTCTCTCCCCACAATCCCTCTCCAAGTAAGTATTTACGGGCAGGAAGGGACTCAGGCCACTTCTGATAAATTTTGCCTCTCAAAAACAGAGTCTTGAATCTAGTTGCTGTCCACAGCCCAAATTTTTGGAAGCGTTGCATTCTCTCCTATGAAACTGCCCCGTGTTTCGGGATCTTCTCGGAGGGCCTCGTCTGTGTCCCACCAACCTCACAGGGACGTTTGGTGGGAACGCAGGAGATGGCGTCTTCTCGGCGGCTCCTCCCGAGCTCTGGAAGTAAGAATACAATCCTTCCAAAAATTTGGGTCCGGTACCACCGAGCTTCCAGCAGGTCCAGGCGGTGGAAGCCGGACGCCTTGGAGAGCCGAAGTTCTCGAGACGCCTTTGACCGCTCGGTTCCTCCCATCCCAGGTGTGTGTCGGCCAGCGCCTCCATGACCCAGCAGTTCCTGGCCAGCTCCCCACCCCGGGCCCGGCCCTACCGAGTGAGCAACTGTGAGCGCACCCTGCGGAAGGGAATTGTGGCGGGCGGCTTGAAGGACCTCCAAGAGAAGGTGAGCCCTCTGCTGAAGACCCTGTCCCCGGAGCAAAATGTTCCCATAAAGCTTTGTCCATCTTCTTTGGACCACTGCTTGCAGCCATGCTGACAGCAGCAGCAGCTGAGGGCCAAGAGGGGCTGAGAAGATGTTCCCTGTTGGCCAGGAGGAGCTGAGATGATGTTCCCTCTTGGCCAGGAGGAGCTGAGATGATGTTCCCTCTTGGCCAAGAGGGGCTGAGACGATGTTCCCTCTTGGCCAAGAGGGGCTGAGACGATGTTCCCTCTTGGCCAAGAGGGGTTGAGACGATGTTCCCTCTTGGCCAAGAGGGGTTGAGACGATGTTCCCTCTTGGCCAAGAGGGGCTGAGACGATGTTCCCTCTTGGCCAAGAGGGGCTGAGACGATGTTCCCTCTTGGCCAGGAGGGGCTGAGACGATGTTCCCTCTTGGCCAAGAGGGGCTGAGACGATGTTCCCTCTTGGCCAAGAGGGGCTGAGATGATTTCCCTCTTGGCCAGGAGGGGCTGAGACGATGTTCCCTCTTGGCCAAGAGGGGCTGAGATGATTTCCCTCTTGGCCAGGAGGAGCTGAGATGATGTTCCCTCTTGGCCAGGAGGAGCTGAGATGATGTTCCCTCTTGGCCAAGAGTCTGTGTGCATGTGGCTCCTTCTCAACCTGATTTCAGGACCCCATTTCACAAGGGTGTATTGTGCTATTTCGGTCACACTCAACACCAGCAGGGGCTAACCTAACTGCGATAACAAACATTTTGACTTTGCTGTTGAGCATGCTGGGCTTTACAGTCCTCAAAGGTATGCTGACTCAGCCCGATGGACCTTGCAGCCCTCAAAAGTTGTGATTTAGCTTCCCGAGTGTTGTGAATCCTCGATTATCCATTCCGGGATCTCTGCCACGGAGTTCCTTGGAATGCGTTCGTTAAAGGCTTGTAGAGCTAATTCAGCAAAACTCCACCAAGGGGAGGGTGGGAAAAATGAGGCAGGCGCTTCACTGCTTTTTCTTTCCGCCCACGCAGCATTTTTTGTAGAGAAGATACAGTTCCTCGAGTATAAAAAGCTTTATTATCAATCGGGGCCTGCCATCTTTTGGGTGCAATTGCACAGCTGGTTTAAAATACAGCATTTCTTTGCTGCAAACATTGCTGTCGATCTTTGGGGAACCGTTCTTGTGACGCCAACCTTTTTTCTGCGTCTCCAGGTATGCACCGCTTTGCATCTGGTGGGGAATATCTCGCTCGTCCTGGATGAGGACGGCACCTGCGTGGAGACGGAGGAGTTCTTCCAGACGTTGGAAGACGGCACGGTTTTTGTGGCATTATCCAAGGGGCAGGCGTGGCGGCCAGCCAAGGTGAGCGCCCGTGTCTCCCTCAAGGCAGCCACCTCTCTGGAAACGAGGGAGGACTTGGGTGCAGATGCCAAGTCCCTTAAGAGAGGAAAAGCAGCTTTTTTCTTTTTTTAAATGTTCTTGGGTGCTTTCAAGTTGTTCCCTTTTTGGGGGCTCTGGTCCGGGATAGACGGGCCTTTCGCCCTCCTAAGCGGCAACTGCTTCCTCTGGCATCTGTGCCCCCATTGATGGGGTGCCGAACCAGGGGATTGGTTCGCCAGCTGGGAACCCAGGACGGTTTTGGAAACTCGACACAGAACACGGCCCTTCGGTGAGTGCGTAAAGTGCCTCCCCCTAAAGTGTGGGACACTGGGGAGAAGAGGGGCCTGATCACCCCCCAGGACCTGCCCCATTAAGTGACCCCAGCCGCAGGATTCCTTAGACACACAGGGAAGGAGGGAGGGCTGTGTTGTTGTACCCTCCCCTACTGTGTGTCGTCGTATCTGTGGGTCTCTATCTCCGACTTCTGCAACACCCTAAGGCGAACTTATCATAGGGTTTTCCTTGGCATGATTTGTACAGAGATGGGTTTGCCTTTGCCTTCCTCTGAGGCTGAGAGAGTGTGACTTGGCCAAGGTCACCGGGTGGGCTTCCGTGGTTGAGCGGGGATTCAAAATCTGCTATTTCAACGCTCGAACCGCTACCCCGCGCTACCCTGCGGGGTCCGATAAACATCATTTGCTTCCATTTTGTTGGCAGACGGCCGGCTACCAGCTCTCTCTGTCCCACAAGCCCCGGCACCGGATCGATGTGGCCTGTGTAACCTTTGACCTCTACAAGACCAATCCTCGGGACTTCATCGGCTGCTTGAACATCAAGGCGACGCTCTACGGGACCTACAGCATGTCCTATGACATGCAATGCTATGGGGCCAAAAGGATCATGAGGTTTCCATTAATTTTTTTTTATCCCTTCCTGCTTACAGCAGTTATGCCAAAAAGCTCTTTTCTGCAGTACGGACATGCACATAGCAGCTCGATACTGTTTTAATTGTCACGATTCCATCCAGAGGAATCTTGCAGTTTGTAGTTCGGCGATGTACTTAGCAGAGAATTCTAAGTACCGCACCAAACTACAAATCCTGCGATTCGTCTGCATGGGAGCAATTAAAACAGTATCAAGACTATTTATCCACAAACTGCTATGTAGTTTTCTTTATCAGCAGAGACAGTTTAAACCTGTTCCCTTTCTCTTGTGCCAGCTTTTCTCTGACTCCCCAAAATCTGCTCCCTCTCCCTGTCCCAGCTTTTCCCCGACTCTCCAAAATCTGCTCCCTCTCCCTGTGCCAGCTTTTCCCCAACTCTCCAAAATCTGCTCCCTCTCTCTGTGCCAGCTTTTCCCCGACTCCCCAAAATCTGCTCCCTCTCCTTGTGCCAGCTTTTCCCCGACTCTCCAAAATCTGCTCCCTCTCCCTGTGCCAGCTTTTCCCCGACTCTCCAAAATCTGCTCCCTCTCTCTTGTGCCAGCTTTTCCCTGACTCTCCAAAATCTGCTCCCTCTCCCTGTGTCAGCTTTTCCCTGACTCTCCAAAATCTGCTCCCTTTCTCTTGTGCCAGCTTTTCCCCGACTCTCCAAAATCTGCTCCCTCTCCCTGTGTCAGCTTTTCCCCGACTCTCCAAAATCTGCTCCCTTTCTCTTGTGCCAGCTTTTCCCCGACTCCAAAATCTGCTCCCTTTCTCTTGTGCCAGCTTTTCCCCGACTCTCCAAAATCTGCTCCCTCTCCCTGTGCCAGCTTTTCCCCGACTCTCCAAAATCTGCTCCCTTTCTCTTGTGCCAGCTTTTCCCCGACTCCAAAATCTGCTCCCTTTCTCTTGTGCCAGCTTTTCCCCGACTCTCCAAAATCTGCTCCCTCTCCCTGTGCCAGCTTTTCCCCGACTCTCCAAAATCTGCTCCCTCTTTCTGGGCTAGACGTAGGAGATGCATTTGCACAGAAATCCAAATGGGCAAGGGGGTCCCCCAAACCCGTTCCTTTACGCTTCTGTGCCACTCGCAATCCTTCCTCTCCCTCTCACTCCAGGGAAGCTCTACGTTGGACCCTCTTCACCATGCAAGCCACAGGCCACGTTTTGCTGGGCACGTCCTGTTACGTGCAGCAATTGCTGGACACGACCGAGGAACCAAAAGAGGAGGACTTGGCACTCCATTCCCCCCTCCAACCTTCTCTCACCCGAAAGATGCTGCATTGACGGAGGGGACGGTTGAGTTTGCTTCTGCTATAGACCCTTAAATGTCGATGCAACCACATGGATCCGGGAGGGAACTGGCTGGAGAAGTATCACCCAGTAACTCACTGCTCCGGGTGCTGACACTTTGCACAAGAGTCCTGAGACCTTCCCAAGATTCGAATTTGGATCCCGGCACCCTTTTCTATTTACTGGAAGACTTGCTGCTAGGAATGGTGCACAGCTCTCCTTCACACGACGCTTATTTAAAAGGCAAACAAGGTGTTACCGGTCTCGGGCCAAGCACGCTGTAAATATATGCATTAAAAGACCACTTTCTTAAGCCATGCTGTGTGTTTCCTCCCCCCCCTTCCTTACTCCTCAACCATTAGCCGGAGTGAGGCAGCTGCCTGAAGCCACAGATTTTGGATGCGTTGCAAAATGCCAACAGACTTCACAATCCAATTTGGAGATTATAGGGTTACCAAGAATAATGGGAAAACTCTCAGGTTGCAAACAGTTTGGGGAAAACGAGGCAGAATAAGAGGAGCGCTTTGCTGGAGGTGGCTTGTCAAGAAATCAGGAAATTATTGCAGTCTGTTCCAGAAACCCATGGCTGAGCTCAAAATCTGAGTTAATAGCATGAATTAGCTTAATGGCATTCTGATTCATTATCCTATCATAGAGGTGTGTGCAATTGAATGCCAGCAAAAGATCAGCTGGCTGTGTCGCAGCTCCCTGCTTCCAAAACTGGATTTTTCCTCTTGGATATGGGTAGTATTGTGTAGTGGTGTGAGAAGAATCCGGCATTCGATTCCTCTTTGCTCAGCCATGGAAACTCACTGGGTGCACCGGGAGTGTATATCACACACTCTCAGCCCCCAGAAAACCCTGTGATGGGGTTGCCGTAAGTCAGAAACAACTTGAAGATGCAAAGTCACAACAACCATGGAAACCCACTGGGTGACACGGGGCAAGTCACACTCTCTCAGCCTTAGAGGAAGGCAAAGACCTAGACCCCCCCTGAATCAATCTGGCCCAGAAAAGGTTTGCCATACGGGAAAGCAACTCGAAATCACACAACAAGTAGGTAAGATGGTGTGTTCATTAACTAGTACCCACCAACCATCAAAGGTCATTAAATGTTCCCAGTTTGTAAGCTCCACTTGCAAAGCTTTAGCTTGACGGGAAAATGCTTCAGAAGCAACGAGCATTAGAGCTGTTGCATCTCTGTTCACACCACCCGGTCAAATTATGCCTGAGCGGCAGCCTTATCCAGTCCTTTTCCTCTCATGGGAAACGTACACAATTGATACTCTCAGGGGAAAAAAAAATATAGCCGTTCTAGAGGCGATTTCTTTCAGGGTTAAGTGCACACTGTCCAAGCCTGTTTTCTTTTCCCCGTAATGACTTAATGCTGCTTAGTCCTGCTTCGCCGAGAGGAGATTAAGCTGATATTTCCTCTTGGTTGTGAAAGGCAAAAATGCAGCTTCTTTTGTCCGGGTGTGCATTTGCAGCTTCGCTCAAAAGAGTGCAAGGAAATTGCTGGCTGGCAAAGGTCCAGTCGATACCCATTCAGTTGGATTTCGCAGGCTGCCAGGAAGGGGAGTCACCCAGCTCTGCTTTGAAATGTCAATAGCTCTTCACAGGCAGGAGAAGAGAGACAGCTCATAATAACTCAAAATCGCCGGAGCAATTTGGAGACCGTTTTATTGACCACGTATAAAGTCGGAGAGGGGTCATATTTCTCTCTCCTCTTGCTCACGTGGAGAAGGGGGAAAGTGACACTGGGAAGGCGAGGGAGGAAAATGCAGAAATGGAAGAGAGCAGAAATATTTTCTTCTGCAACTGGACCCCTGGGGCCCAACACAGTGGGGCAGAATCAAGCAACACAGGAACTCCAAGCTATAAGAAAAACTTTAATAATGCAATTTACATTAGAGAACGCTGCGTGATAAGAATGCGCGGCCATGTTTGAAAAAGGTAGAAAGAGTCAAGGAGCAAGCCAACCCATCCAAAGCGGTGAGGTCTAGCAAGATGTGGAGGTCCCGGAGCGTCTTTGGGACCAGGCCGATGCAACAAAGGCCCCGCCTGGCTTCACAACGTCTCTTCCGTTCAGCACCCTACGATCCTATTGCAAGCTTCAGTATCCTGTGCATGAATCTAGTGTTACACGCAAGCTAAATTCAGTGCAGCCAGGTTATGTGAGAAGGGCAGAAGGATTGGGAACATCTCCCTATCTATATAGGTATCAAAAAAAAACAGGTGCATTCACTCCAACATGTTCCGAGATGGAAGAGAGCCAAGACGGTGCAGGACGACCGAGGAATTGTCCTTTTCCACAGCCTCCTCCGTGGAATCAAGGAGTTGCTGCACATAAGAGGAAGCGCCAAGGAGTACGTGGCCGGTTGCTTGCATGGCATAAAGGGTCCATCGAAGGGCTTCCCTGTGGAACGAGAGAATATAGAAAAGTTCTTCCTAAGGTTTAGGTGGAATTTTATTTCCTGTTGTTTGGAGCCATTGCTCCATGTCCTGGACTCTGGAGCAGCAGAAAACAAGCTTGCTCCATCTTCCCTATAATAACCCTTCAAATATTTAAAGTTGGCCATCATGAGTCCTCTTTTAACCTTCTGTTCTCTAGGTTAAACCTACTCACTCCCCGTAGGGCTTCAGAGTTTCCAGGGCTTAGACCATTTTGGTCGCCTGTTACCCTGAGGGTCCCGGGAGGGACACCAAAATGTGCTCCACTGAAGTTGGGGGAAATCAGCTCAGAACACTGCTTAGCGTTACGAGAGGCAGGGTAACGCAGCGAGATCTTGAACCCCTATGTCTACGGGGTCGGGTAGAGTCAAGAACACAGACGTTGAAATAATAAATGATGCTTATTAAATACAGGCAAAACAGTGTATGCGACACGCTCATACAAGATCACTAAAGAAAATAAAGGTTGGAGTGGTATAGAGGGATTTTTAGAGGGGTCGCTGGTTTGGGTGATACTTCACCTGTCCCGAAGCCCGGAAAAATGGAGAGCGAGGCTGGGGTGCAACGTAGCTCCGCACGTGGAGCTGAGGGGAGGCTCGCCAAGCAAAGCGGCAGCAAGGCGGGAGGAAACTCGGGAGCGATCCGAGGAAGGTCTCGGAATCAAGGGTTTTTATAAGGAGAATTGGGACTGCAGGCTATGCCGTACTTCGGGAAAACAATAGATTTGGAGTTGGAGACAAAGCCTCCGAAAGGTCCGAATCTGAACGATTGAGTTATCTTAGCAATTCTCAATAGAGTAGCCAGTATGCAAATACAGAGTACTTGGGTATTGCATAGTTTACCCATCGAGCTGCCATTGCGGGGCAGAGGCTCTTTCGTGAGTGGCGGGCATACTTAATTAGGGTACTTGCCTGGAGGTCTCCTAAAGCAGCGAGTCAGCTATTTCTGGCCTGCCTGTATTGCAGTTTGAATATTACGGCTATTAACGGCCGAGCTTGTTTACGTGCTTGTCCGGCGGCCTCGCAAGCACGTGGAGGGGAATAGAGAAGTGCAGCCGAATTGCAATATCAAGGGATATCTTTTAATATCCCCAAAGCTGGGACTAGCCAGGGCAGTGACACGCCCTGCTCTGGACACGGTCCAGCTTGTCCCTATCCTTCTTGAATTCCGGTGCGCAGAACTGGACACAGGAGTAAAAGTTTTGGAATTATTCCCAGTTCTTCCCCTCGCAATTTTTTGTCGGCTAGCTTTGCAGCCAAGCTACAAGGCCCAGCGCGGGGTGAAAATCAGCCCCTCACGGCTCCCCAAACCTTTTGAGGTCGACTCACTTTGCAACCCTCCTGGCCCCACAGCAGCGCATGTCGTAGGAGACGCTATACACGCCGAAGAGTGTGGCCCTGAAATTCAGGCACCCGATGAAGTCCTGGGGCCTGGTTTTGTACAGGTCGAGGGTCACACAGGCAATGTCGTGGCAGCCACGAGGTTTCCGAGACCGGGAAAGCCGGTCGCCCGGAGCCTGTACAGAGATAAGACGGAAAAGAAAAGTCAGTAGCCGGCAAGGCTTTGCTGGGGTGCAAGGTCCGAACTGTGCCGTCGCGACTGTGGATGACTCGGTGGAGAAAAAGCTCTCACAATCAAACCTGCATTTATGCTCGGTGCCTTGTTTCTTAGCAGGTGGTGTTATAAAGCGCTTGCAAAAAAAAAAGCAATTCCCCATATTAGAGGAAATCACCTACAGCAGAAAGCTCTGTGATACGTGCTCCTTAAGTCAGAGAGGACTTGAAGGCACACAACAATTTTATTAATATGCCTACAAGTTGTTTTATTAATACTCCAATTTTCTCCCGGAATAGCAGCTTGCAACACCGATGGAAACAAAGTGCATTTTAAAAACCTGAAGATAAAGGCAGAATACAATGAAATACCTAGAGATAAAGGCAGAATACAATGAAATATCTGATGACAAAGGCAGAATACAATGAAATATCTGATGACAAAGGCAGAATACAATTAAATATCTGATAAAGGTAGAATACAATACCTAACGATGAAGACAGAATACAGTTAAATACCTGACGATAAAGGTAGAATATAATGAAATACCTGATGTTAATGGTAGAATACAACTACATAATCTATCCCAGTGGTTCTTAAACTTTTCTTTAGTGGGGACCTCCTGTAAATACAATTTATTGCTGGGAACACCCCCAAAACATAACTCTTTTAAGATTTAAATATTCAAATATTTATTTATTAAAGGATTCTGGAGACTAGATTTGGAATCCTCACTCAGACACTGGCTGACCTTGTGCAAGTCACATTCTCTCAGCCTCAGAGGAAGGCAAAGGCAAACTTCCCGGTTGACGGGCTCACTTCAGGGTTGCCGTAAGTCAGAAACGACTTGAAGGCAGAAAACAAAAACATTCCGTGAGAAACTCCTATCAAAGCATACCAGAGTGCACATTCGGTGGAATTGCTTATTAAAACCTAGGCATTTGGAGAAAGCTGCAAGGAAGAGAGCAAAGAAAAAAAAAATGCAAACAGATGCAGAAGTGTATGGGAGAAGAGACAGAAGGAAGCCAAAATCAGCCGATTCTTGGACGCACGGACACTGGCTCGCTCACCTTCACCGGGCGCCAGGATTGCCCTTTGGTCAGCGCAAGGAAGACGGTGCCGTCCGGCAGGGTCTGGAAAAATTCTTCCGTGTCCACGGTGGTGCCGTCTTCCTCCAGGACGAGCGTGATGCTCCCAAACACAGGCAAGGTGGTGCAAATCTGCAGGGAGGTGCAAACCCTGGGTGAGCAACCCACGGTCCATCTGCAGCCCACCTGGGCCCACAAGAAGGCCTTGCGCTGCCCTTGGGACCCTACGACTCTCCCAAGCCTTTGCAATTATTTTTTCAATACGTTTTGGATTGGAAAAAAAAACAATTGGAAACACACGCATTTTGGGGGAGTTCCCTCCTTTCTATCAATTTTTAAAAAAGGCATGGAACAGAGCGGCCTCTTCAAAATAATGTCGCAAATCATTAAAGAGTTATTTGATTTTTTTTTTTAAGCGGTAGCAAATTGCTGGAGGCTTGTCCTGAATTACATTTCGGAAATAATTTGCCTCTCTCTGTGGAAGATCTCCCCACTATTGGAGGTAAAAATTTCCCCAAGTATTTAGTATTTTTTTTTTCCTCTCTGAGCAATTCTAAACAAGCCATTCTATTTTCTTGCAACAATGTCAAAAGTCAGTTAAGATAACTGACTGAAAACACGTGTTTGTTCAGAAAGAATGATGGCTATGTTAGAAAATTAGAATGATCTGCCTTCTCTTCCCTTGTCTTGCAATTTACTGTATTTGCACCAATTTGCTGGTGTATAAGACTCACATTTCCCCTCCAAAAATACTGTTAGAAAATGGGGTGCATCTTACACGCCGGTGCATCTTATATGCCAGCAAATACAGTATGTCCGAACAATTCTCACCCGCATTTCCTCTCTTTTTGGAAGCTCTATAAAAATCTTTGCAAGCTCTGGGCGCCTTCCTCAAACCATCGCCTGCAGCCAACAGCAACGGCCGAGATGATGTTCCCTCGTGTGTGTGTGAGGGAGTCCGCGGCTCCTTTGCGGCCCGATTCGGGGCCCAATTTCAGCCCCGAGATTCTACCCGGGAAGCAAGGATGGACTGGTAGTTCAGTCATGCTCAAAACCAGGGTGTCTGACCCCTTAGTCTCCCACGAGCGGAGAGCTCACCTTCTCAAGAAGATCTTGCAAGCTTTCCGCCACGACGCCTTTGCGGAGGGTGCGGTTCCAGTTGCTTACGCGATAAGGTCGGGCGCGAGGGTTGGGAGGGCCGGCCAGCAGGCACCTGAACCGCAAGGAGGACAACCAAGTTACACCCGACCCTTTGCTTCTCCCCGGGCATCCTCCGTAGCCGGGGAGATCTGAGCAGCTGATGGGCAAACGGAAAGCGTCTTCCCCGTGGCTTAGACCAACCTGAGACAAGCAGAGACAGACTTCTTGGTTCTCCCCAAACACCCTAAACGGGCCCTACGTGCCATCTGATCTCGGAAGCTAAGCAGGGTCAGCCCTGGTTAGGACTTGGATGGGAGACCACCAGGTGCTGTGGGCTTTATTTCAGAGGAAGGAACTGGATCTCTTGCTACAGAAAAACCTGTGTAAATTCATGGAGTCACTGGCTGGCTGGCAGTACGTGTGAAAGGGATCTGGGAGTCTTAATAGACCACAAGCTGAACGTGAGCCAGCAGTGTGATGCGGCAGCCAAGAAAGCGAACGCAATTCTCGGCCGCATCAATAGGGGTATGGTGTCTAGATCGAGGGAGGTACTGGTACCACTCTACTCTGCTTTGGTTAGACCCCATCTTGAATACTGTGTCCAGTTCTGGGCACCCCAATTCAGGAAGGACATGGTCAAGCTGTAGCAGGTCCAGAGGAGGGCGACCAAAATGGTGAGGGGCCTGGAAGCCAAGCCCTATGAGGATAGACTTAGAGAGCCAGGTATGTTCAGTCTGCAGAAGAGAAGGTTAAGAGGGGACTTGATAGCCGTGTTTAAATATTTGAAGGGATGCCATGTAGAGGAGGGAGAGGGCTCGTTTTCTGCCGCTCCAGAGACCAGAACAAGGAGCAATGGATTCAAGGTGCAGGAAAGGAGATTCCACCTGAACCTCAGGGAGAACTTCCTGACGGTCAGGGCTGTCCGGCAGTGGAATCTGCTGCCTCCATGGAGTGTGGTGGAGTCTCCTTCCTTGGAGGTTTTTAAGCAGACGCTGGATGGCCATCTGCCGGGAGTGCTTTGAGGGTCTTCCTGCATGGCCGGGGGTTGGACTGGATGGCCCTTGGGGTCTCTTCCAACTCTACATTTCTATGATTCTATGATTCTAAAACCTGTGAAATTCACGGAGTCAACTGGTAACGTGAAGGAACCTACATACACAGCCGGTGACAGGGCCGAAATATCCGAAACACCCAAGGCAACCAACTCACCCAAGGTCACCCGGTGGGTTTCCCTGGCTGAGCAGGGACTCGAACTCCGGCCTGCAGAGTTGCCATCCAATGCCTGCGCCAATATGCCCCCGCTGGCTTTCTTTCCAAACCCTAGTCCCAATTTATCCCAGAAAGGGCAGAAGCGGACTCTGGAGTTCGCATGGCTATAAACAAGAGCGCCAGGCAAAAATAACATTGCTGCTCAAGCAAAGGCGTCAAATACCATCTTCTGCTGCAACCCACGGCGGCACGACCGGTGTGGGGAGACAGGAGTTTTGAAGACGGCACGGACAACTATATTCCCTCCCTGCCCCACGGGTCCGAGCCCTGCGACGCTTTTTGCACCGCTCTCTGCAACCGCATCTCCCAGCAACCCCAACCCATGATGAGAGCTGCAGGCCAACCACCCACGATTCCCACCCGTGCTGCGAGCAGACCACCGGCCCACCTTTCCTTGCAGCCCTGGGAATCAGGAGTAGGATTCGGAAACCGCTTACCTGGACAGAGCTCGTGGGGAAAGGAAGGCCAGGGATTTCAGCGTGTAATCCATCCTTGCAAACAATCTCGTCTCCAGCCTAGACAGAGAAGCTGGGAGAGAGAGAATCTTAAATCACATTTTAGTTCCTTCATGCTGGGTGAAATCACCGATGCTGCAACACGTAACTTGTCCCAATGGGAGAGGAGAAATCAACAAGTAAATTACTCTTAGTGTTTCCCCCTTCGTCTCTATTCCGGTCCTAGACATAGACTCTTAGGAAAGCAATATTACCAGCCAGCATGGTGTGAGAGGCAGCCCAATGTAGTGGTTTGTGCATTAAGACTACAACCTTGGAGACCAGGATTTAATTCCACGTTCAGCCATGCAAACCCAGTGGGTGACTCTGGGTGTATCACACACTCTCAGCCCCAGAAAAACCCAATGACAGGTTTCCCCTAAGGGTTGCAATAAGTTGCAAGCAACCTGGAGGCACACAACTAGTAGCAATCTATTCTGCTTTGGTCAGAACCCCCCTGAAATCTTGTGTCCGGTTCTGGGCAACACAATTTGGGAAGGACAAGCTGGAGCATGTCCAGGGCAGGGTGACCAAAATGGTCAAAGGCCTGAAGAACCATGAAGTCCTAGGAGGAATGACTTAGGGAGCTAAGCATGTTTAGCCTGGCGAAGAGAAGGTTAAGAAGGGGACAAACAAATTCATGAAACCTGCGTGGAACTGTGGACGGTGGCCATGAAATTTCAGGAGGCATAATCCATGCTCAGTTTGAAGTTGCACAGAGAGGGGAACGAGATGGCTGATAGCATCTTGTCAGCTTCTGCCTGGCTTGGTCACGGTTACACTTCTTTCGGGTTTCTTTCTAGCCCTGGGGGAGAAGAGTCGGTCCAAAGACTCTGTCTGCCTTATGGGAGGATTTTCTCTGCCAGCCACACTTTCCAGAAAGTGTGATTAACATTCATTTGCACCGGGGAGAGAAAGAAAGCCTTGTAAGACAAGACAGAGTCAAAGTCACCGGCGAGAAAGAAATTCAAACATCTCTCAGCCCTGCCTTCGCTATTGTTACCCTCTTGGGCTTGGATTCGTAAGTTTCCAACCCTCCGGAAGGTTTGGAAAAGCCTTGGAGATAAAATTGCCCTTCCACCCTTCTCTGTTTCTGTAGAATATCTGCATTTTTTTTTTTTACCAATTTAACAATCCACCTGGTTCTTGTGGGGTTTGTACAACATCCTAATGAGGAGAGAACATTCAGAGTTATCATGGGTTTACTTTGAGGTGGAAAAAACCAGTGGAAAAATTGCTTTGCAAGGCCCATAGTTCCCATACTTGCCCCAGTTAGTGTGGCCACTGTCCACGTCAGCAGGGCTAGGCTGCGATTTGTAGTCTGGGGTTTCTGGAGGCTGAGAGTGTGTGACACACCCCTGAGTGGGGTCTCCATGGTAGAGCAAAGGGGACTTGAATCCTGGTCTCCAAGGCCATAGTAGTCCAAATGCTCAAATAACTACACCATGCTGGTTCTCCCTTTCCAAGTATCTTGTCCTTGCTTGCTTGCATCCCATTTTAACCGGAGACTCCTTTGTTTGAAGGGCAGCGCATGGAACCACCGTCAACAAACAAAAAACTAAAGGCCGTTGCATCCCACTGAGCAAAACGTTTGTTGAGGAATAGAAAATACTTGATATGCCATCGCTCGGTTGAAACGAGATCACCCTGAGCAGCTTACAACACATTTTGTTTTGTTTTTTTTTAAAAAGGAGGAGTGATTCACAAGCAACCGGGTTTGTCACAATTGCAAAAAAGAAAGATTCAGTGGCCCTTGAGGCTTCTGCAATCCCGCTCACGCTTACCTGAGAGTAAGCCCCGTAGGATGCAGCGGCAATTATCTCCAAATCAAGAGGCATAGCTGTGGGCCGAAACGGAGAATAAGCAGCATCAGGGAGACAGAGCTAAAAACAGCCCAAGCAAAGGATTAAAGAGGAGACGAAGAGGCTTAAGACAAAGCCAGCGTTGCTCTGTGTCTTCAAGGTGTTTCTGACTTAGGGTGACTCCAAGGCGAACCCATCATGGGGTTTTCTGAGGCTGAGAGGGTGTGACCGAGCAAAGGAGAATCAAACCCCAGTCTCCAGGGTCGTCATAGTGCAACGCTCCAACCACTGCACCTCCCTGCCTCTTATAGCTCCCAGAATTGCAGAATTATAGTTTAAAATAGTAACTTTTCCAAGCACTTTCTCCATCCCGCTTGAGAGATGTTAGGAACAAAGACAACAGGTTTGAAGGAGGTTTCATCCATCGTCACGGAGGAGTGTTGATTGTACAGGTGTCTCCCTCCTCGCGGAAGCAATTAATTAAGTGAAACGTGAAGTTAATTTGAGCGCGTTTATAACATCAAAGTCTCCCAGACGAGCCGCGAGTGAGGAGAGAGCCGGCACCGAGCGGGGTTCAACCAACGAAGGTGGGATCAGATCTGAGATCCTCTCTAACAAAGGGACTCAGTGCATCCTGGGTTCGGTTAAGCCCAAAAGTTGGCTCACGCTGATACCTCCAACGTTGCACAGATGAAAACCAGACACACAGGAACATCAGAGCACGGCAAAGAGGGAAAAATTATGAATAATGAAGAAACGGCAATCTAAGAAAGCCATTCCAGGTTGCATTAATGGGAGGATAATGTCTTGGTCAAGATGGGCACCCGCCGGGAGGAGACCTGACTCCAGTTCTGGAAGGAGATGGAGAAGCCGGAAGGTGTCCGGAGGGGGGCAACCAAAATGGTGGAAACCAAGGATCTGGAGATGTTTAGCCTGGAGAAGAGAAGGTTAAGAGAAGGTGGCATGATATCCAGGTTTAAGTATTAGAAGAGATGCCATAGAGAGGATGACCCCGGAGACGAGGACACTGTGGAGCAATGGCTCCAAACTTCGGGAAAAGAGGTTCCACCTAAACCTTAACCAGGCCTTCCTTTTGGACCTCCTCGCCACTCGTTTTGGCTTCTCCCCGGTGTGCGCTTGGCAAGATGGAGATTCGGAGAAGCAGATGGAAGGAACAGATTGAGCTGAAACCTGCAAACGCCTTCCTCGTTTCCCGGCCGCTGGAGGTTGACGGTGTTGCTGAAGCGGTATTAATTGCCTCTCCAAACATGGCGGCGCCCTGGGTGCACATTTGCACCCCTGAGATGGAGAGGGAGCGGCGTGCCAGCAAGGCGTTGCACTGCTTTTGGCGTCTCCTCCAAGCTGAACATTCATAGTTTAACGTGGCAAAGAGGAGGCGTTGGTATCCACATCCGTAGGCTGCAGGAAAGGAAGGGACAGAACTGGGAAGGCTTTCTCCTCTGGATTACAGTTCCCATAATCACCTGGTGAGAGGGCAGGTTGACCGGGGGAAGCTAGGAATTGCAGTCTGCGGTCAAGGTCGCTTTTGTTGCACTTGTGTGCCTCCCAGTTGTTTCCAAGTTATGGTGACCCTAAGAAAAACCGATCACAGGGTTTTCTGGGGCTGAGAGTGTGTGATGTGTACCCAGTGTGTCTCCAAGGCCGAGCAAAGGGGAATAGAAACCCAGTTTTCCAATAGCCGAACCACACTGTCGTTGTGTGCCTCCGAAGTGTTTCCGACTTATGGCAACCCTAAAGTGAACCTATCGCTGTTTTTTGGGGGGTGGGGGCTGAGAGTGTGTGACACGCCCAAGGTCACCCAGTGGGTCTCCCTAGCCAAGCAAAGAACCCTACTCTTGCCAGTTGCAGTTCTTGCTGGCTCTGAAGTTTAAAATATAATTAATCTCTCAATAAAATTAAGAGCAGATATAAGCAAACCATTAAAAAAAAAAGAACAGCAAATCTTAACCACCCAGCACATGAAATGACCCTTTCCCTCTGAACAGTCAGCCCTCAGAGTGTCCCTTGGAGAGCTTCTTTAAAGTTCAGACTATACCCCGGAGCGGATTTGCCACCCCCCCACCAATGCACAATGCGCCTCTGCCTCTCACTTTTATTTCTCTTACTTTGTTTTTACATTTCTCAGCACTGGCTGAGTATTTTTCCTTGCCTTGCTAGCTAAATCTTCAGCAATATTGATCGAAAATTGCAACCAACGTACCAATCAAGATCTGTGGGTTTTTGTTTTTGTTTTGAAAAACTCAGGCATGCACAGAAGTAGCGCTGCCTCTTCGAAGGTCAGCATCAATTCTTTCATGTTCCACCAAACGAAATGTCAGGGGGTGCCATTTGGGTTTCGGGAATCGACAAGAGGCTTGCATGCCGTGTTTTCTCAAAGGGAGATTAGTCTTTCGACCCTTCCAATAAATGTTGTGCTTGACAGGAGCGTTGAGGAAATGAAAGATAGAGAGCTGTGTCCACCTCTGAACAAGTCTTGCAAAAAAGGCAACAACCCCATAATAGGTTAAATTTACGCTTGTCGTAAGTTGGAAGTGAACGGAAAGCACACAACAGCAAAATGGGGGAGGTTCTTTCTCGCCGTCACGTCTCTCTCCTTTGAAAAATAACTTACGGCAACCCTAACGCAGGGGTTTCCTTGGCAAGACTTGTTGCCCTTCTCTGAGGCTGAGAGAATGTGACTTGCCTGAGGTCACCTAGTGGCTTCCCATGGCCAAGCGGGGGATCAAATGTTGGCCTGCAGAGTCATCATTTGGGCATGCGTGCATACCTCATTTGCAAACGAGGGAGCGGTTTCAGGACCCACAAACGCCACCAGCTCACACGTCCCTGTTGCTGCTGTCGGTGTCCAGCACGGGGGCTTCTCGGACCCCCTGTGAGGGCTTAACCCCATGCTAAATATCCCAGCACCTCCTTTGGGAAGCCCGTTTCTGACAACTAACCCTCTGGAGGAAGCAGCGCTTTTGTCGGGCTCGTGTTTCGGTAGAGCCTCGGACCTTCGCTTCGCTTGCTGACCACGCTACTCGACAATCCCTTGGACTGAGGCCGTGGATTTGTTGCTTTTCCCTGCCGACTTGCACTGCCTAATCTCCGAGGACTGTAAATGCCCAGCTGTTAAATTCCTGCATCCAATTCGGGTCGATGTGGCCTCCTGACTCTACTGGAACCTTTGCCCCCGGATCTCTGGAACTGGCAGTCGACATCCCTGCTTGGCCATGGAAACCCACTGGGTCACATCCTCTCAGCCTCAGAGAAAAGCAACAAATACCAGCTGCAAAATGCCAGCTGCCAATGGACTCTAGGTTTTCGTCTAAATTTTACAAGACCTATGCAAGGTAATAAGGTAGCAAACTCTAGCTCCCCAAAAGGAGATGAAGGCACAGAAGAGAAAGCAAAAAATATTATTCCCCTCCACCGGCTGAAATCCTTTTCTAGAGAAGTCCCCCGTTCCTGGAATATCATGATTTCTTTCCTCTGTCTCTCTCACCTGTCCTTCTTATCCAGGAGACGGAACACCATTACCACTCACCTCCGTGGAATCTGTAATGTTATTATCCGTTTAAATTAATCTCGCTCCTTTTTTATTCTTAAAAGAATTCAATTTGTTAAAACGATGCCCCGGCATAACGTTAACACAACGCTCTTCCTCAACTGAAGATCCTCGGGGCTGAAACAATGGAGGTGTCCCCTTTGTCGCGTGAACCTCAGCCGTTGGATGAAATTAGGAGATGCAGGGCTATTATTTAGCAGTTAATGAAGCCCGGCCATGGGATAATTCACCGGGATGGGGGAAACTAAGCAGGAGTCCAATCAGGCCGTGAATGGTGTTTCATTCAGCTCAGCCTGCCAGATAAAAATCAGAGTTCATTGTGAGAAAGGGGGTGTTAGCTCTGCAACGGCCATGATGGAGAGGAACGCAGGGTATCTTACTCAGGCGGGCATTTGCATTTGGTTGGTAGAGTCCCAAAGCTGGAAGAGACCCCCAAGGGCCATCCAGTCCAACCCCATTGGGCTGGACCGCAGGAAGACACAATCATACTGCTCCTGACGGGTGGGTTTGAAACCTCTGTTTCAAAGCTTCCAAAGACGGAGACCCCGCTGCACTCCGAGGCGGCATATCCCACCGTCAGACTGCTCTTACCCTCAGGGCAGTTCTTCCTCAGGCAACCGCCTCAATATTTATGACCAGCTCCTTCAAGGCCACAGGTGTCTCATTAGTGCTCACTGGGCAAGCATTTATTACTTAAATCCCAAAGACCCTGGTATTTCCTGACCCATACAAAGGACAGAGCATATCGTCTTAAGCATTTAGATCCCCTGCCACATCCTGCTGGGCGGGGGGTTCTTCCACTGTCTCGGACCCCGTCTCCTCAAAGGGAATCCCTGCTTTTTGGCAACCTGCCTCCTCGTCATCTGGGTCCACCAGCGCGCAAAAGCAGTCACGCCTTTCTCAGCCGTTAATGTGCCCCAAGGCTCAACCCTTCCTCGCCACAAAGAGTGCCGACTCCATGAACCCTCTGGCAATTGCACCGTTTGCAAGGACCGGGCTTTCCCTTCCTTTCCTATCCTTTGCTTTGCTTTGCTTTCTGTGTTCCCTCGGGATTCAGAATGCGGAGGCCCCCCCTTTGATTCCTCCGGCCCAAAGAGTTTTTAAATGTGGAGCCATTTCTGAATCGAGGACACCGGCGGTGCTTTTCATTAGGCCGGGAAGCCATAAATGCTCTTGCGGGCAAGACAGAGAAAGTCAGCCAGCAATCAGGAGAACAGCCAGCGGAGTTGATTCAATTTGTAGAGACCTGCTCGGGCGGCGAGATTGCCTCTCGCTGAATCTCTGCCTCTAATTGGGACCAGACAGCCTTTCAATTACACCTCGTTGCTTTCCCACCCTCCCACCCACGTTGACAGGGGGAGAAAGCAACTCCGAAAAATGGCCGAGTGCCGGAGCAGGAGTTTGTCTTTGGGAAAGCCAGCGTAGTCTAGCGGTTTAAACATTGGTCTGTGACCCTAGAGACCTGGGCTTGGTTCCCCATGGAAACTCACTGGGTGACCTTGGGCACGTCACACACTCTCAGCCCCAGAAAAAACCCCTGATAGGTTTGCCTTAGGGTTAACGTAAGTTGGAAACGACTTGAAGACACACAACAACAATTGCATATATTATATTTCCTGGGTCCCTTGGGCTTTTGTCTTCGAACGCTGGAACTTGATTTCCAAATGCTCAGCTGAAATTGTAAGTTACTGCGATGCTGGAAATTTAGGACCGAAGGAAAATATCATTTGGGAGAGGTCAAATTCTCTTCAACAATCCCCAGTGAGATGGAAATGGAAGCCCTTCTTTCTTTCTTCCTCCTCTGGCTCTTATTGTCACTTGACTGGGGATCTGAGCTCTTCCCCAAAGCAAAGGATTTGGTCTAATCTCCATGCGTAAATTGCTGGATAAATGACCAGCGCCAGGCAAATGAGAATTAGCGGCATTAAGAGCCGGGTCTTCCAATAGTAGCTCCTGCCAGCTCCTCGCGTGTTTGACGAGCTCGGGGCACGCCAAACACGTGCCCACGTGCAAAGCTGGCGATGCACGCCTCGCCCTTGCGTGCCTCTGACCCGAACCAAGCCCAAGGACAACAAAAAGTGCCACCGTTCAGATATCCTCTGAAGACGCCAGCCGCAGGTGCAGGCGAAACGTCGGGGAGAAAATACTCATAGAACGTGGCCTCAAAGCCTGGAAAACCCACAACAACCGATGGATTCCGGCCGTGGAAGACTTTTGACTTTACAACAACGCCATTGTTATTGCTTATGTTGTGCGTCTTGAAGTCATTTCTGACTAAGGCGAGCTGGGGGCTGAGAGTATGTGAATTGGGGGCTGACAGCTTGTTACTGGGGCTGAGAGTATGTGAGTAAGTGCTTAATCTGTTCTGGTTTTACTATTCTGCCTTGTTGGGGGAAAAGTGGGATATCTAGTATTGTTGATATTGCAAACGATTTGGGGACTTTGCTGTTTGCACCCGTAGGTGTCCACCGGTTCTCTACCCCGGCCTTAGACGATCACCCACCGTGCCAAAACACAACCAAAGTCACTCCCTATTCAGCTTGCCCGGGCCACACTCTCGCCTGGCTTGGGTCTCATCCAGACGGATTTCTTTCCGCCGGTACAAAAATAACCCACTGCTGATTCAATAGCCGCCGTCATCCTTTTGCAGAAAGCCGGAGATCTTTCTTGGCTGGTCTTCCCAGAGTTCCTTCCCCAGCCGGCCGCTGGATGTGGGTCATTCGTAGCAGCGGGCATTTTTTTGCCCAGACGCGAATGCTTTCATCGGGGTCCGGCAGGTGGGCCGTTTCTTTGTCTACACACATAAAACAAAAATAAAATAAAACCTCTCTCTCCCCATGGAGAGAGTTTGCACATCTTGGAAGAAAGCCAAGGACTTTGGAGGGAAGGAATCGTATTCTGTTTGCAAGCAGAGAGACAGAGTGGAAAACGCTGTCAAGATTTATTAAAGTGTGGAAGGCAGCCGCTGTTCTCCACCTGCCAGTCCTACACTTTGCTGGGCAATGGAGCTTCCGTCTCTAAAAGATAGAGGCATTTTTATTATTATATGCCATCAGGTTGACTTCAAATGGCTTAGGGAGCTGGGTAAGTTTAGCCCGGAGAAGAAAAGGTCAAGAGAAGGGGACAGACATTTTAGACATTGGAAGGGATGCCATAACGAAGACGGAGCAAGTTTGTTTTCTGCTGCTCCAGAGCCTGGGACGCTATGGAGCAATGGATACAAACTTCAGGAGGAAACGAAAACATTAGGAAGAACTTCCTGGGGGGGAGCAAGAGCACTTTGAAAACGGGATACATTGCTGTCTGGAAGTGTGGTGGTGTCTCCCCCTTCTCTTCCCGCATTGCAAAATGGGGTTGGACTGGATGACCTCTGGGATCTTTTCCAACTCCAGGATGATTCTACGGAAGCTCCGAGGCTCTTGCTTTCTCTCACACCCAGGCTGAAGATTTGAAAAGTTCCCCTCTGGGGAAAATCCTAAAACCGCAAACCTCTGGGATGAGGCAGGAGAAACCTCCGCACTCTGACAAGTGGGATTTATACGCTGCGCACTTCTCTCCCTGTTCCCACAATGCGCAAAGCTTTTGAGTGGCATTACTTTCTATCCCTCAGGAACCCGAGAACTTCACTGCTGGAAGAGGACTGTCGAGGGATCGTATTATCCGGCAGAGAAACGCAGCTGCCTTCCGTGTGCAAAAGGGCCCGGCGTGTCTGACAGGAAAAACAAGATTACATAAGAATTCGGGGCAGCAGGGAGGAAGGCTTTTTGGAAACAAGAGAGAGATAACGAACCTTGGGCACAGCTTGGCAGGAAGGGAGGAGAGGACTGAGGATGCTAACGGAGAAGCCTGCAACACCCCTAAATTAGGCATAGGGGAAAAAAGGAAGGGTCCATTGCACAGCCGGGAACCCCCACTTTGTGGACCCAGAGCCCTCAGATTCCTTCCTTAATTTGTGCGAGGATTTTGTCCTTAAACACACACAGAAATCAAAATTTGACTACAGAGGAGAATGGGATTGTTTGGGAGGAACCCAGTGCTTCAGAGAAGCTCCCTTCTCGGTGAGGCGGTGGATCCGCGCCGGGTTCAGGTGCGAACTTTCTCAGGGTTATCCAAGATGCCAGACCCTTGATTGGCTGGTTGATCAATTGTGATTTTCTATAAGGCAGAAGGGGGTTGGTCCATAAGGCCCTGGGGGTCTCTTCCAAATCTAAGATTCTACGGGAGAATGGGATACCTTATTGGGGACTGGAAAATAAAATCTCATTTTGGGGTGCCGAATTTTTATCTGCAAAGGCAACACTCTCATTCCTCATAGCTAACCTCCTGTGGAAGCATCACTTCGCCGTTTGGGGAATTCTGGCAAT
This sequence comes from Cyclura pinguis, assembly GCA_030412105.1. Classification (NCBI taxonomy): domain Eukaryota; kingdom Metazoa; phylum Chordata; class Lepidosauria; order Squamata; family Iguanidae; genus Cyclura; species Cyclura pinguis. The sequence continues at coordinate 941,830 of CM059616.1, forward strand.
TACAGGCCCAGAAAGTGACTTTTTTTTTTTTTTTTGCCCAAGCGCTGCCCCAGATTTCGGCTTTTGTCGCTAAGTGCCGAACCTTCCTCCTTCCGTCCCTCTCCGTGCAGCTTTGTCTGTTAACTTTTATCTCCCGATTTGACAAGACAGATCTGATAACTGTGACGGGAGGCAGTGAGATGAGGAAACCTCGCAGTAATGAGCATGACAGCCGCAGAAAAAAATGGGATTTGCAAGGGCTCTGAGAGCGACACAGAAGCATCGCCGACGGCTGGTAAACCTCCCTAAAAAGGTGGCAGACCCTTAAAAGCAGATAGCCCTTGCTAAATGAGAGGAAAAAAAAAGATTCAAAACGGAGAGCCCACACAGTCTGAAGAAAGACTTCTTTAAAAAGTTTTGCAAAAAAAGGGAAGCCTGGCTTGCTGAGGCATTGTAACACACACACACATATTTTCTTCTTTTAATGATAAAAAAACTCGAAGCAGAGGTAAAAAAAAAAATTAAAGAGAGGAGGGAGTGAAGAGTGTCCTCAATTCCATCTCCTGGCAGACATCCAATGAGCGTCCGGCTGTGTGTTTTGCAAAATAGGTCTTTGTTTCTCCTCCACCCTCCACAGCACGAAGGCACTCAGTGGATTTTTCCAAAGCCATGTTTCCAGTCCTCATTAATGCACAGAAAACATTATCACACCAGACCATGACTGTTCAGGGAAAATCTCCCAAAGGACTGTGAGTCACAGACATTGCATAAGGGCAAGGATCCGGAAAGCTCCCCCCAGCACCAAAGAAGAAGGCTAATTCCACCTGTTGCAAAAGGAAGACACAAAAGACAATCCATACAAATATATATATTTTTTTTTTCCAAAGGGGTGGAGGTGGAAGGAACAAAAGCCAAACAGCGCATCACAACTGTGTGTTATACAAAGGTTAGCCAAAAAAAAAAAAAAAAAAGTACAAAAGGAGGAAGGTGCAAGAAAGGGTCACAGCAAATTCTCTTCCAAACGGTTCATGTTGCTGCATGTTTGCACGCACAAGGGCTGCAGCATGGAGGAAGAGACGCACAGCTGGTTTCTGGCATCGGATGCTGGCTCAGGAATAGCGCAGCTGGGCTGGCTTCCTAGAGTTCCTCGAAAAAGGCCACTCGGGATTTGGTGCTTTGCAAGGTGAGCTGGGGAAAGGAAAACACAAGAGACACACAGAGAAGCCATATTAGATCCTCAGATAAGTCATAACGCACGAACTCTGCTCTGAGATAGACAGCGGTGTTTATTTGTGACAAGCAAGCGACGCAGCATGCTTCGTCCAAAGTCGCAGAGACTGAAGCATACAGGTGTGCATAGTTTTTATACCTTTTAGGTAGAGGGTCATCAATTAAACATCACCCTGCAAAGTTAGACAATTCCCAGATGCTCAGTTGTTTACCACTCTTTCATCCTTGAAGCATGAACATGTTTCCTGTCGCTTATCTCTGAGCAGTTCCAGTTCTCGTAACACCTTTTGGCACGCTGGAGCAATGGGCAATAAAGCAATAAACAATCTGATGCATCAAAATAAATAAAGCAAGCTTCAGATGGATACATGGTTGCAACCAACAATTGGCCTTCAGTACTTTGTAATTAAAGTCTACTTTTATCTACAGTGGCTATTCTGCATATTGTAATATCCAGCAAATATATTATGAGAGGAGCCCCACATCTTACTGACTTCCTGTTGAGCAAAGCTGCCTCAAGGAACCCTGGGAGATTGAGTCCTGGAAGATAATGACACTGGGCAGCCATTTTCATCCATCACCCCAATCTCCATGTGACCTTTGCAAGCAATGGACTGGGCCTTCAGGAGTCCGACCCCAAAGTCCCACCAGCCCAGCATCCTGGGTGGGAGGAAGGCTGCCAACCTCGGATTACTGTGTCCACAATTCAAGGAGGATATTGAGAAGCTGGAAAAACATCCAGAGAAAGACGACCAAAATGGTCAAAGACTTGGAAACCACGAAGCCTTAGGGAGCTGGGGATGTTTAGCTTGGAGAACAGAAGGTTAAGAGGAAGGGAGATAATGACAGCTGTGCTGAAATATTTGAAGGGGCGTCATAGGGAAGATGAAAGCCAGCATTGTGTAGTGGTTTGAGCACCAGACTATGATCCCAAAGACCAGGGTTTGATTCCTCTTTGCTCAGCCACAGAAACCCCCTGGGTGACTTTGGGGAAGTCACACTATCTTAAACGCCCAGAAAACCCCATAATAAGTTCACCGTAGGGTTACTGTAAGTCAGAAACGACCTGGAGGCACACAACAACAAACAGTCCATTTGTCCGTCCGTTCATCCATTGTCTCTTTCTCTCCATCCATCCATCCATCCATCCATCCATCCCATCCATCCCTCCATCCTATCCATCCATCCAATCCATCCTATCCATCCATCCTATCCATCCATCCATCCATCCAATCCATTCATCCTATCTAGCCATCCTATCCATCCATCCATCCATCCAACCTAGCCATCCATCCTATCCATCCAATCCATCCATCCAATCCATCCATCCAATCCATCCATCCAATCCATCCATCCTATCTAGCCATCCTATCCAACCTAGCCATCCATCCATCCATCCTATCCATCCAATCCATCCATCCAATCCATCCTATCCATCCATCCAATCCATCCATCCTATCTAGCCATCCTATCCATCCATCCTATCTAGCCATCCTATCCATCCATCCATCCACCCATCCATCCAACCTAGCCATCCACCCATCCGTCCATCCTATCCATCCATCCATCCAATCCAATCCATCCAATCCATCCATCCTGTCTAGCCATCCTATCCATCCATCCATCCTATCCATCCATCCTATCCATCCATCTAATCCATCCATCCAATCCATCCATCCTATCTAGCCATCCATCCATCCATCCATCCATCCATCCATCCATCATCCATATCCATCCATGTATTGTCTGTATGTTTTCCCCAGTTTTATCCAGAGTCCTGGAGAGTCCTTGCTAATCGTCCTTGCTTTCAGAGCCAGCTGGGGGCGATTGAGGAGGAGCCCTTCGGGGGCCATCATGTCCCCCACCTGAGCTCTTTTCCCCCATGACCAAGGTCAACCAGGCCTCCCCCAGCCTTCCAAAACCTCAGGCGAAGATCAGCCTAACCCTGGACAATGACTGAGCCCACCTGGGTGAACTTGGGCGAGGAGTGCTCTTCCAACCACGGAAGAAGACAACTTCCTCCGGATAAATCCAGAAACCCCTAAGGTACTTATAGTTGCCATAACCCGGGGTTAACTTTAAGGCATCTCACAGCAACAGTGAGAGCCAGCCTTGTGTTGTGGTTTCAGTGTTGGACGACAACCCCGGAGACCAGGATTCGATTCCCCTTTGCTCGGTCGTGGAAACCCACTAAGGGACCTTGGGCAAAATCACACACTCTCAGCCCCAGAAAACCCCACGACAGGGTAGGTGGCCTTAGACAGCTTCCAGAAGTGGGTTTTTCTTTGCTTTGCTTTTCCATCCCTCTGCCTTTTGACTCGGAGTTTCTGGCATCCCGGTTAAATCCCTCCGTAGCCCCTGTTGAAATGTGTCTTGTCATCCCTGCTCCATTATCATACATATTTCAGTGCCTCCTTCCCGCCCCCTCCTCCGTGGGTGACTCATTTTCCTTGGGAAGAGCGAGCCGAGCAGGCACGGAAAGAAGGAGGAGGCAAGGAAGCCGGGGAGAAGAGTGCGAAAGGAGCTCGGGGAGGCTCGGCAGAAGTTGCTAGCCGTCTTCTTGCCGCTTCCCGCCTTGCAATTGCGGGCTCCCGGGGGCGGTTGGGGCTGCCTTTGGTCTCTGGAAAGGAGGGCAGAGTTAGCTTTGCTCAGAGCTCCTCCGTTCCCTTTGAGGAAGGGGCTTCGGGATGGAATCATGGCCATTTCTCTCACGCATTTGGTTTGTGAGTTGGGAAGAATTAGGGAGCGGAGCAGAACAGGTTCCCCCAGAATAAAGGTGTGATAAAAAGGAATAAACCAGGACTTGAGCCGAGATTTAAGCAGAAGGGCTTCTCCGAGAAGAAAGATGGACTGGATGTCGCTTGCGGTCTCTTCCAACTCTACAATTCTACGTTGCCCAATTTGCAAGGTTCAGTGGTAAGGTAGGTCTCCATGACCTCAACGACCTTTTTGGACACCCACCGTAAACTGGTGGGTGTCCAAAAACCCACCATAAACTGGGGCGGGGGCAGATAAAATCGTTGCTTCTCCTCCACGTAGCTGGTGAAACACAGTGGGAAAAAAGTGCAACTTTTGTACCCATCCGGTACAAAAATCGAGGCACACACACACACATACACAGAGCAAAGACTCCTGCACTGTGCAAAAGAATGTGAGTGATGGAAGCCTCAGAAAAATGCCCTCAATTAATAATCATAAATTATTTTATTTCTTCCCTGCCTCTCCCCAAGGTTCGAGGCATAGTGCAACATAGACTGAAATGCAACTAAAAACCATTTAAAAATACCAATTTAAAACTGATCGGGTAGGCCTGCCAGAAGAGAAAGGGCTTTTAATACTTTTTAAAAATTCAGACAGCGTGTTTAGCTGTTGTATCTCTTCCAACAGGTCATTCCACGGTCTAGGGGCGGCTGAAGAAAAGGTCTTCTGGGTGACCATTGCTGGTCTAGAGCCGGCTGATTTAAGCAAATAGCCCCCTGCCCGCCGAGTACCCGAGTGTGTGGATTGTACAAGAGGAGGCAATTCTGCAGGTAACTTGGACCCAAACCGTGTAGGGTTTTAAAGGTAATAACCAAAGCTTTGCCCGGTCTTTTTCTGACAGGAGGCCGGCAAATTCACACACGCCCTGGCTGCTGAAGGCTGTCCTAGAACCGCTCCTCTTGTCAACGCAAGCTTTCCGCTTCGCCCATCCAAGACCAGCTCTTGGGAACCTTCTTGACAGCAGCGCCTCGGCTGCCTGACGGAACGGCACACGAAGCGGTGGCCCAAAGGCTCTCGGCTCTGCAATCGGCGGCCGGACCATCCCCGGAGAGTCAGCCGAGGAACACGGCTTCGCACGCTTTATCTGCTGGGACGCAGCGGAGACGGATACGGCAAAGCACGGTGGCCCCGTGAAGCTACCCCAATCTACGCCTGGGGAGGGTTTGCTTGGGACAGATCCAGCCCTTGCTCCCCGAAGTCACAGGTTGCTTTTCAAGCCTGTGATTAATTAGGGTCGCCATAATTCGGCAAATGACTTGAAGGTACACAACAACCTAGGGACTTTCCCAGCTTCTCTTGCACCGAGTATCTTGTACACGTCCAGCAACAACGGTGTCTTTCAAAGCCCATTTCGTTTCGGGGTTTCGCAACACAACAAAACGTTGGAAAAGTCAAAAGAGCATGTGCGTGCATGAATTTTTCTGCAAGGCACTGTTTGTCATGAGAGCAGCGTGGTCTAGCAGTCTGAGCCTTGGACTACAACCCTCGATTCTCTGTTTGGTCATGGAAACCCACTTTGGACAGTCACACACTCTCAGCCCCCAGAAAACCCCATGACAGGTTCACCTTTGGGTTGGCATAAGTTGGAAAGGCATGCAACAACAACAGCAATGCATATACATTGTTTATGTATAGTTGCTTTCCCTTCCTTTTTTATTTCCTGTATGCTGATTATCTTGTTGTGAACAAATCTGTCTGTACAATTGCTTTCCTCTCCTTTTTCTGTACGTTGATTATCCTGTGAGTTCGTCCGTATTAAAAATTAAAAATATATGTGTGCTTTTTGTTTTTTGAAAGAAGGCCTGTTCTCCCATCCCAAAGCCCCCAGGGCAAAATGCACGCTGCTTTGAATTCGAGAAGGCCTTCAGAGACTCCAAGGCTGGCTCAAAAACGGTGCCACGCCTGGGTAAGCCCAGCGATCGAAGGCTCTCCTGCCCTGAAGGCATCCACGCTCAACGCTGCCAGCAGTAAGTCCGAGGGAGGAAATTCCACCCCGGAGATCAGCTGCCAGTCGGCCTCCAAGACCGTGACGGAAATCCGGAGAAGCCAAGCACCGGGGGACAGGTTTGGCCCTGTTGCTCGGCTGCGCCGTGAAGGAAGTTGCTTGAAAACTGTTTGCTAAGTCTAGGGACAGAAAAGGTGTCGGGGACGAGGCCTGAGCATCTTCCTCCTCGTGGTTGTTGTTGGTCAAGATCTCATCTGACGCCTTGGAGCCCAATCTGTGGGCTACGCCCGGGCAGGCGCCAGGCAAGACCAGCGCAGACGGAAAGCACTCAAGGTACCTTCTCACCCATCGTCAGGAAAACAAAGTACACCCGGGGTGGGCGTGATTGCATGGAGCTACAAGAAGACCGTGGCCCCAACAAAAATTATGTCTCCAAGCTTGTCTTCTCTACCAGTTCTGCTAGGCAAGGCCAAGTTGGAGAGGAGAGGAAAGCAATTATACAGGATAATCAACATACAGGAAATTTGCTGTAGGATTTTCTCCTGCTGGGTTAGGATTAGGGTTCAGGTTAACCTTAATTTATACCCGAAACTACCCTAACCCTAACCTTTACCCTTACCCTCTTTTCCTACTTCCTTTACCCTTACCCTAACCCTTATCCTAAGTGTAACCTTTACCCAAAACCTAATCCTAACCCTGCTAGATCTGGGCCAGCTGGTACTTGCTTCTTGCAAATGTTACACACTTCCATTTTTGGCACCGGTATAAGTCTGGGATGGAGAAAAGCAAAACCTTCCTACTGTTGCTAATAATCTACCCAGTCCTCTAATCCTGGGTTTGGCTGGAATGAACGTGGGACCAAGCTGAAAATTGAGACTGCTTGCAAATTAGGACCAAAGCCAGAAGCAATCAGGGGGTATTTATTGCCCTAGCAGGGCTTCCCATCTGCCTTCTACACAGGGAAGGAGACTTTGTCCAGGAAAACATTTACAGTAAAAAAAAAAAAAAAAAATAGAAAAATTCTTATTGCCTTTTCCCCCAGCGCAGTAAGCCAACTTCTGCACAGTGAGAAAAAGCTGGGTTCTTTTTTGTCTCTGTCAATTAAGGCAAATCTCCAGGGTCTCCCTTGCTTGAATGCAATTTATTAACCTGCCGTCTTTCCTAGACAGTTGATGGGAAAGCTGTAAGACTTCTCAATGCCATTTTGGTTTCCTAGACATGGGGAAGGGGAGGCCTTTGAAGGAAAATTACGTTCGGAGGCAGCTCTCGTTTTGCCTACTTGGAAGCTAAGCTGGGTAAACCCTGGTTAGAACTTGGATGGGAGACCACCAACAAATACCAGGCGCTATTTCAGAGGAAGGAGCTGGCAAAACCACCTCTGAGGATTCCTTGCCTAAGAAAACCCCAATGCGATTGCCGTAAGTCAGCAGTGACTTGGAGGCACATATGCACCCCATATAGTACAGGGTCTAAATTCTCTCTGCACAGTACAGCCTGACATTTTTGGGGCCAAATATAAAGGCAATTAACGGGGAAGAAGTCATAAAGAGAAGCCAAAAGCCTGGGTTGCGGGCAGACTTCTCGTTTTCCCTTAGCTGGGAATTCTGCCTCCTTCTCGAAAAGCGCTGTAGAGGTTTATTTGATTTTAAGCAACCAATAACCTGCCCGCTTCAAAACCCATTTTCCACTGGCTAACTCAATCACTACAGGCACAGGACTTCTGCTGGTCTTGCAAAATTACACGGAATTGAAATGAGACCCACCAAATCCATTTAGGCGACGTGCCCAATAAAACCGGGGATTATAGATGAGAGGGGGGGTGGAAGCGGCAGACATGGGGAGGGGAACCAAGCCACGCCGACCCTTCCCGTTCTGGGATGGGGAGAACCAGAACATGGAAGGGGCAATTTGGAGCACTAAGAATGCAGCCAAAAACTAAGCAGATGCTGGTAGGGTTTGGAGAAACGCAATTCAGAACCAAATCGGGTCAGGAAGGTTGATTCGAGCGAGTGCTCTGAACACCCAGCAATGTTTTTTCTACATTTCAAATCCAAATGGAGACCCTAAGGCAAACCTATCAGGGGTTTTACTGGGGCTGAGAGAGTGTGACACAACCCAAGGTCACCCGGCGGATTTCCACGACTAAGCAGGGAATCGAACTCTAGCCTCCAGGATCGTAGTTCACTGCTTAAACTGCTTATTCTTGCTGTTGTGTGCAAGTAATTTCTGACCTATGGCAACCCTATCATGAGGTTTTCTTGGGTTGAGAGTGTGTGGCACACCCATGATGACTCACTGGGTTTCCATGGCTGAGCATGAATCAAACCCTGGTCTCCACGATTGCAGTCCAATGCTCCAAACACTAGCAACCTGGAGATGCCTAAAGATGGATGGATGGATGGATGGGTTGGTGGATGGATGGATGGATGGATGGATGGATGGATGGATGGGTTGGTGGATGGATGGATGGATGGATGGATGGATGGATGGATGGATGGGTTGATGGATGGATGGATGGATGGATGGATGGATGGATGGATGGATGGGTTGATGGATGGATGGATGGGTTGATGGATGGATGGATGGATGGATGGGTTGATGGATGGATGGATGGGTTGATGGATGGATGGATGGATGGATGGATGGGTTGATGGATGGATGGATGGATGGATGGATGGATGGATGGATGGGTTGGTGGATGGGTTGGTGGATGGGTGGGTGGGTGGATGGATGGATGGATGGATGGATGGATGGATGGATGGGTTGGTGGATGGATGGATGGGTTGATGGATGGATGGATGGATGGATGGATGGGTTGATGGATGGATGGATGGATGGATGGATGGGTTGATGGATGGATGGATGGGTTGATGGATGGATGGATGGATGGATGGATGGATGGATGGATGGGTTGATGGATGGATGGATGGGTTGATGGATGGATGGATGGGTTGATGGATGGATGGATGGATGGATGGATGGATGGATGGATGGATGGATTGATGGATGGATGGATGGATGGATGGATGGATGGATGGATGGATGGGTTGGTGGATGGATGGATGGATGGATGGATGGGTTGATGGATGGATGGATGGGTTGGTTGATGGATGGATGGATGGGTGGGTGGATGGATGGATGGATGGATGGATGGATGGATGGGCGGATGGATGGATGGGTTGATGGATGGATGGATGGATCAATGGATCGATGGATGGATGGATTGGTTGATGGATGGATGGGTTGGTTGATGGATGGATGGATGGGTGGATGGATGGATGGATGGATGGATGGATGGATGGATGGATGGGTTGATGGATGGATGGATGGATCAATGGATCGATGGATGGATGGGTTGATGGATGGATGGATGGATGGATGCATGGATGGATGGATGGATCGATGGATGGATGGGTTGGTTGATGGATGGATGGATGGATGGATGGCCAGACAGACAGATTGATTTTGTCAGTTGGGAAACTTTTGGGAGGGAGGAGAGCTTGAAATGGAAGCTGAGAATCGAAACCATCAGTGTTGCAGTAAAGAAAGATTTTATCATCTGACGTTTTAAGCAATATATAGAGAGAGATTTCAGCACTGTTAAGGCAAAAAGCTTTAGAGACTTGTAGAACTCGGGGGGGGGATCAATGTTTTTATAATGTGACGAAGGAGCGGCAATAAATCTTTATATAAAGGCTGCAATCCTGGACACACTTAACGGGGAGCGAGCTTCCACGGAAATGCGCGGGGCTTGCTTTTGGGTAAATGGGTGCAAAATGGTCCATTTTCAACTCCCGTCGTAATTGTGTGGAAGATCATCCCTCACAAACTCAGGTTATTTATATCCTGCCGCGTCCCAGCACATAATATATCTCTGAAAGTACTAGCATAACTCAAGTTTTATTTCTCTCATCAGTTTTTGAAAGATCCAAAAGCCTGCCATTCTAAACTTCCACTTTCAGCTTTTAGCTGAAAAATGGAAGGTTTCCAAAGATGGAAAGACATTTCTCAAAACTTTTCATGTCTTGCTTTGGTTCTCAACTGTATGACAATGTTTTCCAAACCTGTATCAGTCTTCCAAAAAGCTTGGAAGGGACAAGCGACAAATAAAGATTTAATTGTAATTAACTCCTTTGTAAGCAAGTGCTTTCCAAACTAGTTCTCCAAAGAGCTTGGGAGGGACCAGCTACAAACAACAATTTACTTGTAATTAACTCCTTTCTCCAATAACTAAGGGCAAAGATGGGAAACACGACCCTACAGATGGTGTTAGATTGCAATATCCATCAACCTTCACAATTGACTAGGGAGTTTTAGATCAGCAGACATCTGGAAGGTCACATGTTGCTCGGTCCTGAATTCCATTACCACTGTAACTTAATTAATTTCGCAGGGTTAACTGCAATTTCGTTCATTACTTTCCTTTTTGGAAAAATCTGGCCATTTGGTGGTGGGGGAGGAGGATGATCACCTGGTTCCAGTGCCGGTTTCTGCATCTCCCCTATGCTGTGTTGCAGGTACAGAGGAGATAAGGTGAACGAGAGGAGAGTGAGCTAGCTTCTTGTTGCTGTGTGCCTTTTAAGTCATTTCCAACTTAGTGACCCTAAGGTTAACCTATCAAGGGGCTGAGAGTGTGTGATGCACCCAAGGTTTCCATGGCCAAGAGGCGAACTGAACCCCGATCTCCGGGGTCACAGCCAATGCTCAAACCATTGCATCGTGTTTGGTACCAGGTGCCAAAAATAGCATTCCAATTTTTGTCGGTGACGACAGAGTTAGCCATTGAGCTACACACAAGAATGCTTGAAAAAAAGCAAAGTCTGAAGCAATTCTCAAGTTCTCTTTGCTCCTGTAATATGGATTCATGAGAAGGAGATGGAGGGAGAGAATACGCTCTCGCCAAAAAAGCTTATTTCTTCCGTTCCATTAAAGCACCCTCCCGCCCTGAAGCTCGGCCAGCGCCGGACTTTGCCGAGCCAGCGCGCGGCACAAAGCGCAAATCGGTTTCCAGAAGCGATGCCTTGCGACTGTGCCCGCCGTCAGCTCATAAAAAGGGATTAGCATGTTAACCGCCTAATTAAACATGAAAACGGTTGCCGGCCTCTTCCAAGGTGGAGAAGAAAAACCTGGAGGTCACGAAAACAGCACTCGTGCCAGCGTCGCAAATGCGTGCCGGAGAGACTAGAGATTTTGTAAGGCCTCCGGACGCGGGGACGGCCTCCCGGTTCCTTCCTTGTTCGGTCCACCGCTGCAGGTTGGTATTTCGAAGAGAGAGATTCAAAAGAAACGGGAGATAACATCCTGAACCTGGAAGCCCTTGAGTGCTATTTGGAAGAGATCCCCAAAGATCATCCAGTCCAACCCCATTCAGAGAGGCAGAAATGCACCCTCCCTTTGAGAGATGGCCGGTCTACTTAAAAACCTCCAAAGAAGGAGGAGACTCCACCTAAGGTTGGAAGAGACCTCAAGGGCCAGCCGTTGCAAACCCATTCGGCCACGCAGGGGGAAACAATCAAAGCCTTCCTAACAGATGGCCATCCGGCCAGAAAAACAACCTCCAAAGAAGAAGAATCCACCACATTGAAACAGCAGCGGATTCCGCAGTCAAACTGCTCTTATCCCCAGGAATTTCGTCCTAAGGTTTTGGTGGAACCTATTTTCCTGTAGCTTGAAGCCATTGCTCCTCGTCCTAGTCTCTGGAGCAGCAGAAAACGAGCTCCCTCCATCTTCCCTATGGCATCCTTTCAAATATTTAAACATGGCTACCATGTCACCCTCTTAATCTTCTCTTTTCCAAGCTAAACATCCCTAATTAGCTGTCAACCTCTTGCTCCGCTTAAATTCCCTTCCAAAGACTCTCCCTCCAAGGACAATTCCGCTTTAACACCCTGTAATGAAATCCAAGGAAAGGGAAAGGCCTGTAAGCCATAAAGCCCTCTGAGGAATGGCTGAGGGAGCTGGGGATGTTTAGCCCAGAGAAGAGAAAATAAAGAGACAGGGATATGATAGCTATGTTTAAATACTTAAAACCATACCATATCTAAGAGGGAACAAGTCTGTTTTCTGCTGCTCCAGAGACTAGGACACGGAGTAATGGATTCAAACTTAAAGAAAAGACATTCTACCTAAACATTTACAAAGAAACTTCATGTTGAAGATGGAGCAAGCTTGTTTTCTGCTGACCCAGAGACTAGGACACGGAGCAATGGAGTCAGACTACAGGAAAGGAGGTTCCACCTAAACATTAAGAAGAACTTCCTTATGGTAAGAACAGTTTGAAAGTAGAATACGCTGCTGCCTGAATGGAGTGTGGTGGAGTCTCCTCCTTCTTTGGAGGTTTTTAAACAGAGGCTGGATGGCCACCTGTCAGGAATGCTTGTGTTTTCCTGCATGGCAGGAGAGGTTAAATTCAATGGATTCTGCAATTTTAAGTGAGTTCATAGAATCATAGAATCATAGAAATGTAGAGTTGGAGAGACCCCAGGGGCCATCCAGTCCAACCCCCTGCCATGCAGGAACACCCTCAAAGCACTCCCGACAGATGGCCATCTGGCCTCTGCTTAAAAACCTCCAAAGAAGGAGACTCCACCACACTCTGAGGCAGCCTATTCCACGGCCGGACAGCCCCGACCGTCAGGAAGTTCTTCCTGAGGTTCAGGTGGAATCTCCTTTCCTGCAGCTTGAATCCATTGCTCCTTGTCCTGGTCTCTGGAGCGGCACAAAACAAGCCCTCTCCCTCCTCCACATGGCATCCTTTCAAATATTTGAACATGGCTATCATGTCCCCTCTTAACCTTCTCTTCTGCAGACTGAACATACCCAGCTCTCTAAGTCTATCCGCATAGGGCTTGGCTTCCAGGCCCTTCACCGTTTTGGTCACCCTCCTCTGGACCTGCTCCAGCTTGACCATGTCCTTCTTGAATCGGGGTGCCCAGAACTGGACACAGTATTCAAGATGAGGTCTAACCAAAGCAGAGTAGAGTGGTACCGGTGCCTCCCTCGATCTAGACACCATACTCCTATGGATGCAGCCGAGAATCGCATTGGCTTTCTTGGCTGCCGCATCACACTGCTGACTCATGTTCAGCTTGTGGTCTATTAGGACTCCTAGATCCCTTTCACACGTACTGCCATCCAGCCAGTTGCCTCACATCAAGCAGGAATGGTCACACAGAGGCACGGTTTGCTTGCCAAGGAGCCTTTGCTCATGCCGCCATCCTTCCTCCCATGGGTGTTTTCCTCCCACTCTTAATTCTTTTAGAAAATTGAGATGGTAAGTCTTGCTGGGCAGGGAGTTCTCTTTATTTGGTTATGCAACACTATAAAAAAAAATGCCTGGCACATTCACTGTCTGGTGATACCTGAACTGCAACTCAATCTCTCCAGGAGTTTGCAGAGGGAAAACGAAGTCCCTCTTGCTCGCGTTCACAGTTTGCTTTTCCCGGCAAAGATTAGCCCGAGAGGAGGTTTTCGTTGCCGTCTTTGCAAACTGAGAAGGGTTTCAGACAACATGCAATTTGCACCACTTCATTTGCTGCTGAGAGGGTAAACCCAAAAGGTCCTCCAGGGTGGCAGAAGCAGTCAGAACTCATTACCACTGCTTAATATAAGAAATTCTTAAGTCTAAGATTCAGTTTAAACCTGAATTGTTTTTGCTGGGACTGCTAGATGATCGGATAACAAGACCGATAACGATATATGACTACAGTGGCAAGACTTTTGCACGCACGGAAATGGAAATACTCCACCGTACCAATTGGAGAAGGATGAATATCGAAGTTATTTGTCAGGGAGGAGATGGACAACTTTAATATGAAAAGAAATATTTTGAAAAAACAATGGGACAAGGTTATAAGATTCAAACTTGGGGTGCCTAGTTCAGGGAAAAGGGGGAACATTTTGACTCCACGCAAGCAGAAGGAAAGCAATGCAGCAAGACACAGAAACCCATTTCCTCTGGAAAAGGAAATTTCTAATTTCCTGGTGATGGGCTCGAAGATTTATTAGGTGTGAACCTTCAAAAGCCAGTGTGGTCCAGGAACGGGGCTGTGTAGCTCCACAAATATTGGAAAAAAGGAACGTATTGTCCACAACACAGAAACAGGAGAGAATCAATGGCACAAAATTTACAGAAGACCTGCACAGGTTGCAATCCTGCCTCAGGGTGTATCTCAGGGTGTACCTCGGGCACACACTCTCAGCCCCCAGAAAATCCCTTGACAGGTTTGCTCAAATTGGCATTTGGAGTTTCCTTTGTTTGAGTTTAAATTTTTTTTTTAACCCCAAGCATTAGCAACATCCAGTCTTTGACAGCACAAATTTTAGAACAGCTGGCAAGACGCTAGCAGCCCTTTGGAAACCAGTTTAATCAAAGTCAAAGGGGATGCCTTTTCGATCCTGGCTAAATTAGAACTGTCTTCCGTTCAGTTTTGCGTTGCCCCGGTCTCTCTCTTGCGGCTCCCTGCTTCAAATAACCGAATTATTTCCCCTACCGCCTTTGGTTTCATTTAAAGGTCGAAACCGTGGGGTTTGTTTTCTCCACCGAAGCCACAGAAATGTGTGTCAGAGCAAGGGACGGGCAGCTTAGCTTCCCTCTCAGCCCCAGAAAACCCTGTGATAGCTTTGCTTTAGGGTCACCAAAAGTCAGAAATGACCGGAAGGCACACAGCAACACATATATGGCAGCCAGCAAGACGCAGAGGTTTGAGAGTTAGACCGTGACTTGGGTTCGGTTCGGCCACGGAAACCCACTAGGTGACCTCGGGTGCATCACACACTCTCAGCCGCACGATAGGGTCACCGTAGGTCGGAAAAGACTTATTGATCGCCAGCAGAGGTACGTGCTGCAGACTCCAAACCGTGGCTCTTGGGTTTTGTGGTTCCGAAAGGGCGGCGGCGGCAGGGAAGCTCATGCGGAGGTTAGTAGCGCGGAAGAGTGTTCCCACCCATGCTTTTGTCCACCACCATCACCACACACAAAGGACCCGCGGACTAACCTACTTGGAAGTCTCAAATGCAGACAGGTCTTCTGCCCTGGGCTTGAGGCTAAACCAGTAAGAACAGGAAACAAACGTTAAGAGAGGTCGACCGTGAAACCGAGAAAGCCAGCATCCCCTACATTTTGGCCGACAGCTTGTCTAATCCAGGGGCCACCATCCCCTGCCTTGCCGCCAACCAAGTTTCTGCCATGCAAGAAGACGCGATCAAAGCTCTCCCTTCGAGAAGTTCATCCGGTCTCTGTTTAAAAACCTCCAAAGGAGGAGACTCCATCACGCTCCACTGAAGCAGCCTTATTCCACTCTTGAACTGCTTTTGTACCCTCACGAATTTCTTCCTAGGGTTTAGAAGGAATCTCTTTTCCTGAAGTTTTGAAGCCACTGCTCCATGTCCTAGTCTCTGGAGCAGCAGGAAACAGGCTTGCTCCATCCTCCATATGACATCCCTTCAAATATTTAAACATGGCTAACATGTGTCTCCTTTTAACCTTCTCTTCTCCAGGCTAAACATTCCCAGCTTCCTAAGCCGCTCCTCAAAGGGCTTTAGGGTTTCCAGGCCTTTTTTGGTCACCCTCCTCTGGACATATCCCAGCTTGTCCGTATCATCCTTGAACTGCGGGGCCCAGAAATGGACACGAGACTCCAACTGGGCTCTTTGCACATATTTCTGCAAGGTTCTGTGTGGGCTTTTCTTTCCACATGCAAAGGCAAATTTTTCCTTTGCATCACAAAAGGCTCGAGAGGGGATTATCTCCACTCCTCGACCGTACGTGCTCCTTTCATTCAGAGCGTGATATATCAATTAGGGTGATACAAGAAGCACAGCTGTTCGGTGGAAAGAATCTCAAGAGAGAGACAGGGGGAGAGAGAGAGAGAGAGACAACCCAGTTTTGCTGAGCAAATGTTCAGCATAGTGAAACACGACAACAGAGGAAGGGAGGTTCCCGTTGGACTACATTTCCCAGAAGTCCCCAGCCAGCACAGCCAACCGGGGTGGGATTCTGGGATAACAAAAATCTGACAGCACAGGGAATCTCCCCAGGCTGACCCCCGGGTAGGTGCAATTTACTATTCCCCCATTGCAGATGCTCAGGCCTGGAAGCCGAAAGAGCAAGCGATTTTGTTTAAGGCGCGCACATGGAAGAGGAGCCAAGCTTTCCGACTTCATAGGAAGCCACTGCTCCATGTCCTAGTCTCTGGAGCAGCAGGAAACAGCCCCGGGGTGGCTGGTCACTAGCCCTGGGGTGGCTGGTGGTTTCCATACGCCACTGGGCCAGTCCGTTTAATCCAGGACTGCAGCTGAACTTGAGAGCTCTCCGGTCAGTTTAATCCAGGACTGCAACTGAATTATTTCAGAGAGCTCTCCAAGGTTCTCGTTACGGGAGTATATTTTATTAAGGGTTTTTCAAAGTACGGTGGGCCCTCGGTATCCACTAGGGTTTGGTTCCGGGACCCCCAGGGACACCAGAATAATTCGTTGGACGCCGAAGTCCCATTATGTGCAATAGGGTAAAATGGTGTCCATTAAATAAAGTTGCAAACTCCAACTTGGCTTTTTGTATTTTTGGAATATTTTCAAGCTGTGGTTGGTTGAATCTGTGGGTACAGAAGCCCAGGATACAGAGGGCCAACAATAGTAATAGTAGTAGTAATAATAATAATGATGATGATAACAGGGTTGGAAGAGAAGCCTCGCAGCCCATCGAGTCCAACCCCTGCTCGGAGCAGGATTAGGGTCTCTCTCTCTCTCTCTCTGCACATGGGTCCCCCTCCGTACAGCTCATTTCGGGGAGCCCAGGACTTACCTTCTTAATGGTGTTGTGCTTGCCGGTGCCCCGGTCGTTGTTCTCGTTGTGTAGCACATCCATGGCCGTCTCCCTCTCTTTCAACTTCAGCGCCTCGATCTCCGTCTTCAGCTCGTTGAGCTGCTCCTGCAGGTGCTTGCTTTTCTCCATGTACTCGACCCTGGGAAGAGACACACAGAGGGATCAAGAGAGGGTCGGTCGGCCGGCCGGCCGTTAGCTGCCTTTTCCGCCAACGCAGGGAAAAAAACAGAGACAAGAGGCTTTGCATTTATCAATCCTTGAAGCACGCTGCCCGGGGGATGAAACTGAGGACGATTGTTTGGACTACGACCCTAAGAGGTCGGGGTTTGATTCCCCCTTTGCTCAGCCACGGGGTGACCGGGCGCGTCACAAACTCTCAGCCCCCGTAAAACTCCACGACAGGTTCTCACCTTCGAGTTGCCGTAAGTCGGAAACAACAACTCAAAGGCACACAGCAACAGCAAGGAGGCAAAGTTAAGAAACCGCCGGGCTCGAGGGCACGCTGAACCGCCGAAGGTTTTCTGCGTTAACCCTCGATTGCGGCGCTGCAGAGACAAAAGGTGACCACGTACTTCTCTTTCTCTATCTCCATCGACAACCGCTTCATGTCAGTATCCTTGAAATCGAAGGAGAGGCTTTCGCTGATGAGGCCGTACGCCGGCAAGTCGGCGGGCAGCGCGGTTGTGCTCGAATTCATCGCCTGCTAAAGGCAAAACCAGGATTAATGGAGATGGAAAGTTCACAGCAGTCACCTGCCCAGCCCCAAGTTTTAGCAAAGAAGCCGCCACTGACCCTGGCCAAAAAAACAAACAAACCCCAAGATACGCTCCTGCGGGCTCCACAATTGCCCTGGCACCATCGGTCACTTAACCGGCAGCGTTCTTGGTCTCTCGTTTCATGCTGATAAGAAAATATGGCTGGTCTCACCGTGGGGAAACAAACTGACTTCTCAAAGCCAGGGAAGGAGTGGAACCATTCTCTGTATGTAATGTATGTTATAAATAAGATCAGTGGCAAACTCCCTGCATGAAAAGTGGCATTTCTGTTACTTATTTACACACACACACACACACACACACACACACAGAATATAAATAAGATCAGTTATAGAATATAAATAAGATCAGTGGCAAACTTCCTGCATGAAAAGTGGCATTTTTGTTATATATATTTTGTTATATATATTGCTATAGATAGATAGATAGATAGATAGATAGATAGAAAGAATATAAATAAGATCAGTTTTAGAATATAAATAAGATCAGTGGCAAACTTCCTGCATGAAAAGTAGCATTTTTGTTACACACACACACACACACACACACATATAAAGAATATAAATAAGATCAGTTATAGAATATAAATAAGATCAGTGGCAAACTTCCTGCATGAAAAGTGGCATTTTTGTTATTTTTATTTTTATATATATATATATATATATATATATATATATATATATGTTATACATATATTTTTGTGTGATATATATATAGATGTATAGATACACACACACACACACACACACACACAAAACAAAAATTCCACTTTTCATGCAGGAAGTTTGCCACTGATCTTATTTATTTTCCATATTTATATCCCAGCCAAAGACTCCTAACAGGGTAATGCTGAAAAACACGCATGGAATTCAGCTGGCCGTCCACATTCACTGGGGTTTGGGCCTCAAAATGCAAATATCAAATTCTTATATCAGTACTCTCTTTCCCTGTACTCTGAAGCCATTGCTCCATGTCCTAGTCTCTGGAGCAGCAGAAAGTGAGCTTGCTCCTTCTTCCGTGTGACATCCCTCCAAATATTTAAACACGGCTACGATGTCACCTCTTAAGCTTCGCTTCCCTAGGTTAAATCTACCCAGCTCCCTAAGCTGGTCCTCATAGGGCTTCGTGGTTCCAAGGCCTTCTACCATTTTGGTCGTCCTTCACGGAAACGTTCCAGCTTGTCCACCTCCTCCTTGAACCGCAGTGCCCGGAACCGGACACCGGATTCCTCCAGGTGAGGTTCGACCAAAGCATAACAGAGTGCCGGCGTGAATTCCCTTGACTCCTATTCCTGCACGGCAGAGGAGGGCTGAACTAGGTGGTCTTAGGGGTCTCCTCCAGCTCTTCGATTCTACGAACCGTCCGCTCTGTTGGCTTCTCCCGTCCATCCGTCCACCTGCTCCCAACAGGTGACATATTTCCACCTGAACAGCCATGTCTGTGAACCTCTGCCAAACTCATCAAGGGGCCCGAGAAAGCTGCTTCTGGCCGGAGACCAGCTGAAAACTTGGCTACCCCACAACGGAAAGAGAACAAGTGTTTGTTCCCTAGATTTCTCTGACCGAGCACCCAAGCTCTGGGGCCTCGCTGGCTCGAGACAGCCCTGCCGTCCTTCCCCGCGCGCGCGTGCTCTTAAAAGCCTTCCCCTTGTTTGCAGACAGCCTCGGAGAATCCGGAGGAAAAGCCATTAAATCCCAGCCACCTTTGTTCTGCTTGTTTAAACGCTCACTCGGGGCGACGCAGGAGCCGAGACGAATTGCCACAACGAAAAGAGAGCCTTGGTTAACGGCTGGAGAAGCAACCTGTTTTCAGAGTTTATTTGTGACCGCACAGCAGCGGTGTCGCTGGGATTGGTGTTACCTTCCTACGGAGCCTTTTCCATCCAAGAGCCGGAATTTGGGGTTCTGATCTACCCACCCGACCCTGTATGCAAAGGCTATCTCATATAGTAATATGAAAAAAAGGAGGCGGTCATCCTACACGAAGCTATATGGGCTCTCATGGAGGGGAAAAGAAGAAAAATGGGGCAGGCAGTCATTTTGTTATCACCCTCCTCGGACGGTGTTGCCTCCAAAAATCCCCTGGTGATGCTAATAAATAACAGCCCTAACCTCACCACCTCCTTTTGTTAAAAAAGAGTTAATAGCTTAAAGTGAAAAGAATCATAAAATCGTAGAGTTGGAAGTCAGCAAGTCAAAAAGCAAATTAAAAAAAAAATAGAATAGCTCCAAGGTTAATTGTGTTGACTCTCACCTTTAACAAATAGATGGATGGATGGATGGATGGATGGATGGATGGATGGATGGATGGATGGATGGATGGATGGATGCATAGATAGATAAATGGATGGATGGATGGATGGATGGATGGATGGATGGATGGATGGATGGATGGATGGATGGATGCATAGATAGATAGATAGATAGATGGATGGATGGATGGATGGATGGATGGATGGATGGATGGATGGATGGATGGATGGATGCATAGATAGATAGATAGATAGATAGATAGATAGATAGATAGATAGATAGATAGATAGGTAGATAGGTAGATCTATCTATCTATCTATCTATCTATCTATCTATCTATCTATCTATGCATCCATCCATCCATCCATCCATCCATCCATCCATCCATCCATCTCCAAGAGTTAAGAAACCTCCTCCAGATCTGAGTGAATTTTGGGGATGGGTTAGCCTAGCTGAACTTAAGATGAAAGAAAGCATCTTCATCAATTCTGGTCTGTCCCTAAACTGATAAGTGGGAGAACCCTATATAGAATTTCTGCAGAAAATAAAAGAAAAAAAAGAAAATGATTTGGTAACTTTGGGGTTTGACAACTAGTAAAACTTGGTTACCAGAAGAAGTAAATGATGTAATTGTCAGAGAAGGAGGTATGATTATATTATATGCATGTACAACTGCTGAAAAGGAAGTTGTTATCGATGCTTTCTTCTTACCTATCCGTCTACCTATCTATATTTTAATATCCTACACTTGATGGCTAATAAACACAAGAGTTTTAACACCGGGCAGCCTTCAGCTCTCCTGGCAAAGCCCGTTGCTTTCTAGTTTAATTGGACGCCTTGTGATTTTCTCCTACCCAGAAGATGATGATTTTAAAAAAGTCAACCACCTGCTCAAAGCTCCAGGACCAGATGCCAGCATTTCAGTAACTCAGAACAGACTGATTAAACTCACGCAAAGCTCTCAGCAGGGAAGACTTGTTAAGGACTCTTAATATTAAGAAGCAATGTCGGGGACTTTTGTGTGTGTGTGTGTGTGTGTGTGTGTGAGTTGTTGTTGCCATTTTAAGGAAGATTTTCACAGATTTTTACTGGCAATTCAGGCACTGATACCAAATCCCTAAGAATCCTTACTGTGTAGGAGGACTTGCTGGTGATTTCTAGGAGTTTCTGCTTGGCTCTCCGCTCCGAGTCACGCGCCTCCTGCAGGTCCTGCTTGAGCTGGTCAGCCTCCTTCGCCCTGCATGCGGAAATGACACAGAAGAGGAGTCGGGGTGGGAGAGTGCGGAGAAACCGGGACGTGAGCCGTCCTTGGCGGGCCGGGCGAGTGGAGGAGGAGGGCCAGAGGTGAGTTTTTAAAGGGCTCCATGGCCAGTTAAGAAGGAAGCTTCCTTGGAAAAGAACTGCTGGAGGTGGAGGGTGTTGGAGAAGCGCACAGATAATCAAATCCATGGAAGCCAAACCTGCAAATGTGGAGGAACTGACTGTACATCGAAAGCCTGTTTAAAGCAAAAAGGTCTTTGCCTGCTGGCAACAGGAAACCAGGCAGGGACTTCCAAAGGATGAGAGCGGCCACCGAGAAGGTCCCGTCTCCCCGTGTCCTCACCAAGTGAGTCTGGGACGGCAGCAGAACAGAGAGAAGGCCTTTTCCTGCCGATCTTAAGACTCTGGCAGGTTTGCATGGGGAGACACAGTCTTTCCGGGAGCTGCTCAAGAATTACAACCTGCTGCGGTATCCTCCGAAGGCTTCCAACACCATTAATTAAGTTTGTTGCCTCTAGCTATTCAGTGGAATTCATTACTGTCCCCCGTGTTCCCGTATCTCTCTCCAATCTTTCCCTCTCCCTCCTGCCTAATCACGAGGCTGGCGCTCTTATCTGGCTTCCGCGAGCCTCCGAGCACGCGTCATAAATTGCATTCATTAGCGGGTAAACAAACAATAGCCTTAAAACTCCATCCTGCTTTTTTTTTTTGTTTGTAATCCCCCGCGTCCCTCCGATCCTATATGTGTTTTGGCTGCAGTCTTCTCGTATTTGGCAACTTTCTCTGCAGCTCTTATTTGAGTGCTTTGCTCGCCAAGCACCGGGGATTCTTCGGAAACGGGAGGTCTGCTTACTTACTCTTTTTCCTCTTTCTCCAAAGTCCCACCCACGTTCTGCCTGGAAAATTTTAGAAGAGCCTGTCATGTTTGAGGGGTACGCGGTAGTTCTTGAAACCTCAAGAACCCTGATTAAATACCACTTGTCCTTTCTTGCATGGGCGTACGAAAGTGCCCCTAATTGCACCCGACTGGCCTTTGGAAGATAGAAACTTCTCCGGAGAGATATATGGTCTTAAAACTTTCCCCAGAAAACAGTTTTGTTAGAAAAAATTAAAAATCTTTTATTCCTTTATTATATCATGATCCATGGGGAAAATGGAGAGATGAGACCAGGGCTTGATTCCAAAGGGGTGACCTTGGGCATGTCACACACTCTCAGCCCACAGAAAACCCCATGATGAGTTTGCCTCGAGCTTGCCAGAAACACCTTGAAGGAACAGAAAAAACAAAAACAAGTCTCCGAGACCTCCACCGAGGTTGGAAGCATACCGGCGGGACCTGCTCCCCGTCTTACCTCCGCTCGGACTCCTCGGCCATCTTCAGCGCCAGCATCTCCGCCTCCAGCACTTTTTGCTCCATCAGCCGCTTTTCCTCTTCCGTCCGGATGGCGGTGGCCTTGATCCGCTGCATCTCCTGCTCCGCTTCGGCCGCTTTCTGAGCCAGGAGCTTGGCTTCCTCTTCCGTGATCTGGGCTTTTTCGGCCAGCAAGTCCGCCGTTTCTTCTGAGCGCATCTGCTCAAAGAGGAGGGAATTAAATATCAACGCAGGAATGGTTCCCTGCTCCAGGGGGTTAACGCCCACTGCCAACCACGGGCTGAGAGTGTGTGATGTGCTCAAGGTCATCCAGTGGCTTTCCACAAGCGGGGAATCGAACACTTGTCTCCAGGGTTGCAATCTAACCCCCAAACCACTACATTAAGGGGGAGAAATACCCCATGGTTTTCTTCTGATAATAAAATGGAAGAATCCCAAAGGGACATTCAGACTGTTTCCCACCATGGATTCAACCCTTCTCCCTGCAATCTCCCACCCCAGCAACCTGAGGAGACCTACCAAGGCCTCGTTCGCCATTGACGCCTCTTCTTTTAACTGCAACAGCCTTCTCTCCAACTCGTCTCTGGTTCTCTCAGCCTCTTCCCTCATCTGCTTCTCTCGGGCTAAACGCTGCCGTTCCATCTGGAAGACGGACACAGGAAAGAAAGCGCGTTAAGGGAAACCCACAAACTGTACGTATTCTGGGCTCAAAAGAAATCCAATTTATTACGACTAGGCAAGTGATGAAACTCATATACAGGCTGAGCATCCCTTATCCAGAAACCCAAAATACAAAAACCTGGGGAAAAAAAAACACCTATCAGGAAGTTCTTCCTAATGTTTAGATCAAATCACTTTTCTTGAAGCCATTGGTCTGTGTCCTAGTCTCTGGAGCAGCAGAAAACAAGCTTGCTCCATCCTTCATATGACATCCTTCCAAATATTTAAATATGGCCATTCTCTTCTGCAAACTAAACACACCCAGCTCCCTAAGCCACTCCTCAGTGGGCTTAATGGTTTCCAAGCCTTCTATGGTTTTGGTTGCTGTCGTTTTGGTTCTTTCAGCTTTTGTCCATATTCTTCCTGAACTGTGGTGCCCAGAACCGGGCACAGTATCCCTCCAGGTGGGGTCTAACGAAACCAGAACAGAGTGGGACTATTGCTCCCCTCAACATAGATACTACACTGCTATTAATGCAGCTGTTCCAAAGAATCCTTCCAGCTACTCAGGTTAGAGATTAGAAGCGATCCCAAAACAAGCAGACTTCAGAGTTCAGGAAGCCAGCCTGCTTGACTTATGGAATTAACGCTGAACCGGATTCAAGTCTTCCAGCCCACAAACCCAGAGGGAATACCTAAGCCCAGCGTTTCAGTCTCTCGGGCCCAAGCAAATCCAAGAAGCGGGGCTTCCACCTATCTGCGCAACCCTCTAGCAGCTCACTCGAAAGGGGCCGTCTATATTCCGGGCAGCGCGGTTACAGATTTCGGCTGCGTAGGTTTCAGCAAGCAGAAAAGGTCTACAAGCAGAAAACAATGATTCACACAATCCAATTTGCTGATATCTGCTCGTTGCCTCCGTGCTGCTCGCTCGCTTGCACTGTGTCTGCCGGCTCGGCTGACCCGCTGCCGAGAAAAGGAGGACAGGCCCAGAATTAGCATGCAGGCGGCATGCGCCAGGATGTCGGCGTGCATTCTATCACCATCTAATTAGGACACCGAGCACACGGCTCCCCCGGGCCTCGTCTTCGCTGTAACCAACTTCCCCAAGACGCAGCCAAGTTCCTAACGCCATCAGCGCACGGGGATGTGGACGGGCGGGTGGCACCTTTTAAGGAGAGTGTGCGCCCACGCAATGCGCCTGTGCTCACCTACACCCCCTGCACAGAGCGTGTTCTCCGTAAGTATCTTTGCAGCAAGCTTTAAGAGCCTTTTATCTCTTTTTAATTGGCATTCTACTCTTTTGCTGAGCTGCAATGGCTGCAAATAGTTTAACTGTACCTTAATATCCGTTTCTCCTATGTTCCTAACTATTGTTGTTCTGTGCTTTCAACCCTATCACAGAGTTTTCCGGGGCTGAGAGTATGTGATGTGCCCAAGGTAACCCGGTAGGTTTCCACGGCTGAGCAAAGAGGAATCGAATCCCGGTCTCCAGGGGTCTGCAATCTAAAGCTCAAATCATTACGCCGCGCCGGCTACGAGCACGGTTGACACACTGACTATTGTTATCTTAGAAAAACAGTCTTGCTAGGAACCAGCATCTGCTTCTTTGTTGTCTCTGTGCCTCACACAAATGGGTTTTCACGCCCGCTCATTTTTAGATTTATTAGAGAACAAGGACCTCACCTCCCCAGCCCAGCCCCGTCCTTTTACTCTGCACGTGGTCCTTTCCTTGTGGCTTTGCTTTAGTGCTAGGTAAAGCGGGTTTACTCTGTTGACTGTAATAAATTCCAGCTGACCACTAGGGAATTGTAGCATTCAAGTGGCATCCCTTCCGAATACTGCAGAACAATGCCATGTGAATTTTTTGTTCCCTGCCTTTGCCAGATGACTGTAGAGTTCAGCATATTCGTGAAACCGGTCTGAAACCCACACCAATGTGGAAAGCTACCTGAGGGGAGCACTTTCAAAACGAGTGCTTTCCCTCAACCCAATAAAAATTCTGCTCCCCTTCCCGTAAAATCTTCCTTCGGTCCCCAAACCTCTAGCTTTGAAGAGGGTGCGGCTTTGGGAACTATTTACATTTAGGGCTTTCCCTATGCGCTGCCTTCCATTGACCTTGTTTTAACTATGCTTTTTTTTAGCTGTTGTGAGCCGCTCTGCGTCCCAACTTGGGAAAAAAGCAGGGTATAAATAAAGATAAAAACAGTAATTTGGAAAAGAAAAGGAAACCAGAGGCACCAAACCCTCTCCATCTCACCTGCTTCCGGGCCTTCTCCTCCCTCGCCTGGGCCTTCATCTGCTGGACTTCCAGAGAGTCTGCTTTTCTCCTCCTCATGAACAAGTCGTGGTTTCCAATACACAGCTGGAGGATCTGCCCCAGCCAACGCGAAGGGGAGAAGGAAGAACGAGGTCTTGTTAGGAGCGCACGGCGTCCGCACAGCATTCTTGTTCTCTCTCTGTCCCACAGAGCCGTGTGGAACCCACCCCGTGGAAGGCCACCTCTTCTGGCAGTGCCGTTTCGAGACACAAAAAGGAGCATCGGGGAGGGACCCCTGCTCCAGCCCTGTCTTGCAATCCCCTTAGGAACGTGGAAGCGTAGGAACACAGGTAGCCCCCTCACACTGAGCCAGGCTGAGCTCAACACAAGTTGAGCATCCCTTATCTGGAATTCCGGCATCCGAAATGCTCCAAAACCCAAAACGCTTGGAGCCGCGACACGTACATAGCCGTACCGCCGTTTGCAGGGCCGGAGAGAGACAAGAGGATCTCTGAAATGGCGGCGATCCACATCTTCCAACATTGCATGAGCCTCGTATCTCTCTCCAGCCAAACACACACAGACAGTGCCTCCACATTTGTGGGTCTGGCTTTTATGGATTTGATTACTTGTGAGTTTCTCCAGTCCTCGTCCCCCAAGCTCAGGCACTTCTTTTCCTCTCAGCTGCTCCAATGAGGCTGCACAGATCTTTAAACACCCACCTCTGGTCCTCCTCCTCCTCCTCCTCCATTAGCCACTTGCAGATTGCAGCCCAATTTCTCCGCACCGCAATGCCCCTCCCCACATTCAAGGAAGGAGGCAAGCAAGAGAGAAGAAAATATAGGGCCACCGTGCCAACCCAACACCTTTCCCTCTCCTTTCCCTGACCTGGTTTGGATCCTGGGTGTCCCCTTCCCTAAGACACACACATTTTGATATTTGTGGTTTTTCCACTTTACATGGGGGTCCCGTGCCCCTAACCCTAGCAAATGTGGAGCCGACCACCCCTCCCCACATTGCCACTGGGGCTTTACCCACCAGCTTGTTCACACGAAGTTTAGAGGAGTTGAACTTGAAGACATCGATCTTCTTATCCAAAGGCTTTATTGTGAACTGGAGGGGAGGAGAGAAGGAATCAGTAAACTCAAAAGATTGGTTTTAAAAAGAATAAATTAAAGGTGGAAAAGGATGCAGTGTCATGGCCAAGCCAGGTCCACACGTGGTCCACCTGACTCAACGGTTCTCAAACTGGATGGCCCTCGGGGGTCTCTTCCAGCTCTGGGATTTTACGATGCCTTGTGGACCAAAGGCTGGGAATTGCCGGTCGTGTGTGAATCACAGGACTGTTCCCAGTTGTTATATTAGGAGACGAGGCGTGCCTTTTACTTTCCTATAAAAAGCTCCAAGTTAGCAGTGTTTTTAATTAAGTATTTCTGCCTGCCACGGGGTTGGACTGGATGGCCCTTGGGGTCGATTCCAACTCCGGCACAAGAAAGCTGTCTTTTCCGAAAGGGTCGACCCGGCTTGCCTTCAGATGAGGATTACGGGTTTGCTTTGAAGGTTATCTAGCTAAGAGAGGGTGGAAACAACTCTCCTTCAATTCCGCTCTTCCAGCCGGCCCCCGGCTTGCTGCCCTGCATGGCCACGGCGGGGGGAACCAGGGCGAGCCATGCCAGTTCCCAGGCGGACGGTGGATAATTGGTACACTCGATTAAACACCTCTCTGATGTGCCGGTGCAGCTGTCCCAGGCTTCTATTAAGCCCGCGTGCTATCGTGTCCGATCTAACTTGCAGCCGTCTTATTAGAGGGATTATTGACACGATGAAAGATGACAGAGCTTCTCCCTTGAGGGGCAGGTCTATTACAGCCTATTATGTTTGAAAAGTCTAGCAGACAAGGGCTGCCAATTCCTCCAGGAGGAAAACTTCAGCTGTGTACAGGTAAGCATACACACACATACACAAAGAGCTTTGGCTTTGCTTTTTTTCTTCTTTCACCGTAATAGGATTATTTATCCAAATACATTTTTGGAGGGGAAAAAATAATAATAAAGAAGCCATCATGAGCTAATTTGCTTGCGGCTTCAGCAATAAAAGTAACTGATGCGGAACGTTTTAATCTCTTTCCCCTTACGGGATAATGCTTACTTTATCCATCCTGCCACTCCATCAAAAAATAAAAATAAAACCCCAGCACTGCTAATTTCTCCTACGGATCATTATTGCATTTTGGTCTTGCAAAACTCCTGTTGGGATTCTCCTGCTTTTAGACGCCCCGTTTATCTGACGACTCGCTCTCTTGACACTTCCAAATTAAGGACAAGTCCCATTAATTCCACACGGGTTCCACTGTTCCGTCAGCTCTCCTTGCCTACAGAGGCTCCTTTGCATGCTTGCTGCTTGCAAAAAAGAGGTGAGGGGGAATAAAAAAGTGCTAATCTGGCTGGGAGATTTTGCAAGCAGCACATATGCGATCAGTCCCATGTGAGCCTCCATAAGTCCTTCACGGTCCCTACAATATAGTTCACGGGCTCTGCTTTTCAACCATTTCCATTTTCTGTGTCAGATAAATGAGGGAAGCCTGTAGTATCCGGTTGTGGGAGAACCTTTCTTTACCTTAAACCTGTTAAAGTGCCGCCACTGGTTTTTAAAAACTACAGAACCCAAGACTGGTGGGGAATTATCTGCGGTGTCGGTGGACAAATGGGATCCAAGGACACTGGTGACATATAAACACAAGGGGAAGGACGCTTAAAAGTCCATCTTAACAAGTGTCTGCCAGGCTGAGCAAATTTCATTTCAAGCCAGCAAGTCAAAAGGCAGTAGCTCCAAGATTAAGTGTGTTGACTCTTTATCACCTTTAACAAACACACACACACACACACACACACACACAGAAGCCCTAGAGTTAAAAAACTTCCTCCAGACCTGTGTGAATTTTGGGGACGGGTTAGCCTAGCTGAACATAAGAGGGGAAAAAAGGACCTTCATCCATTCTGCTTTACTTAAGATTTGTACAAAGACCGGTACAGTGGAGTGATCTGAGCACCGGAATACGACTCCGGGAGACCAGGGTTCCTGACAATCCCCCTCTGTTCACCCGTGGAAGCCCACTGTGCGACCCTGAGCAAGTCACACTCTCTCAGCCTCAGAGGAACGCAAAGGCAAACCTCTTCTGAACAAATCTTGCTTTTCTGAGAGCCGCTACAGTATAGTAGTTTGAGTGTCAGACTACAGCTCTGGAGACTAGGGTTTGAACCCCTCTCTGCTCAGCCAAGGAAGCCCACTGGGTGAGTCACACTCTCTCAGCCTCAGAGGAATGCAAAGGCAAACCCCTTCTGAACAAATCTTGCCAAGAAATCCCCATGATAAGCTTGCCTTAGGGTCACTGCAGGTTGGAAACAACTTTGTAGGCACACAACAATACCCAAAAGCAGGGCCTTGCATGGGCTGTGGGTAGGCTCGCCTACCTCCTTATCGCTGTAGGAGACATTACGAATCTCATTCCACGGGAAAGAAATCTTGGGGGTCAGCTTGTTTTCTGGATCATAGATATGGAGACCCAAGGCATCCACTCCAAGCAGGAGTTCGGTTCCCTTCTTGTTCTGCAGGAAAGAAAAACCACAAAGATTCAGGTTGAAGCAGGCCTGACAAAAAGGAGATCTTTTTTTTTTTTCACCTTACTTTATCCAACCTTGGCTTAGAGGTTTGCTGCAGCAACCTGGTCAGATTTGGGAGGGGAGCGAGGAGGAGGCTGAGAGGGGAAAAAAACCCAAAAACAACGTCCGGCATTTTTCCAAAGCAGAGTCTCACTGCAGTGACAGTGACTCATCCGTCCCTCTCGAGACAACTCCCCAACGGCCCTTCCTGGCTGCAGGTGAAGCTACAACGTGAAAGCTGCCAGCAGAGCAGAAGTTTCCCCATAAAAAGAAAAAAATCTTCCCTGCAAAACCCAGTTGGAACAAAACGGACCTAGACTATATGAAAGTCTGTATCTCTCCATACAAACCTGCCCAGGGTTTTAAGATCTGTAGGGCTTTCTCTTGGGAACACTGCCTTCCCAGGCTTGCTTGGTGAAGACACACGAGGGACAGGGCCTTTTCGGTGGCCGCTCCCACCCTCTGAAAGCCCCGCAGCTCTCCCTGTTGGAGGGCAGCCTCAAGAGCTGCTCGGCTTCAGGCCACAGCAAAAAAGCCCAATACCTTTATTTAAGGATCAAAGCAACCGCGTTCGTGGAAACATTGCCAAGACTAAAAGACGGCTGCATTTCCAGTACTTGACGAGCATTCGGTGATAAGCTCCAATTTGCCCGTAAAAGTACGCAACCCAAACGGCACGGGGAATCTTACCCGAATTGCAAAGTAGTTCACACCATACATCTCGAGGTCTTGGGCGATCTTGAGGTACTCTATTTCGGCTTCGTCCCTGTAACACCAACGAAAAGCAGAAAGCTGGCAAAGTTGTAAAAGACTATGAGGTGTAGGAAAGAACAGGCTGGAAGAAAACGAGCGTCCAGGGCTCCTCGGATGGGTCCCAACATTTTTGGCATCCACATCTGGAATCCTGACAAAGGATTCTCAGTTCTCCATCGTTTTTCCTTCTTAAGGACTTCTGAGGCCCAGAGGCATTTTCAGTTAATAGAGATCATAGCTGGAGGGCGGCGTGTCTGCTTTGCAGCAGACCAATTTCACAGGGTTTTTTTCCCCCACAGAAGTGATTTTAAAAAATTGTTCTAAAAAGCCAAGAGAAGTCGGGAATCTGGGCAGTGCAGATGCCGTTCCAAGGACGTCTGGGGCTCTTCCGAAAAGCAAGACCCACAAAGATTGACCAACAAATCCCAATCTGCAGTCAAAGTATATTAAGATGGAAGCTTGGAGACAGAAAGATCCCTTCCAGGTACGTACACTTAAAACTAGCGTGTTCCTCATAGAATCCTATAGCTGGAAAAGACCCCAAGGGCTATCCACTCCAACCACATTCTGCCATGCAGAAACACACAACGCTTTGACAGATGGCCATCCAGCCTCTCTTTAAAAACCTCCAAAAATGGAGACTTCGCCACGCGCTCCATGGAGGCAGCAGCAGATTCCACTCTTGAACTGCTCTTACCCTCAGGAGTTTCTTCCTAATGTTTCGACTGAATCTCTTTTCCTGTAGTTTGAATCCACTGCTCCACGTCCTAGTCTCTGGAGCAGCAGAAAACAAGCTTGCTCCATGTTCCCCGTAGAATCCTGCAAGGGTTGTTGAATCCGAATCTGTTCTGCCGTGCAAAAAGACACAATGAAAGGATTTCCCTTTCAAACACTCTGCTTTTCAGATCTGCAGTAGCCTGCTTTTTGTGATTTCTCAGAATCTGGAAAATACATGGCGAGAGGACATGGCAGAAGGGCTAATTTGCGACGACGTTCCTGCTATCGAAGACCCACTCTTTAGGGACCCAAATGCTGTCAATGTCAGCTTCTTTCCCTCTTGTTGTTGTACGCCTTCAAGTCATTTCTGACCTACCGCAACCCTAAGGCAAACCTATCATGGGGTAGCCTGGGGCTGAGAGTGTGTGACACACTCCAGGTTACCGAATAGGCTTCCATGGCCAAGTGGGGAATCAAAACCTTGGTCTCGAAAAAGGAACCCCTGAGTTCACGGCAGGAACAGGTGTTGGAGAAACTCCCAAATAATCAAATCCGTGAAAGTCAAACCTGCAAACGTGGAGGGCCAACCGCGTATGGATTCTGCTTGTAATTGAAAAGGGTCAAAAGAGCAGACTGTCAAAAAGCAGGGGAACATCTGTACCTCTTTCCAGGTTGCAAATTCATTCGGCAGGACAGACGGCAGTCAAGGAGTACACCCAAAATTGTTTGGCTAGAGGAAAATCTTAAAAAAAAAACGGGAAATTGACTCCGCGCAAAAAGCACAGGGCTGACGGAGCCCTCTTGGAATCGGAAAACCAAGCTATTGTTTGTTTGTTCCACCACAAAGAGTTTATCTTTATAAAAAGGATGACATCACAGAATAATGTCAGCGGTTACCGAATTCACGGCAGCGTTTCTCCGCGTTAAAATAAAAATTATCATGTAAATGTGTTCCTTAGATAGCGGTTGTCTAGACGGCGGAGGGCCCCCCGGGACAACTTTCTAACGTCGCCGTGGACCGAAGTCCCTGCCAGGGACGACACACACAACTTCCGTCGCATCTCACAAAAGCCTCCTGCTTCTCTCCATCTCTCTCTCACGCGCACGCACAGTTTGCACGAGGGCAACCGGACACAATCCCAAATAGCTGCCACAAGCGTACAAAGGCACTAAGTGGCAAAGCTGGGGATAAAACACGTGGCTCTTCTACCAACGCCCGTCCGTTCTCCGTGGGCAAAAATGCACACGATCAGACCCACCGACGTGGCTGCACTACAGCCAGCCACCTACACTTGCAAGTTTTCCCTTCATAATTTGCACGTTTCTCCAACCTCAGGTGCCTTTTTTTCCTGGGGGAACCTTTCCTCTCAGTAGCTCCAATCGGGCTGTGTGCAACTCTTCAAAAACCCACCTCCGGTCCTCTTCCTCCTCCACCAGCTGCTTCTTGGCCAGATAAGGACGTATCACGGTCCAATTTCACAGCACCAAAAACCCTCTCCTAATGCCCACCGTACCCAACGATAGAGACGGGCAAGAGAGAGAGGAAGTATAGGGCCACCGTACCAACCCACTCCCTTTCCCTCTCCGTTTCCCGACCTAGTTGATATCTCACTTTTGCAGGGGTCTCTTCCTGACCTGGTTGATATCTCACTTTTGCAGGGGTCTCTTCCCGACCTGGTTGATATCCCACTTTTGTAGGGGTCTCTTCCCGACCTGGTCGATATCCCACTTTTGTAGGGGTCTCTTCCCGACCTGGTCGATATCCCACTTTTGTAGGGGTCTCTTCCCGACCTGGTCGATATCCCACTTTTGTAGGGGTCTCTTCCCGACCTGGTCGATATCCCACTTTTGTAGGGGTCTCTTCCCGACCTGGTTGATATCTCACTTTTGTAGGGGTCTCTTCCCGACCTGGTTGATATCCCACTTTTGTAGGGGTCTCTTCCCGACCTGGTTGATATCCCACTTTTGTAGGGGTCTCTTCCTGACCTGGTTGATATCTCACTTTTGTAGGGGTCTTTTCCTGACCTGGTTGATATCTCACTTTTGCAGGGGTCTCTTCCTGACCTGGTTGATATCCCACTTTTGCAGGGGTCTCTTCCTGACCTGGTTGATATCCCACTTTTGTAGGGGTCTCTTCCTGACCTGGTTGATATCCCACTTTTGCAGGGGTCTCTTCCTGACCTGGTTGATATCCCACTTTTGTAGCGGTCTCTTCCTGACCCGGTTGATATCCCACTTTTGTAGGGGTCTCTTCCTGACCCGGTTGATATCCCACTTTTGTAGGGGTCTCAGATACCCCTAGTCCTAGCGAATGTGGAGGGCTAACTCTGTTCATATTGCTATGAGGAGCTGGGTATGTTTAGCCTGGAGAAGAGAAGGTTAAGAGGGGACAGGATAGCCAAGTTTAAATAGTTCAAAGGGTGTCATGCAGAAAATGGAGCCAGCCTGTTTTCTGCTGCTCCAGAGACTAGGACAAGGAGCAATGGTATTTCAGGAAAAGAGATTCCACATAAACCTTGGGAAGAACTTCCTGAGGGTAAGAGCAGTTTGAGAGTGCTGCCTCAGTGGAGTGTGGTGGAGTCTCTTATCGGCAGATTTTTAAGCAGAGGTTGGGTGGCCGCCTGTCTTCCCACACGGTAGAAGGGGGTTGGACTAGATGGCCCTTGGGGGTCTCTTCCAACTCCAGGATTCTGTGCCAAAGAGCAGCCATGCCCCTCCCAGCCCTTGTGCTGCAAGAAGACACACTCTGTGCAACGCAATAACCTTCTCGAACACGGCAGCTTTTCCGAAACTCACCTGGCTCTCCCCCGATGCTGGCCGTACCAGGCTGTGATCCGTTCCTCCCACATTTCTGGGGTCATCTGGTACAGGTTTATCACCTGGAAAAAGGACACGAAGGAGGACACTGAGCTCACCTGAGCCTCACCTGTCTGGGATGCTCCCTCAACAAGGACCAACGCCATCCCGTGGTCAGAGTCGGGCCACATTTGGAACACAAGACCCACGAAACGGTGCTGTTTGTTGTCTTCTCATCACAGCCACCCGACTTATCTGAATCGGAAGGAGGGCTAGCTGGGCATTTGGATGCGGCGTCTTACCTGTGCTTCCTCACGGTAATAGTAACCCTTATACAGGTTGAGCATCTCTTATCTCGAAATCCGAAAACATCCCAAAACTGGAACTTGTGCTTCCGCCTTCAAGGTGGTGGCTGTATTGCTCCCACTTGTTTGTCTCTCAGATCCTCAGTCTCTCCCCAGCCTTGCAACCCAACAAAGGAGGCGCAGGGCTGGAGAGAGACACCAGGCTCTGTGAAATTCAAGCCTCGTGCTTGTCACGATTCCACGCCTCTCACCGGTTCACGGCTCTCGTTTCTCTCTCTCGAGCCTTCCGCCTCGCTCGTTCGCCGCTCGTGTTCGGCCAACCGCCCCCAGGGCTTGTCTCCAAGCCCACAAACCAGCAAGCAGGAGAGGTCCTTACCCTTTTCGGAAGCAGCTCCTCCTGGGCCAAGAAGCCACGCTTGTGCACGGTGGGATCATAATCTCCGTACTGCAAAGACAAAAGGGATTTGGGGAGTCAGAACCCTTTTGGAAAGGACCAGCTCCTTGCTGATCCGTTTGCAATAGGCCAGGCGGTTCATTCTCGCTTCTTGTTGTGTGTATTCAAGTCATTTCTGACTTCTGGCAACCTTATGGCGAACCTATCAGAGGGTTTTCTGGGGCTGAGAGTGTGTGACGCACCCAAGGTCACCTTCCGTGGCTGAGCAGGGAATCGAACTCTGGTCTCCAGGATCATGGTCCAGTGCCCAAACCACACCATACTGATTTTCATAAGGTGTATATGAAATGTAAACGAATCTCACGTTTAGACTCGGGTTACATCACCAAAATATCTTATTATATAATTGCAAATATTCCAAAATCTTCTAATCTCAAGCATACTAAACATGTACCATTACTATTAGCAGCAGTGCTAACATTAAGATCTTGCACTGGTTTCGAATGCAATATATTGCTGGCCTAGCAACCCAGTCAGCCAGCTTTTTTCCCTAGCTCAGCAAAATCCTGCTGCAAGGAAATTCTGCATTATGCAGTAGCCCTTTACGCAAATTAATTAAATTCAGTTAGGTGAAGCACAGTAACCCTCCATATATCCTGCTGTATAATCACAGCGGGAAGGCATCTGAGAGGCATGGAAGGAAACTCTGTTCCCTCTTCTGAGCTCCAAAAGCAATCTGGCTTTGGGACTCTTATTTATACAGTTTTACACCTATAATATAAAAGCCAAGCTGTTCACGTCTCCACAATATTTATGGCAACTTGGACACTGAACAACAATTGTTTGTTCGGAAAGACAACACAGGTTCAGCGCCTCTTATCCAAAATGCTTGGGAAGCAGAAGCATTCCATATTTCGGATTTTGCAATATTGTACCTTTCCAGAATAGTCTCGCTTCACACTTAATGCAAAGTACGTTAGAATAAGACAGTGAGCTACGCAACGTATCTTGAAAGCCTCACAGCCTTGATATGTCAGTGGAACGGACAATATCCTTTGCTTAAAAATCTTAGATTCCTAGATAGTACGTGCATATTTGAACCAACGCTGACCTCTATATTTCTAGTTGTACTCTAATTAAAGTTGATTTTTTTTTCTGAAAAGAGATGACAAAATGTTACGCTAACCTTCCATGGGCCAAAAATGTGCTTTCAAAACGAAAGCCAAGATTTCCTGGATGTTGACCCAGCTGCTGAACTCAAAACTCCCAAGGGAAATGCCAATTCTCCTTAGATTTCTGTAACCAAATCTCTATAACAAATCCCTCACAGAGGGGGAAAAAAAATGTTCTTTTCATTAGTACAGTTAATATACTGAGTAACCACGAATTAAATGAAAAAAAGAAGAAGAAATGAATCTGTTGGTACAATTATAAAAAAATATTTAAACACACATAGAAAGCCGAAAATGTAATTAGAATCGAAACAGGCTTAGATGGCATCGGTGCGTAATATATAATTGATTCAAATGAAGACATTAACACCTTATTAATATAAAACAGACCTCCATTCAGCCAAGAAGAGCTGCAATTTCCCTGAATTTCTGACAAGACTTTAAATCAGTAAAACAAGGAAAAAATGGAAGATTATTACGTTATTGCGGTAGCTGAGACCAACCAGACTAGGTGTCTTCTAGCACCATGGGGAAAGATCTTAAGGAAGCTTTTCTGCCTTCCGCAGATATTTTGGAGTATAGCTCCCACCACGAAATCATAAAGTTATTCATGCCCTTTGGAGCAAGAGAGACCAGCTCTGTTCCATCTTTGGCACGAGAGACCTTCATTTATTGGAACCAGGCCACGGTCTGTCCAGACGAAACAGACCCAGGTCTTGCAAGCTATTCTTATACCCGCTCCACATTCTAGTTTATTTTCCCCATGTCCTTCTTAGAGCAGGGTGCTCAGAACCGGACAGAGCAGTCCAAACGCAATCTGAAAATGCAGAATTTATCTGATTATCGGCCACACTGTCTGGAAAGCCAGCCTTGTATAGCGGTTTGATTACTGCACAACGATGACCAGAGTTTGATTCCCAACCCAGCCACGGAAACCCAGTGGGTGACCTTGGACAAGTCACATACTCTCAGCCCCAGAATACCTCCATGATAGGATTCATCTGAGAATCAGGTTCAAGATTCAAGTCATTTCCGACGTATGTTGATCCTGCGGGGAACCTATCACAGGGTATTCTGGGGCTGAGAGTGTGTGACATACCCAAGATCACCCAGGGAAGTCAAACCCTGCTTTCTAGGGTCACAGAGCCCCAAAGCAATGCCTGGATTTATGTAGAAGCCCAAAGATCGATTCTTTCGGACCCCTTGTGTGTGGCTCCCCATTGACGCCCACCACCATGAAAAAAACCTTCCCGGCAAGCAAGCTTTAGACGGGGAGCTGGAAATGCTTCTCAGACAGCAAGCTGTCCGGCAGCCAAAATCTCTTTTACCTAAATTGGGCCTCTTAATGGCACCTAATCATTATTCACCTGAGTTCACGCGATCCGTCATTTTACAACTGGCGAGAAACGGAGAGGACCGGCCGCTTGGGAAATTACTCATTCAAGGCAATACGCAGGCAGAAGAGACGCCGTACAAAAGGGCAGAGGAAAGGGCTGCTATCGGG
This sequence comes from Cyclura pinguis, assembly GCA_030412105.1. Lineage (NCBI taxonomy): Eukaryota > Metazoa > Chordata > Lepidosauria > Squamata > Iguanidae > Cyclura > Cyclura pinguis. The sequence continues at coordinate 978,443 of CM059616.1, forward strand.
AAGATTTTGATTCAAGTCTTGGCCGTCTTTGTCGGACCTGCAAGTCCCGCCAAGGTACAAAGCCACGACGTGATACTGACAAAAGGTGGAAACTCACCGGGTGACCTTGAGTGCATCACACCCTCTCAGCCTCCAGAAAACCCCGTGACAGGTTTGCATTAGGGTTTCCATAAGTTGGAAACAACTTGAAGGCACACAACGGTTTTCCATATGCTAATGCAATAGGGAATCCTCTCTGCGTCCGTGTCCTTAAATCTCACAAAAAAGGGAACGTTTCCAGAAGCGCCCTGCCCTTCTTGCAGCGTGTGGTTTTCAAACACTTAAGAGAAATTACAGCTTTCCTTCAGGAATCCCAAAAAGGCACCTTCACTTGCCTTCTGCAATAATTCAACTTTAACTGGCTGATGAAAAAGCCCAAACGAAAGGATTATCTTTAAATCAGCTGCCAACCTTGCTTAGGAGTTCTGAGCAAATATCAACAGAGTGATTTAACAAGCCCGGACTTCGGATGAGAAATTGGGATTCATATTTGGGGTGTGTCGGGGGGGGGAGAGGGAATGAAGTATAGCATCCATATTTCAAGAAATATTGGTTTGAGTAAATCTGGCAAACGTTTAGGAGAAAAACGCACACCCCGCTTTTCAATTAAATTAGGTCTTTAAAAGTGTCACGGAAACAGTTCTTCTCGAGCGAACACTGATTCATGCTTGTGTTTATACTTGTAGATTGTCTTCCATCTCCAAGACATCTGGTTTCCTTGTACCAAATAAATTTGTTTGCATTCATATTCAGGATACCAAACCGTTATTAGTTTTAGAAATAACAAATAACGGGGGGGGAAGGAGTGCCGGCGGGAACTCGGAGGGTACAGAATCCAAAAGACCGGAACCAGCACAATCATTTGTGAGAGTGACTCATCCGTCGAAGGTGGGAGGGTGGAACTGGTGTGTTTATTGCTTTGGGAAAGGGGCATTTATTCTTTTTTAAAGCACGGGCTGCTATTTCAACACAGGAAGACGCTCAAGGTGGCACAAGGACAAGACAGGGAAAGGGGAGAGGAGCGTCTTCTCCGCTGGTTGGAACAACTCCATGCACTCAAGAGAACTAGTTTTCCTGCAAAGTCTTTGTTTTAAGCCTTTACCGCAGTGGTTCCTAAGCTGGGGCAAGTGTAACCTCAGGACATTTAGGGGTATCCAAAAAAAATTGAATAATGGGGGAAAAACTTCCTACATCAACAAGACAAGATATAGCTGGCCCTTGGTATCGGCCAGGACTTTGTTTTAGGACGCCGCATGGATCCTGCCCTGTAGAAAGCCAGCCACAGTTCCAGCAACAGTCGAGGTTGACCAAAACTCACCAGTCACTCACTGTTCTTGTTTCAGCAGTCGAGGTCAGCACTAAATCCAGAGCGTCAGCTCAAGGGAATATCCAGCAGCTTGTTTTCTGCTGCCGTTCCCGAGAGTAGGAGTCTACGGAGCAATGGATTTAAACTACAGGAAAAGAGACTCCACCAAAACTTCAGGAAGAACTTCCCGGTGGAAAAAGCTGTTCAACGGCGGAATATGCCGCCGCCGCCGCCTCCGTGGAGCGCGGCGGAGGTTTTCTTCTTCCTTCTTTGGAGGTTTTTAAAGAGACTGCTGCTTTGATGGGGTCTTCCTGCATGGCAGAACGGGGTGGGCTGGATGACCTTTGGGATCTCTTCCAACCCTACGATTCTACGTGCCTAAGCCACGCCAGTTCCAGAGCGCAGGTGGAAAACCTTTTGCTCTACGAGCGCCAGCTGTACCCCACCCCACCCCGGGGAGAAAACAGCCTCGTTAGGCCTTGTGGCCTCTCTCTCTGATCGCCTGCCGGCCTCACCGGGTGAGAGGAACATTTTGAGGGGCAGCTCCCACCCACCCGTGGCACCCGCCAACCACACAGGCCCCGTCCCGGAATCGCCTCTTGCTTCCGTGGAGAAGACGTTAGCCAAAAAGCACCTCCCTGTTTATTTGCGAGGGAGACCCCGGACGGACGCCGGCCCTCAAGAGACCCCCTTCCCTCCTTCGGGCTGGGCTGATGTGTCAGCCGAGGGAAAGACCACCCCTTGCAAACGGGCAGGTGGAGCACGGTGGGGGGACTCGTGACGAAAAGCGGATCGATCGAGCCGCTCCGCCTCCCGTTTCTAAAGGGCACGAGTGACAACGTTATGGCATCAGCCGTACGGCCGGCTGATGAAATGCACAAGCAGGAAGCCCCTCGCGAAGGAAGGGGGAGAGAAAAAGACGCTTTCTATAACCTTGTGTGCACACACGCCTTTAAGTTGCACGTTGACTTATGGCAGACACATGCATTTCATGGGGTTTCCTTAGAAATACAGCGTACAGCACCTGGTAGGTCTCCCGTCCAAGGACTAACCAGGGCTGGCCCTGCTTAGTTTCCAAGATGAGACAGGAACCGGGTAACCTTACATTGTGGGAAAAATATGGTTTCCGGAAATGAGTTTTCCAAATCCACCCAAGTCTTTCTCCACAACTCCTGCTCAGAAAGGCAAAGCACACACCACAGACGCATAATTCCTCACCCGTGCGAACGAACGGCAGGACGGCACGCGCGAGGGTGCGTGTGTTTCAACACAAATACCCTCTTCTGTAAACACTTGTTAAGAGACACGCTGCACGATTCGAAGGGGAAAAGAGAAAGACGGCATTAGTCACCGCTCAAAAGGAACAGAAAGAACACCGCTCGTTAAAAATAAATGATCGATCAATATTTATGTCCCAAATTTCATCTCTCGATACAACCGTGCTGCCTTCTCCGGAGGGGCTTTTCCGTTTGTTTTGCCTGAACAAAGACAAAGTGACGCACGGAGCAGGGACAGGAGGGTGGGAAAGCAAGATTGTTGGGGACAAGGGGAGATGTGAATGTCGGCGCAACGGAGAGACCCCCGCCAACCTTCTCCCCCTACCCCTGCAATGGAAGACAAGGAGAAGTCTTCAAAGCAGAAAGCCACAGCTCTCATTTATGGGAAACCTCACCCAGGAGTCTGAGGAAGGTTTGCAAAGGACACAACGAGCAGGAGCAAAAAAATACAGCCCAGCGGGATGTTGGTAGCCATGAGGGTTTGGTTTCAGGACCACCGCCCCAGACACCAAAGTTCATGGATGCTCAAGTCCCGTAGTGCCAAGGACTTTGGTTATAATACACAATTGGATCAACGGGGAAATATGTGGACAAAAGGGTTGAAATTTACATTCCGTTATGACCTTAAAGAGAATCTTTACACAGCCTGCCTTCGGTATTTGCTAGGGTTTGGTTCCATTACCCCCCACGGATACCAAAATTTGTGGTTGCTCAAGTCCCACGATATACAGTGGCATCCCTTACATAAAAATGGCATAATCATAGTTTGCTTTTGGGTTTTTAAACAATATTTTCAAGCCATGTGGATACAGAATTTGCAGAGATGGAGGAGTGACTATAGTCCCCTCTTTATCTGCAGGAGATAAGTCCCCTTGGTAAGTGTTGGTATAGATTCCTGGAGCTGGAAGAGGCCCCAAGGGGTCATCCAGTCCAACCCCATTCTGCCTTGCAAGAAGACAACATCAAAGTGTTCCCAAAAGATGGCCATCCAACCTCTGTTTAAAAACCTCCATAGAAGGCTAAACATACCCAGTTCCTTAAGCCGTTCCTCACAGGACTTCATGGTTTCCATTTATAATTGTTAAATGATAATCAGAAATCACGCCAGGTGTGGTGTTTCAAAGGGCAAAGAAACAAAGTTAGGCTTAAATCTAGCAAAGACCAGGAGAGGGAGAGACGGAGTCCTTACCTTGGCTTGGACTGCGTAGGAGGCCAGAAGAACAGAGGCCTCTGGGGGACAGTAGATCTTCTCATCCAAGATCTGCTTCTTGACCTGAAAATGCAATGACAAGGGAGATATAAAACCGCTAAGAATGGCAGCCTCAGCAGATGGCCGCTGTTTGCTCTAACAGCTGCTGCCTGCCAGCCCAATTTTCAATTATTATTCTTATGCTGCAAGATTTACAGTCATCCCTCTACCTTTGCAAGGGGTGCAGGACCTCCAAAAAATGTGGAAAAATCAAGGATATCTCTAGGCCCCCTAAACTATATTTAACACACAGAAAAGAAGCACGATCAGCTGATTTAATCCACCATGAATTCATAGAATCATAGAATCCCAGAGTTGGAAGAGACCCCATAGATCTTGCAAAGAAACCCCATCGCCTCAAAGTTAGAAGCAGGAGGCTGGTGTGCTCCCGACTGCAGATTCATATCTATGGTACATATGAAAAGGATCCAGGAGACTTAGCAGACCAAAAGCCGAACACACGTCAGCAACTCTATAATTCTCTGATTTCTGACCAGTCATTTCCCTCATCTCGTACAGCAGATACCACCTTTTCCATAAGCACTGCTTCCCAGTTTTTATACATCTATATGTACCAGACTTCAATTGAGAGGTGGTCCAGTTTTTTTCCAGTCCTGAGCTATTATCAAAACTGCAGCAAAGCAAAATAGAAAATGTAACAGATCTTTATGATTTAATGCCTTGCAGCTGTCACAGAATATGCAGAGAAGTCCTATTTTGGATTCAAAAGGAATTGCTTGGTTTGTAATTTGACGTATTATTACAACTCTCTTTTCCCAAAATTCAGAAATACTGGGATACTCCCACCACGTGTGGCAATACAACAGACTGGATTTCTTTTTTAGATAGTGTTCAGTAACTAGATAGCTCCCTTAAAGTTTGGACTTAACCCAGAAATGGATTCCACCACCTGCTGTCAATAATCCCCAGATAAAGTTACTCTCGTCTGACAAAATCTGCATTCTCTCAAAGCACAGATCTATTTTCCAGGCTGCCAGTAAAGGCCCCATCTTCTCCCATTCTTATTATTTCAATTTTTTTTTCCCCTGTGCAAATGTGTCTCCTTTTGACACTCTTTCTACTCATTAGCATCCCTCAGGTTATTTGTGAGCTAAATTTCGGCTCTCTCCATGCTTTAAAGTACCTTAATAATTTAGGAGAAGAATTCTGAGCTCTGCTTTGAGAGGAAAGACATACAAATGACTTGTTTCTGGGGTTTTTTTTTTTCTAGTCATCCTCTGCTTCAGACTACATGGTCTGCCGAATCTTAAGTACCCCGGCACATCCGGAAGCGCCGTAATAACACTAAAACCCCTGCTAGTGGGTGAGTCAGTCAGTAAAGATCTAGCACCTCGTATAAAAGCAGCACCTTTCTATAGGCACAGAGCTAATCGTTGGCTTTCACAGCGAGATCTGCCCTCTTGATCTAAACCTGGGGTATCAAACATCGGTTTCGTGGCTCTCTTCCAAGATCTTGGGCTGGTATCGCCTCGTTTAGAAAGCCAGACACGATTCCCAGTCCTTAAACAGAGTCTATGGTAGCAGCTCCAGTCGAGGTTTACAGAAACTCACCAGTCAGTTCCTGTCCCTTTTCCAGCAGTCCAGGTAAGCAATAAATTTAGAGCAACAGTTCAAGAGAGTACCCAGCACGCAAAGCCACGGGTCAAGGTTTTTCAGGTGCATCAGCCAAGGATCAAGAGAAAAGCACGCTGCTTCCACCAGATTTGCCAGTTGCCTGCAACGGACTTCCATCCAACCCGCCTCTGCTATTTATCGGCCAGCAGCCTCCCCCAGCTGTTTGCCTGATTAACGAGACTCCCCTATATAAGTGCTCCGAGCCCCTCTCCCGTTCCCATCTAAGCTGGGCTGCAGAAGTCCTGTCCTGGTCATGTCTGTGTGTTTTGGCTGTTGGGAAGGATTCCGCTCGCATTTGCACCTGGGACCGGGGCGTGACAGGTATCTCCCCGATAACCGAACAGTGCAAAACCTCTCCAGTTCCTCATATGTACCTGGAGGAAGAACAGGTGTTGGGTGATTTCCTGAACCAGTTCCTCTTCTGCATTCTCTGGGTAAAACTTGGCCAAGAAGTGAAAAGTCACCGGCTCTTCCTTTGGGACGTCGTGGTCCAGCACCTGCAAAAATCAGATTGCCATTTATGCATACTCCAAATGCCACCGGTTCTGCATTTCAATACTTCGGATGTTGCTCCTCAGACCTCTGACACAGAAAACGTGCCACACGGAGGTGAGAAGCAGTTAGTCGGAGGAAGATGTTAAACCACGGTTAGCAGGAAAAAGGAGAAGTGCTCCCCACTCAGACCTAAAGAAACCCTGACCCACAGAAGGGATCAAACAGACATTAAAAATATGACTGAATATCACAGATCATAAAAAACCCAATTTATCACAATTATCAAGTATTGATGTCATGAACCAAAATACATCATTTACAATATAACTCACGAGGTAACTATAAGTATTTTTGATCCCTATCCAAACTTACAATATGTTATCGACAACTACATAGTTAGGGTTTTTTTAAACACAACATTGTCTGTTGATTGCTTATTAGCATTAACAGCTTCATGTACAACACTGTGGTCTCAGAGCCTTATACATGGGTTCTCCTTTCTGCATACGTACATGGGTGTTATATTTTATGTGTAGTTGTCATTTAAAAAAAAAAAAGGAATGGAGAAATGGCTGAACAGCTTGGAAATTCACAACATTCGGAACCATTCCTGACAACCAGTATAACATCTTCCTTGGTATCTCAGTGTGGTCTTGCTCTTTATTCCCCGATGTTCCAAATGTCTATTTGGTTTGGAAGCCACAGGGTGGACTGGGTTGCTACCAAAATGCACGCACTGTTTTTTTTTTTTTGTAAAAAGCATCGGAGTCTCTCATCGGCCAAGGCAAACACACTGAACTGGAGGGAACAGCGTGCTGAGTGAATACTCTAATACACAACATGTCGGGAGCCCAAATGTCACTGAACTTCAGCTGCTGGGAAACAGGTTATGAACGAGAAACTCATCTCAGAACGAGCTTGCGGCTCCGAGAATCGGTCAGGGGTGCGTGCAATTCTGATAAGCTAAGCCTGACGACTTAAGGCAGGACTTACTATGCCAACATCACACTTGAGCTATGGGACTCACTAACAGCCATTTTTAAATTAGGTTATTAGAGGTAGTGCTCTTTGGCATATTTATTTAAATTCAGTGGGATCGGGCTGAACAAAGTCAGGTCCTCCTGCCATGCGAGTTAGCTCTGTTGCCATATTTGCTCTGTCCATTTTGCTGGTAGAGATACCTCTACCGGCCACGTGCTCGCTGGTTTCCAAGGCAAAGCCACGTTCTTACCTTCTTGTCCATTTTGAGCCAGGCCATCGTGTCTTTGATCATGTACTGGAGTCCAAAGAACCACGTTTCCCGGAGTCCCAGCGTCCGGCACACCAGGTCAAACAGGTCCTTTCCTTTCCATTTTACCTGCAGAAGGAAAACGGGAATTAGGTACCCCCTTCTCGAACCAAATTCAGTTTCCATATGCAAAGGGATCTTAACAGCACCTTTGAGACTGAGAAAGAGAGGTGGATAGCATCAGCTTTGGTGGACTTAGGTCTATTTTATCAGATGCACAGAGCGAAGAGGCTAAGAATGGACCTTTATAGCTACGAACGAGAACGCAGCATGTGTGAATAACAACAGAAATGCTAGGGGATCTTGTAGTGCCTTTGACACTGAAAGAAGTTGGTAAGCATTAGCTTTCGTAGACTTAAATCCACAACACATCTGATGAAGCCTAACAGAGCTTACGCTACCAACTTCCAACTTTTTTCTCTCATTTAGTGTCAAAGATGCTACTAAATCCCTTTGCATACCGATCCAGTCTAATGCAGCTACTTCTTTGAATTCGGTTTCTGTGCAACTTTGCCCGTGGACACCATTAGACAAGAAAAAGCAGAGAAACGAGACAAGTGTGTTGGAAGGAGAGCAGCATAAGACCAACTACAAGGTTGAGATTAGAGGCGATAATCTCAAGATGCCCAACCTGTATAGGTTGACTGTCCCTCATCCGAAATGCTTGGGACCAGAAGTATATTGAATTTTTTTTCCCCAGAGTTTGGAAAAACCTGAAACCATACAAACCACACAAACACAGCAGACTGGCAAAGCAAAGACAGAAAATACGCCTTTCTGCTTCATCGCTGCCAACTCGCTTGCAAAATATTTGGCGAGCTCGCTTTCCGTTCATAAACTTGTAAGAGAAAAGCAAATATACTAAAAAAAATTAAATAAATACAAATGGCAAGCCAGTTGCTTTCGGGGAACTAGGAACAAGGCATGAGGGGAAAAACAGATTGCAGGCTTGCTTTCTTTTTTGGTCACAAAGATACGCATTTACTTTCTGCTGGGTAAATATTATGCGTCTTCCAGTGCAATGTAAGCATACGAGAAGATGTTCTGAGCATAACAAAAAGGAAGGGAGAAAGGGAGGCATCACTGAAAAGGAAAGATAAAGACCAGGGCAACACAACCATGCATTTACACCAAAGCTTGGGTGTTCATTATTCATTTTTACAGCGACAATTGTATTTTTCTCCAGGTCACACAACACTTGTAGCTGAAGCAAAGCTACCACGCCGCATTTACAGGATAACAGTTTTTCAAATCCGTGAAGTATCATTTCCAGAGTTAGTGACATTCAAACGAGGCCCAAGGTTCAAGATTCAATCGACATTCAAATGCCACACAAGGGACCCAAATCCTGCTCCAAGTACCTGCGGATCTGTAACAACACCATCACCTATTCTGAAAGAGACCAGCTTTTAAGGTTGAGACTCTCTTATCTGGAAATCTGAAATGCTCCAAAAAACAAAAGGTTTTTGCTGCCAGCTGCCCGTTCCTGCCTTGGAGGTGGTAGCTGCGGAACTCTAGAATAGGTTATTCTAAAAAAGTACTGTGTTAAAAAAAAAAAATTCGAAATACAGAATATTTCTGGTCTCTAGCATTTCAGATAGTATTTGAAACTTACTGAATCTGCAAAACTCCAGGCTAAGTCGAGCCTCACCCACGCGAGCTTTACGCAGTGACAGCGAAGCTACATTTTTGTAAAAAAGACACCCATTAATTTGCAGCATTCATTTTATCTAAGTCCACAATCTCAACGCCAGCAGCCCAGCTGCCAAGTTAAAAAGAGCTACCACTGCATAAACCAAGCCATCCTCCGCCTGGCATCCTCCCAATATGTTGGGCAGCATCTTCAATTATCCCCTGGCAGCTGGTCCACTCACCGTCCTGTCTGGGAATGATGGAAGATATAGTCTAATGCATCTGAATGACAACAGCTTAGGGAAAGACGGCAACACAGCGGTCCCTCCAGATTTGTGCGAGATGGGGTGCAAGACCCCCACGAAAATGGAAAAACTGCAAATATCTCCAGGTTTTCTCTGAATGTATATTTAGCACATACACCCAAAGGGAGAGGAGGGCAGACTCGACATACTGTGGATTCACATGTATAGAACACAATGCATTTGAATCTGCGGTGGGAAATTCACAAAATTCCCATTCTGCCTTGGAGGTGGTGGGTTTCTTTGCAGAAACGGGCAGCTGCTGGGGTTCCCCTTCGCCTCTGCTGCTGTGCCCCATTTCTAATAGGGCCTCACCTTGCATTCATAGCCTCCGACGGTCTCTCTCAATCTCTCTAGACTTGCAAAGAGACAAATAATCGATTATTGGTGGCAAACAATCACATCCATGAACATGAAACCTGTGGAGGTAGGGGGCCAGCTGTAAAGTAAAGTGGTTGGATTTTTTTTTATCTAGGAAAAATATCGAATACTGTCACTCCAAGAAGCTTCCCAGAGCTGTGATTCACCCTCTGATCATAAGGCCCACCTAAATTGGTTCGCACACCTCTCCTAGAAAAATATATACATAATTTTTCCATTTTTTGGGGAAAGTCCGGGCTGCCCAAGACTGACCGGATTTGACCTGGTGTAATCCGAAGACCACACGACCGCCCAAATGTCTTGTACATCAGCCTGAATGTTATTAAAACAAAGCTCTCACCTAGGAAGACTAAAGGTATGGAAGAAAAGAGGAAAAAACCAAGAAACCAGTCTCCTTAAAGAATAGGAGACGCTCGCATTTTTCCTTCTCCATGACTCAATAAAATTGCATGCAGAGTTGGAAAAGACCCCAAGGGCCATCCAGTCCAACCCTATCCTGCCACGCAGGGAGACACCATCAAAGCGTTCTCTTTGACAGACGGTGATCTGCTTAAAAAACTCCAAAGAAGGAGACTCCACCACACTCCGAGGCAGCATTTTCCACTGCCGGACAGCCCTGACCGTCAGGAAGTTCTTCCTGAGGTTCGGGTGGAATCTCCTTTCCTGTAGCTTGAATCCATTGCTCCTTATCCTAGTCTCTGGAGCAGCAGAAAACAAGCTTGCTCCACCTTCAACATGACATCCCTTCAAATATTTAAACATGGCTATCATGTCCCCTCTTAACCTTCTCTTCTGCAGACTAAACATACCCAGCTCTCTAAGTCTGTCCTCATAGGGCTTGGCTTCCAGGCCTCTCACCATTTTAGTCGCCCTCCTCTGGACCTGCTCCAGCCTGACCATGTCCTTCTTGAATTGGGGTGCCCAGAACTGGACACAGGATTCAAGATGAGGGCTAACCAAAGCAGAGTAGAGTGGTACCAGTACCTCCCTCAATCTGGACACCATACTCCTATTGATGCAGCCGAGAATTGCATCGGCTTTCTTGGCTGCCGCATCACACCGCTGACTCGTGTTCAGCTTGTGGTCTGTTAAGACTCCCAGATCCCTTCCACACATACTGCCATCCGGCCACGTGTCCCCCATCCTATATTTCTGCATTCCATTTTTTCTACCGAAGTGTAGGACCTTACACTTCTCTCTGTTGAATTTCATTCTGTTAGCCTTGGCCCAGCTCTCCAATCTATCCAGGTCATTTTGAATTTTGATCCTGTCCTCTGGCGTATTAGCAACCCCTCCCAATTTGGTGTCATCTGCAAATTTGATGAGCATGCCCTCTATTCCTTCATCCAAGTCGTTGATGAAGATATTGAACAGCCCTGGGCCCAGGACAGAACCCGGTGGCACCCCGCTGGTCACTTCTCTCCAGGACGAAAAGCAGCCACTCGTGATCGCCCTTTGGGTTCGGTCGGTCAACCGATTACAAATCCACCTGACCGTAGCCCTGTCCAGCCCGCATTTTACTAGCTTCTTTGCATCGCAGGCGGCCGCGCGCTGCAGATGATGCCGTACCCAGTGGATTCGGTGTTTTCAAACTCCAGCTACGCTTCAGACTACAAACGACACGGAGAGGCCCTCTGCCGCTGGAGTTCAAACCTGCCTTGCAGACTACAAATGATTTTGCAGAGTTACATAAGGCAGCGCTAAAGCCTCCGACAAAAAGTTCTCCAAGACAGGTTCAGGGCTCGTCCAAAGCAGACGAGGGAAAGAAATTGGCTTCCGGACCACAGGAAGGTTTTTAAAGTTTGTTTAAAATACCGTCCCCTGTTTTACAGAGAAACGCCTTCCTTTGCAGCCGCGATCGCTCCCTGCACGCACAAACAAACATTTCTATGGCTATTTATGCTATTAAGTTTTATGTCCTGACTCACAAGTGCAGTAACAATAATTTAACGGCTACTGGGAGAGCAGTATAATCCAAAATGGACTCGCAGATATTGATAGGTTCAGCTACAAAGAAGAACCTGAGCAAAATACAAAAACACACTCACCCACATAGGTTGCAATTTAACTAAAACCAAACTTCAGCACTATTTTGTTTGCTCCTTACAACATATTTGGTAGAAGTCCATATTTTGTATAGACTAAACACGGTGTAGCGTTTTGAGCGCTGGATTACAACCCCGTAGATGAGAGTTCGATTCCCCTTTGCTTGGCCATGGAAGACGGGTGGTGCTGGGCAGGTCACACGTTCTCAGCCCTAGGAAAACCCATTACAGACGTGCCTTACAGTTGCCATAAGTGGGAAAGTCGTAAGTAGCAGCAGTAGAAAGTAGTAGAAAGTCTTGATTGAAGGAACTCACTAACAATAACTTTGAGAGCCTTCAAGTTGTTTCCAACTTTTGGTGACCCAAAGGCAAACCTATCGCAGGGTTTTCTTGGGATGAGAGTGTGTGACGCGCCCGAGGTCACGGCCGAGCAAAGGGGAATCGAACCTGGTCTCCGGGGTCATAGTCCTGCTTTTTGTGAGACGTCTTTAGGTCATCCCAAGCTTCCGGCAACCATAACACCTCCACAGTTTTCTGGGCAAAGATCATCCAGAAGGAGCCTCCCTCGGTGCTTGGGAGAGGGCCCCCTGCCCAACTTCACCCAGGTGGGCTCAATCATCGTTCATCATCATGGGCCCCCCAGGCTTTGGAAGGCCGGGGGAGGCCTGGTTGACCTTTGGAACGGGAAACCAGCCCGGCTGAGGGACACGACGGGTCCCACCTAAATCGTTCCCAGCTGGTTCAGAAACCAAGGACACTGAACCGGGACGGCAAAGGTCTCCGGATAAAACCGGGGGAAACACGCAGTTCTGGGTACCCCGGTTCAAGGAGGGCATGGACGAGCCGGAAGGTGACCAGAGGAGGGCAACCAAAGTGGTCAAACGCCTGGAGACCGCGAAGCCCTCTGAGGAACAGCTGAGGAAGCTCGAGACGGCTAGCCTGGAGAAGACAAGGGTGACAGAAGGGGGCGTGAGAGCCATCTTCAAATATTTGGAGGGACGTCCCATGGAGGATGGGGCTGGCTTGTTTTCTCCTGCTCCAGAGACTTGGACACCATGGGGCAGTAGATTCAAACTTCAGGAAAAGGGGTTCTTTTCAACCTTAGGAAGAACTTCCTAAGTTCTTCAACCTTAGGAAGAACTTCCAGATGGTAGCAGTTTGACAACGAAATACGTTGACCTCAGTGGAGTGTGCTGGAGTCTCCTCCTTTGGAGGTTTTTAAACAGAGGCTGGATGGCCATCTTTTTGGTTTGCTCTTCCTGCATGGCAGAACGGGGTTGGACTAGATGCCCTTTAGGAGACCCTTTCCAGCTCTAGGATTCTGCAATCTGTTCAGCGTCAGCTTCCACATTCTAATATTCACCCCCTACAAGGCTGCCCTCCTTCTGTAACATGGTTAAAAACATCCCCTTTTCTCAGTAGATTTTCAGGTCAAACATGGCTGCTCCTTTTCCGAAGAAGCCGGTTAAGTTACTTCTGATAGCTGCCTGAATAATTCATGTTGTTTTTCCTCCACTGCCGCTTTAGTGTTTAATGGCCGCTTTAGTGCATTCTTATTATTGCAACTTGTTGTTTAAATCAAACAAGGCCTCCAGTTCTGGGCCACCTTGAACTCACTTGAGGAAGGTGGGAGTAGAAAGATATTAATTTCTTGAAGAAAAAAAAAAAGAAATAAAGATTACCTGCGGCTTGTGCTCTCAGTAGAAAACCCGGGCACGACTGCACACAATGTGCAAAACCTTGGAATGCAGGCATGGCTTCCATAAAGTCTTCAGAGGTGAGGAGGAACACAAGTAAAAAAGCATTCTCGACAAATTGCCATCCAGCCTCTCTTTAAAAACCTCCGAACGAGGAGACTCCACCATAATCCACCGAGGCAGCAGCAGATTCCACTGTCAAACTACCCTTACCCTCAAGAAGTTCTTCCTAAGGTTTAGGCGGAATATTCCTGGAGTTTGAAGCCATTGCTCCATGTCCTAGTCTCTGGAGCAGGAGAAAACAGGATTGTTCCATCCTCCAATCGACATCCCTTCAAATATTTAAACATGGCTATCATGTCCCCTCTTAACCTTCTCTTCTGAAAACTAAACATACCCAGTTCCCTAAGCCTCTCCTCATAGGCCTTCCTGGTTTCCAGGCCTTCTACCATTTTGGTCGCCCTCCTCTGGACACCTTCCAGCTTGTCCATATCCGTCCTGAACCGGACACAGGATTCCTCCAGGTGGTGTCTGACCAAAGCAGAATACATTGGTACCATCACTTCCCTCAACCTAGACACTATCTTCCTATTGACAGAGCCCAGAATTGCATTGGCCTTTTTAGCTGCTGCATCACCCTGCTGGCTCATGTTCAGCTTATGGTCTGCTAAGAGTCCTATATCTTTTGTGTCTTGTAGGTTTTTGTTCGTATTTTAGTGTACTTTTGTGCAATTGAGCCTTATATTTTGTTTTGTAAGTATAAATCCTTTTTGTATTGAATTTTTTTCTTAAAAACCCCAAATGAAGAAAGAGTTTAAAAGGTTTTTAAAAACACACACAGGGCTTTGGATTTGGCTTGGAGTGACAGCGGGCTACCTTCATGTAGGTGAAGGTCCCCCCCCCCCTATTGACTGGACGGCCTGCAGAGGAATATAAACCAAACTGCCCACCGCCACGCTTCTGTCTCGCAGCGGCCGTGACGAGACTGAGCATCCATCCAGAGGAACCAGATGAAGGTCACCGCTGCCATTGCAAAGCCAAGTTCCTCCTCTGCCGCCATAATCTATCATTGGGGCCGGAACGCTATAATAAAGCCAAAACCTCGAAAATAAAAACTGCATTAGAGGAGTGGCCATAATTTAAAACATCTGGGGGTAATGGGGCTTGGCGCAGCCACCCGCCCTTTTCCTCTTCCCTATCGACCCAGCGGCAGGAGAATGGATGCTCGCTCGGAGGTGGTCCTGTCATATCCCATTAGCTTTATCTTAACATGGCTTGTTAGATATATTTGCAAGTCTTGGTTAGATACGTGGATGAACTCCCTTATAAACAGGGCGACATGCCGTGGAGGGTTATTATTTTGCAGGGACGGGATGGATGGTTTTTACTAAGGGCGGGAGTACTTGCAATTTATCAGCATCGAGGCTTTTAAGTAAACGGGAATAAGCACTTAAAATGCAGCATCATTCAGGTGATGCGGCGCAGTCTCCGGTGGAGAACTCCGATTGGGGGCCGAGCAGGAGGAATCTATCAGCAGGGTGTACGTTTATTTATGAACGTGCAACAGGCGTCTTTTGCGACGTGCCAGGCAGCCAAAGGGTCCTTCTCACAATACAGCCAGCCCTCCGTATTTGCTAGGGTTAGGGGCTGAAGAACCCTGCAAAAGCGGAAATAAGTGCAAATATCAAAATGCATGCATGTGGGAAGGGGGCCGAGGCACGGTGGGGAAAGCAGGCACTCCAGATCCAAACCAGGTCAGGAAACGGAGAGGGAATGGGAGCGGGTTGGTATGGTGGCCCTATACTTCCTCTCTCTCTTGCCCGTCTCCATCGTTGGGTATGGTGGGCATGAGGAGAGGGTTTTTGGTGCTGTGAAATTGGACTGTGATCCGTCCTTAGCTGGCCAAGAAGCAGCTGGTGGAGGAGGAAGAGGACCAGAGGTGGTGGGTTTTTAAAGGACTGTGCAGCCTGATTGGAGCTGCCAGAAGGGAAATTCCCCCAGAAAATAAAGGATACAATGGAGGAGGTGGCATAGAGTCCTAGAGTGGGAAGAGACCCTTCCAGGGCTATCCAGTCCAATCCTGTTCTGCCAGACAAAAATATGCCATCAATTCCTGCGTGGCAGAAGGAGTTGGGACAGGATGTCCCTTGACGTCTCCGTTCCAAATCTAGGATCCTACAAAGTCCCCGGGAGGTCAGTCCTCTTTGCAACCTGGTTGAGATTGCAAAAAACTGAAAGCGCTTTTAAAAACATGCTATTGCTTAAAATGAAAGGTTCTGCTGCAAAAGGGACAGAAGGAAAGCAATCTTCTTTTCCACCGCCCACGAAGATAACTGGAGCATTTCACAAAGGAGTCTACCATTTCAAGGAAAGCACGTAACATACATAACACGGGGATAGAGCGAGATGCTAATAACTGTGTTGAATATGAGCAGCGGGAGGTAGATGAGCCACAACACAATATTTTACAAACACGGAGAGCTAACCGAGGGAATCACAAAGCTTCCTTCTTCGACAAACAGATGTCAAGAAATTTAAAGAGCTACTTAACCATGCCGCACGCTGAAGCAGAGAAGAGCTATTTTTATTTACTTCTGCTCCGTGACAACTTGGTAATGACTTTTTAATTAAAAGCTATTCCTGCTAAACCTCTGAGGAAGACGGCAAGGTGCAACTCCCTGTCTGCGTCTCGTCGGAAGCGAGGCAGACTAATAAGGAGGGCAACTTATCCGTTCAGGGCCTAAAAGGGTCGCTGGGGCTGCCGAAGGAAACCCAGAGGAGAACAGGGCTATTTTTAACCTCGGGTATTTGCCCGACAGACTTTCAAGTTCATCTCGCGGGAAGCTTGCCAAACCGCCAGCTGTTTCTCCAAGGATGAGTGAACCGGGTGAGGGCCTGACTTTGCAGTCACACGCCGGCTCAGACCGCCGCCGTCATCACTTTGTACCCTCAAGTCGTTTCCAACTTATGGCAACCCCAAGGTGAGGGTATCACGGGGTCTTCTAAGGGATGAGGTTCGGCATACAGCTCTGCCTTTTCTTTCTCATGCACGGATCTTCCCAGCTACCCAGCTGCAGCCTTAGACTCCCTTTTTCACCAACACTGTCATAACTCACCTCTTGGAGGAGGAAGACAGACGGTTGCTGCTTTCTCCGAGTCCCAGGAAAGGGGAGCTCTGCAAGTGGAGGATCCTGTTCCCCAACAAGACGCTACAGACGCTAGAAACAACATGCCCCATTCCTTCATTGAGAGACGGGCCTGAACCCAGGGCCATCTAAGTAATAAATACTGACCCAATTAGCATAAATGAGACCACAAATGGGAGATCACCAAAAAAATCCCAGGTGCTGTGGGTGATATTTCAGATGAAGGAATGGGCAAAACCACCTCTAAGGATTCCTTGCCTAAGAAATCCCTGTGAAATTCACGGGGCCACCATAAGCCGACAGGGAAATCGAAGGCGCACCAACCTACGGTTGAAGAGACTCCTTCTCAGTCTCCAATTGATTCAGTTCTTTGTCCTAAGAGGCATGAAACACACTCATCCACATTTATTCTCTCAAAACCGTTTACTCCCCTTGTAACCCCTACTGCCAACGAAGATCACCTGTCCGCAGCCTGAAAAGGAATGCTTTTGATTTACTCCTGAGGCAGGAACCACAATCGATGAGGGAACAGTTCACTAATTTCCCAGCACTGAGCTCCGCAGCCGCCGCTAAGTTTCCGAAGGTGAGCCTTGATGAATTCGCCAGCTGGCCCCCATTACGGTCCCCTTGTCAAGCCTTCCCGTTTGCTTTCAACTCCATGCTTGAAAAGGCACTCCCTGCCAAGAGCATTAAGGTCAGGAAACCACCTGGGACAACGCGGGCGCCTCCGCAGAACGAGAACTCAGGACTCCACCAGTGCAGAAAGAAGAGGGAGAAATTCTTAAAGCATTACAGCTACACAGACTCACCTCAAATGCAATGCAAAGAACTCACGCCACACGAGAGGCATGAATAGCCTTACAGTGCCTAGATCTAGAGATCTACAGGGTCTAGGTCTAGAGAAGAAACAGTCCCAATTCCATTTTGCAAAGTGTGGTGTAGTGCTTAGAGCTGGGAGGAGCAGCTAAGGGAGCTAGGCACGCTCAGCTTGGAGAAGATCAAGATAGCCATGTTGAAATATTTGAAGGGACGTCATGTTGAAGATGGAGAAAGCCTCTTTTCATAGACTCATAGAGGTGGAAGAGATCCCAGGGGCCATCCAGTCCAACCCCCTGCTATGCAGGAACATCCATCAAAGGGTTCCCAACCAGTCTCTGCTTAAAAACCTCCAAGGAAGGAGGAGACCACACTCCATGGAGGCTGCAGTTTCCATTGCCAGACAGCTCTGACCATCGGGAAGTTCTTCCTGAGGTTCAGGGGGAATCTCCTTTCCTGCAACTTAAATCCATTGCTCCTTGTCCTAGTCTCTGGAGCGGTAGAGAACGAGCCTGCTCCCTGCTCAATATGACATCCCTTCAAATATTTAAACATGGCTATCATGTCCCCTCTTAACCTTCTCTTCTGCAGACTGAACATACCCAGCTCCCTAAGGCGTGGACACAACAGAGCAATAGCTTCAAATGTCAGCTAAAGAGATTCCAGCTAAACCTTAGGAAGAACTTCCTGATAATAAGAACAGCTGGACAGTGGAATCCGCTGCTGACTCAGTGGAGTGTGGTGGCATCTCCTCCTTCTTTGGAGGTTTTTAAGGAGAAGTTTGATGGTCATCTGTCAAAGGGAGAGCTTGGACTGTGTCTTCCTGCATGGCAGAAGAGGGTTGACCTGGATGGCCCTTGACATCTCTTCTAAATCTAGAATTCTATGATTCTAGGTTGTTGTTGGGAGTGTTTCTGAAATCTTCAGAAGTTCTGGACTCCAAGAACATGGTGGTGCCTCCTTCTTTGGAGATTTTTCAACACAGGCTGGCTGACCATCTCCCCAGAGAGCTTTGATTGTGTCCTCTCATCTGGCAGAATGGGGTTGAACCAGATAGCCCTTGGGGTCTCTTCCAACTCTTCTATGAGATATCGATGAACTGGAAACATATCCGGGGTAGCCGTGTCGGCCACACAGCAAAATGAGTTGGAAAAGGCTAAGAAGGGCAATGGAAGAGATGAAGGGCAGAGGAAAAACTCTGCCCTGCGGAAGAAGCAAAGTTATTTATTTTAAGAAGATTGCAAAAAAGAGATAGCAATGGTCAAACGGGCTTGTCTTCCATGTTCAAGCCACCCTTTCTTCTTTCATACATATTTAAAAAAAAAATACAGACATTTGCATACTCTTTGATGTTTTCATTATCAGATCCATCCGAGTGGCGAAACGGGATATAATCATATAATAGGGTTTTTGTTTCCTTGTGCTTCAGACATCAGGGCCCTTGCCAGATCTAGGGTTGCATTAATTCCATCTTCAAAGAGAGTCGCCGAGCAAAGTGTTTTCCCATAAAAGCAGAGCACACTTTTGTGTGATTTTAGACAGTGTGCCTTTTTTTTTTTAAAGACCGGTTTCAGTTTGTTATTGTAGGCTTTTGGCGGAGGAGAGAACCAGCAACACATCATTATCCATTAAGAGAAACAAAACTATAATAGCAATAACAACAAAAATTATCTATACATTACTATAGGTTACAAACAGATTCATAACATAATCAGGAAAAACAAGAAGACCTACCTCAACCTAAAAATTCCGTAGAGAAATTACTTCCTTTAACGAGAAAAGCAGCTTTGGGAACTTGGGCTAAAAATCCTGCCCAAACACACACAACTAAGCCCCAATTAAGTGCAGACGGGGTATCAAACCCTGGACTTCAGGGTTGTAATCTAACACTCAAACCACTACACGATGCTAGTGTAGCTCCACCTAATTATACACTTGTTTTAAGCCACCCTAGAAAACAAACATGCTGTAGTGGTTTGAGAGTTGGAATATGACCCTAGAGATCAGGGTTACAGTTCCAGTTCTCAGCCATGGAAATCCACTGGATGACCTTGGGCGTGTCACACACTCTCAGCCCTCAGAAAATCCCCTGACAGGTACATCTTAGGGCCGTGACTTCATTGATGCACCAACCATCTGCTTGACACCAATTAACACTCAGAAGTGACACCATTCAGCTCCCAAGGGCTTATGGAAGAACCTGCCACAAAAGTGTAAAGCAAGTGGGGATTAGCAAAGAGAGTGGAGACCATCGGGAAGTAATTGACGGAAGATTGACAGGTCTTGATGGAAAAAAGAAATGAGAAAGGGGCTATTAACTATGAACAGCAGAAATCTTCCTTTTTGCCCTTGTGCCCTCGAACTGTTTGCCAATTTATTTTGCTTCATTTTATCTTTTTTTTTTTAACCCTGCTTTTTAGGGTAAACCTTCACAAGACAAAAATGCTAACAGCAACACAGCACTGGAGTGAAATTAAGCAGCGCCAGATAAGCGTATAACCCGGGAGGTCGGCACTAAGGGCAACAGAAAGGTTGGTGGAATTAAACAGGTATGGGGTCTTTTTTAAAGAACCCAAAGGGAAGGTGTCAATTGGATTCACAGAGGAGGGATTTGGGAAATTGGAAGGAGTCCCGAGGACTGGATAGAAATACCCAAGTAAGAGTAGTCTGGCAAGACGCTCTTAACTTTCCCTTCTCCAGGCTAAACTTAACCATCTCCCCAAGCCGCTCCTCGTAAGACTTCATGGTTTCCAGGCCTCTGACCATTTTGGTTGCTCTCCTCTGGACACACAGAATTACAGAGCCTCCTGACGCCAAGGGCCATCCGGTCCAATCCCTGTCAGATAACGGGGTGTCAAAAGGCCAGGGATTAGATAGTTGTGCATTCACAATGAGCTGACTGGCGTGCACACAGTGCAAAGAATTTTTCAGAGGGCTAGCTGTATTTACATCGAACTACTCGTTTTACTTATCTCCTGTCTGCCACCTAACAGGGGACCGAAAGTGGCTTGCAATGTAGAAATTTAAAATTTTCCGCATTTAAGGTACTTGGGGAGTTCGGTCCAGCCCAAGGAGAGAAGATAGCGGCCGCAGTAGGACAGGAAAAACCCCATTAACGTACTCTTTGATCTTGTTTTGTCTCGGCCCAAAGTGCTCTTAGACAACACTGGAAACGACAGACTCGGTATTCAACTCCCTCTGCTGGTCTGTACCTTGCAGAAGCGGTGCCCAAGCCTCCCTCCCTGGCATTCAGATGGACATTTGAAACCGAAATGTGACCTCCGTACAAATCCAGAGGATTTCTTGCTCTCTACAGCAAGGCTGCGGAGAAGGCAGGCTGGGATCTGCGGGCTGACCTACAGACGACTTTAAGTAGACAAGCGAGGATTTCTGGCATGTAAAACCATAGAATCCTAAAGTTGGAAGAGACCCCAAGGGACACCTAGTCCAAACCCCTTCTGCTAGGCAAGGAGACACCATCGAAGCTGGACACCCGGCCTCTCTTTAAAAATCTCCAAAGAACGAGGAGGTGTCAGCACACTAAACCGAGGCAGCAGTGAGTTCCACTTCTTGTTGCTCTCACCGTCACGAAGTTCTTCCTAAAGTTTAGGTGGAATCTCTTTTCCTGAAATTTGAACCCACTGCTCCGTAGGATCCCAGTCTCCGGAGCAGCAGGAGAAAACAAGGTTGCCCCATCCTCCATAGGACATGGGAAGAACAGGATCCCACCGCAAAATGTATGAAAGGAGCATGAATTCACTTCTGGTTGAGGTTTGGGCTACAACCCTGGAGACCAGCCATGGAAACCCACTGGATGACCTTGCGAGCATCACTCACGATCTGCCCCGAGAAATACCCACGATAGATTTGCTTTAGGGTCACCATAAGATGGAAACAACTTGAAGGCACACAACAGGTCACCAAACAGAGTTTGGCCAGGTATAATAGCTGAGATCCCACATCACAGTCTGTGTCGAGCAACTTTATGAATCCATAGCTAAGCCACAGAAGTGCAACAAAACTTGCTAGCGAATTGCAGAGCTGCCCATCCCAACATGGCAGAAGGGGGTTGGACTCAATGGCCCTTGGGGTCTTCTCCAAATCTACGTTTCTATGGCTTGCACTGGGCAATTCTGAAAACACAAGACGACAACTCAATGCGAATTCCCGGGCTTGGAATTTGTGGAAGTCTTGCGCTCCCACAAGCCACCGCTTCTGCAGAAGTTCTCCCAAGCAACCTTTCGTCACAAGGTTCAGAGAAAGCCCTTACCTCACAGTTAAACTCCATCTCAGCATCCATGGTGATGATCCGGACCGTGAAGGTTTTCGGCTGCTTCCTCTTCAGAGAGCTGAAGCTCATCCGAGAGGCGATGGCGCCCGCCATGGTGGGAAAGCTCTGAGGAGACCTAAGCGCGGCAACCCTAACCCAAAGGATTGTCCTACTCCAGGGAAAAGCCCCAAACAGGAGGGCTGGTTGGATAGAGGCACAGGCTCTCGGTGCACTCAGCTCTGGGGAAAGCCAAAAAAACCCCTAAAAGACCCATGGAGTCCCTCCTGATGGGCACAGTTGAAGGGGGCAGCACCAGCAACTAGGTCTTCCCTTCCGTCCTTTGTGATGGATGGCAGTGGAGTACAGGAGTCAAAAATTAAAGGGAAAAAGAAACACGGACAGTCCTTTTCCAAACAACAGTCCCGCAACACTGCCTCGAGTACCAGAGAGGCTGTCTAAAAAATTTTATTGGGGTAAAGTAGCCCCGCAGTTAAACCTTCCTACAGGGCGGGACAGTTTGCCTTCTTAAAAAATACAGGGATGCAACACCCCAGCCTTGGTGTGATGGGCAGAGAGGGAAAATCCCCAGTCCTATTTGAATGTCTAGAAACTTGGGGACAAGTATTTTTGTCTCAGGGTTTCTGATTGATTGACTGATTTGACAGCCTGTCTGTTTGATTTAAGGATTGACTGGGTGCCTGGTTGACTGATTTAAAGATTGACTGGGTGCCTGGTTGATCGATTTAAAGATTGATTGGGTGCCTGGTTGATCGATTTAAAGATTGACTGGGTGCCTGGTTGATTGATTTAAAGATTGACTGGGTGCCTGGTTGATTGATTTAAAGATTGATTGGGTGCCTGGTTGATTGATTTAAAGATTGATTGGGTGCCTGGTTGGTTGGTTTAAAAACTGATTGGCCACCTGCTTGGTAGGTTTAAAGATTAACTGGTTGACACATTGTTTGGTTAAAAGACTGATTGACTAGTCGAGTGATTTAAATAAAGGTTTTATTTGGAGGATGGGGGGATTATATTGATTCAGGGTTTTTAGTGGGTGGATTTGTTTATTAATTTACTGATTTAAAGAAAGGTGGTTATAGGGGAGAGGGGACCAAGACCCCGAATGAGATATTTAGGGAACCTTGGGAGGGAGAGATGTCCTTTAAAACATCCCAGAGGAAAATGGAGAGGGGTTATAATTATAATTATGACAGTATTATAGTAATAATACTAAGGCACAACCTAGAAACTCAGTCTAAGGAGAGAGGGGGGCAAGAAGAGAGAGGAGAAGGAAAAGAGGAAAATAGGAATTTAAATTATAGCAATAATAACAATAATTTTTATTGTTAATAGACACAGCCTAGAAACTCTGTCTAAGCGGGGTGGGCAGGGGAGCAACGAAAAAAAAGAAAGAAATTATAGTAACTATAGCTATAGTAATAATTAATGACAATAATAACCTAGAAACTCAGTTTAACTGGAGAAAGCAGCAAGGAAAGGCATGGAGGGGACACATAAAAATAGAAAAATAGAATTATAATTACAATTATGGCAATAATTACTAATAACCAATAGACACAGGCTAGAAACTCATTCTAAGCGGGGAAGGCAGCCAGAAGAGGAAAGAGGACACAGGAAAAAGGAAAATAAACAAGGATTATAATTATAGTTGGGAAAATTATAGTAATTAATAGACAGCCTAGAAAATCAGTCTAAGGTGGGGGGGAATTGGGGTTTTTTTCCCCCGAGGGGGTTAATTTAGGAAAGTTATTGAACCCAGTTATGGCAGAAAGAGTTTCTTAGGAGGAGATTAAAAGAAAGCAAGGGGATTTCCTATTCTATGGGGGAAAAGGGGGTTCAATAATCCAATTAAAACTTTTTGGGAGATCTTTGGGGTGGCAGGAGTTTGCGGTCCCTCCTGCTTGGGGAGGAGGGAGAGGGTGGGTGAGGTTGCAAGGCTTTTGAAGCCCCCCTTCTGGGAATTAGGGGAGGGGTGCCCCTCAAACCACAGGGGGGCAAAAAAGAAGGGGCGCAGGGAGGGGGGCGGAACAGCCCTTTTTAAAGCGCGGCGGGAGGGAAAAGAGAACAGCCCACCCGCCTCCCCGAGGAAAAAAGCGAAGCCTCACCTCGGCCACCACGGCGCGACCTGCCACTCCTCGCCACGCCCGCGTCCCATTGGCCGGAAAAGGCCACGCCCCCGAGGAGGCGGAGCGGCCGGCCTTTTTTGTTCCAGCGCTCTCCGGATATTGGAAGGGTGTTGGGTAAGAAAGATGCTTCCGGTTTCCATTTGAAGCCCACCGCCATTTGCGGGGCTGATTCTGCAGAATAGAGGAGAGCCGCTCCACAATCCAGCCAAATCTGGCTGCCCCATTGGGGTCCTTGATGTCAGGATGAAGTTGGGCTGAAGGACCATCGTGGGCGCCATGACTTGCGTCACCACTTGGTGGATGCGTTCCTCAGCACCGCAGGGAACCCGAAATGTTTAATGCGTTTCGATAGGGATGGTATAGGGAAAGCGTAGGGAATGTCGGATTGGTTTTTCCTTCTGTCAATCGGCCAAAAGGACACTCCTCTTCTCCTTCGTCCCCTGGGGAGATCATAGAGGCGAAGCAAGAGAGGCTCCCGCCTTGGCTTTAATCTGGGAAACGTGGAAAGAGGCTAGAGCTGGAAAAAAGATCTCGCGCGCCCCCTGGTGAAAGGAGGAACGGGGGTGAAATTAAAATGTGGAAGAGAGGAAATCGAGAGCGAAAAAGAGAGAATAAAAGATTGTATTGTTGTATACCCTTGTATATTTTGAGTATTTGTCAGTTTGCTTTACGTTAAGCTGTATTTTTTTGGCATTTTATCTGGATAATTTCTCTTACAATTGCATAGTCGTATCTTCTAATGAATTCTCTCTGTGTGAATATTTATATTGCACAAATATACATTCGTATTTAAATATAAATATTCCAGATCACAGTTGGGCAACAGCAAACTGTTCTAAATGGTCAACAGACTGCCTTTTACTGCAACTGTGTTGTAGCATTCATAGCTGTATTGTTCTATCACTTGTAATTCTTTGGAACGGCCGATAAACTCAATCAATACATTTAGGACAAGGGCATCCAGTTCACAGTCTTCCTCCACAACCTGCCAGGCAGGGAGAGAGGTAATTACTTACACTATTTTTTTTTTTAAAACCCTGCCCAATAAATCAATGGATTGAATGCATTAGTATGTGAAAATATTGCAAATTTGCTGCTGGGTCATTCCCCGGTTATGAATGCGAGAGGCAATGCTCCTTTTCCTTGCCCAAATTATTCCTCCTCCAAAATCATTTTGAAGTCCCTGTTCCTGGCATCAAAGCAAATAAAAAAATATCAAGCAACAGAGTCCATCTGCAGAATGAATCATCTTTAAAAAGGTAACCTTCAAAGGTGGGGCAGGGAAGCAAATGACTTTGTATTTTTTTTTTCTCCTTTATGAGGCATATAGATGCATGAGATGGAAATATTAAAAAGAATGCTTTTGGTACAGCGGCCTTAGTGGGTTGGACGACATCCCCCAGGAAACTGGAAATGCAAAAATGAGGAGAAATGCACTAGGAGGCGGGGGGAAAAAATGCTAGCTATTATTCCAGGTAGACTTTTCCAGTAGCTGGAGGCTCCACCAAGGGCAGGAAAGAGGGGAGGGGGCTCCCCTGTGCTGGCAGCCAGCCAAGACTTCCAGGTGCCTCATTAGCCAGCGAGCCAAGTTTGGCTTGGCTTGCGTGCAAATGGCCAGTTGTCCTTCTGCAATCCAAATTCACGGTAAATTCAGGTGGCCCTAAAATGCATAAATGAGAGTCAGAGTTTCTAAGAATGCAAGCAAGGAATCCGAATTTATTGCACCCATGGGAGTCAATGTCTGCAACAGACTCCCTCTCCCCCCCCCCCCAATTTGGGTCTCTCTTTCCGCAGCTGCTGGCCTAACGAACGAGGCTCGTTCTATAAATCCTGGGGAGAGGAGGGCCCTGCCTTTTGCACCTGCAGTGGCGGCTCTGGGTAGGTCCCTCCTGGGTCTCTGGGGTGGAGGGCTTATATGGGTGCTTTTTTTCCTACCCAGCCTTCAGAAAAATCCCCCAAAAGCACCGTATGGGCCCCAGGTAGACTGCTCCAGGGGACGGAGGCTCTGCCCTGCGGGAAAGGGGGGCTCAGGTCCCCCTCTGTAGACAAGGAAGCCCCCCTTGGTGTTCCCCTGGACTTTCTTTCAATGCATCTTCCCCACTTTCCAAAGGGCAGGTAGACTTTTCCAGCTGCTGGAGGCTCCACAAGCCTCTGGGACCCTCCTTCCTTCCCTTCCCACCCCTTCTTGCACCCCCCAGACCCAAATACAGCCCCATGTCAACGTTACAGGGCTTTATTGTCTTTTTTTTTTTTTTGGACAATGGATTTCCTTGCACAAATCTGCCCCCTAATTGAGATTTAAGGAAAAGGAAGGTAGTGGCAGAACCGGCCAGTAGCCCTCATGGCCTCTTCTTTGCACAGTCAGAGCTTTGCAGAGGGGTGGGCGGGGGATTGCATGCTCCATCATCCCCGAACGGCCTCCGGGGAGCCTCTCTTTCCTTTTCTCTCCATTCCTCCCTTGCATAAAATTGCCTGCGGAGCGTGAATGGGGAGGAAGGTAGCTTTCGGGGACTATAACTCCCAAAATCCCCATCCCTTTTCTACTCATGCGTTCTTTGTTCCTGGGGAGTGTTGGTGGGCACTCAGAACCTTATATTATGTATGCTTTACATTATAAGAATAGTAAAAATGATGATGATGATGATGATAATTATAATAATAATAATAATTATTATTATTGTTATTATTATTAATAATAATAATAATAATAATAATAATAATAATAATAATAAAATGCCTTTAATAATAATAATGGCTTTTATTTGGTGGAAAAAATGAGGTTTTATCTGGTGTATTATTTATTTTTTCCAGAGCAGGTCTTTTGCAATGTTCTGCACTAAACTGTTACAGTGGTATTATTTCACCTTCAACATCTCTGGATTCCTGGGGTTTGCAGTTTAAAGCTTCCTCCCTAAACCGCAAACCCCAGGATTTGACAGGATATTGGAAGTGGAATAATAGCGTTATAACAGGCTAGTGCGGGAATGGCCCCAGGTTTAATTTGCAATTAAGATGTGTTATATTAATTGCCCATTGGAGACTGAAGGGATGGGGAGGAAAAAGATTCGAACCCAGGACCTCCCGCTTTTCGGGCTGCGTGTTTCATGCTGGGCTAAACGGGCTCAGGAGGAACCCAACGCAGGGCCATATTTTTTATTCTGAAGTGATATTATTTGGATTATTGGTTTCTTTTTAATAACAACAGCGATAATAATGGCTTTATCTTTTGTACGCTTGATAATAATAAAGAAGGAGTTTATTTGGTGGGAAAATGGAGGGTTTCCACAACTTTCCTGAGGAGAATGGGGTGCCTTTCATTGCATCTTTTTTGTGCAAATAAGGGAAGGAAAAAAGGCGGGAAAACTGAATTGCGTCGTGAGGGGGAAAAAAGGAGAGGGGGGCTCGCTTAACGCATGCGTGTTGCAGTCCCCCTCTCCGGGCGCGAGGACGGAGCCCCTGACGGGCAGCCGGGTTGACCAATGGCAGTCTCGGGATGGGCGAAAGGGCGGGAGGGGAGGAAAAAAGCGGGCGAGATTTCTCTGAGGAAAGCAGACGACGTCGTGAGGGCGGAGGAGGAGGAAGGGGGGAGCTGGACGGGGGTCCCGAAGGGAATGGGGGCTCCCTCGCCTGGGCGGCCCTATTCCGCCCCTTCTCCTGGCGAGGTGCGGGCGCCGCTCCCCCAAGCAGCTTTAAACGGGCGCAGCCCAGGTGGAAAGGCTGAGGGATAATTAACTGGGAGTTCAGCTGGGGAGAAGGCCGGGCGCCTAATTAGGGCGAAGTCGGAGGAAAAGATACTGACATAGGGGGAAGCCAAGGCGTTTAAACGACGGCGGGGGGCCCCCCCGAAAAGGAGCCCCAGTTTGCAAGGAGGGAGGCGGCTTTAAAGCAACAAATGAGGCCAAAAAACTGGAGAAGGTGGAGTCTGAGAGGGAAGTGAGGGCCCTCCGAAGGTCTCCTGAGGAGAATTTCCCCCCCTGTATTTCATTCATTCCCTGCCAGACTCCAGAGCAGTTTACAAACACATTAAAAAAAAAGAGAGAGAGACCACAGTTTAAACATTAGTTTCGAAAAGTTTATTTTTTTTAAAACAAAAAGGCAACTAAATGACAGTTGGAGCCTAGAGCAGCTTGCAAACATTGCAAAACACCCACAGGATACAATTTAAAACTTTCCTTGCACTTGTTTTTTTTTTTAAATGAAGTGAAACAAAAACTGCAAAGAAGTAGCACTGCAGTAGCAAAATATAGGAAAGCAAGATTTATGAATAAGCAGGAAAAGGTGAAGGGGTTTAGACAGGAAGCAAAGGGAATTTATTTGTTTATTAAGTTCCTGCCTTTTTTCCTTAACTCAGGACTCAGGGCAGCTTACAAACATTAAAGGGGAAAAAATAAAAAACGCTACAGGATTAGTTTGAAACATTACTTGTGCAAAAGCTGTTTTTTTTAATGAAGTAACACTTTTATTAAAAAAAACAATGCGAAGAAGCAACAGTGTAGTAAGAATTGAAATATAGGGAAGAAAGATTATAAAGAAGTAAAAGGCATTTAAACTAAAAGGAGCCAAAGAGGAGATAGCATTTATTTATTAAATTCCTTGCTTTTTCTTTCCTTAGGCAGCACAGTTTAAAAAGAAAAAGACAGAAGAAAAGAAGAGAAGGCTTTCAAAGAGCAGCAGAAAAAACGCTGAGAGGAGAAAAAACAAAGAAGAAGCCCCACTTTGGAGGCAAGGAAGCATTTTTATTAATAGGAAGGAGGGGAAAAATGTCTGAGGGAATGTGCTGGGAGTGGAAAGAAAGGAAAGGGGGGGAATAAAAGAAGGAAATGCCTCTCTTGTGGGTTTGTTGTTTATTGAATTTATATCTCTTTTTCTTCTTCTCTTCCAGGGCAGGACTGGAGGCCAAGAGAAAAAGGACGAGAGGAGGGAAACCTGGAGGTCTTCGCAGGTGTGAGGAATTGGGAACACAGAGGGGAAGAAACAGGGAAGGAAAGAAAATGTCTAGAGGAAAAAAAGTCCGGGAAAGAAACTCCAGGGGAGTTTAGAATTAGCAGCAAGAAACAGAGGGGAAAATGTGCATTTTTATTTTATTTCATTGGCAGGTTTGCCGAGATAACAAATTTAGGAAGAGGTAGAAATCTGGGCTTTGCTGCTTTTCAGAGGCAGGCCCCAGACAGCCCCCAAAAGCGGAAAAGTTACTAATTTTATTCTCTTTACAGTCTTTAAACCTTATTTCCTAGCTGGAGGGTTAATATTATTTGAGGGACATTACTGGTTTTTTTAATGAGTTTTACTATTTTAAACCAATATAGAATGTACAGAATGCAGATTGTCTTATATGGAATATAGAATAGAATATAGAGTAAGTTAGCAAAATTAAGATAGAATATAGAATAAGTTAAGAATGGTTTACATACTCGTGTTAAGTGGTAAGTAAAGAATTTGAGGGACAAATGCCTTTAAGTAAATAATAAGCAATTATTATGAAGTACAAGCAAACATCAAAAAAGCAATGAGAAGTGTAACAGAGTTATTTGTAATGGATGTAACTTAATTTCTAATAATTAAGTTACATCCATTACAAATAACTGTTTGTTCCATTTATCACTACTTTTTTGATGGTGGTTTGTACTTTTTGTCTATGTTATTAGTGAGTTTAAACTACTATAGGCTGTAGATTAAGTTCATCAATGAGTTTAATAGAATATAAGCCATTTTTACTGAGTAGTTTATACTGTAGGAACATAATGAGGATGGTAGGAGTGATTAACAACAAGTATTAGCTTTTAGTCTAAATTTAAGGATTTAGTGGTTATAGGTGTAACTGTTTAGCTGCAACAAAGGCAGGAAGAAATTTTTAGTTATTTGTAGTTTTGTCGGTTTTGGTTTTCTTGGCTATTTCTAGTTTTCTAAGGTACTCTTTGAATTTTCAGGGCTTTTCTGTTCTTAGGCATTTTAATTTTTGTTTATTTTTAGCACTTTTGTGTATCCTTTTGCATAGTTCCAGTGTGAAAAGGTTTACCAGTCAAAGGAAAGCGCTTGACTCGCCGGAGTCTAACGTTCCCTTTCTTGTCCGAATACAGGGATGGCGGTTTCTTCTCTCCTTCGGATGAACGGCGACCAGCTCCGGGGAAGAGGCAGCTTGGAAAGGACGGGGCCGCGCAGAAGAGCAGTGGAGACGGGTAAGAACCTCCTTCCGGCCTCCAGGGCCACCTTTCACATACGCACACAGCACACGGCCCAAAATGGCTACCACCCACGGCGCCCACCCTCCAGGAATCTGCGGCTGGACGCGCTCGAGGGAGGCCCAGCGGGCAGCTGGAAGGAAGGGAGCTGCGTCTCCCCCGTTTCAAGCCAGCCCTTTAGAGGCCCACAGGCAGGGGACACCCACACTCTTCCTCCTGTGCACAGATCCGGATCGGAGCCTTGAGGGCTGCCTGCGTTGCACACACAGAGGCAGCACCGCTCCAAAGTAAATCGAAGGGACGAGGCCTATCTGTTACAGCAGAGTATATATTCAAAAGGGCCAATCTATTAAAGCGGGCCCGTCTGGCTGGTTCTTCCCAAGGTGTCCTCCATCTCCCCCCACCGCACCCAGATACACACACACACACACACACACACACACACAGAGCCAACCTATTATAGCCAGAGCTTTTGTGGATTTCAGTCCAGGGCTGGAGAGGTCCTGGTGGCCTGGGTGTTAAAACCTTCGGCCTTGAACAGGGTACCAGAGGCAGGTCCGCAGTCTCGCTCAGCCTGATGGTTCTTCTTTCTGAATCCGCCCAGAAGCAGAAGAACCAAGGAGATGCTCTTTGAGGTTCTACAAGAACTCTTAAAGGCAAAGAGAAAGCATAAAGACTAGAAAAATACAGCTAATACAGTGTAATATCGTATAACGTAATGCATAGATGTAGGTAATGCCCAAGTCAGGCTTTGGAAATAGCCAGACAAGGAGAAGACTTCTCTCTTCATTTTGGGGGACGTCCCAGAGATCCCAACCATAAAAAGAAAGGAAAAGGTTTGGGACAGGCTGAGAAAAGAGGAAGGAAGGACAGAAGACAGCTCTGCCTTTGGGTGGCTTATTGCTCTAAAGCCTCTCTTTTGCCACCCTGACTTTTCCTGCAGCCCTTGCTGGTACGGGCAGGAATTTCTCCTGGTTACACTTTATCTATCTATCTATCCATCCCTTCATTAAATCAATATCCCTCCTTTCTCCAAGGATGGGATTCAAGGGTATTGATAACAATTTAAGGGGATACATTTAAACATTCGTATCCTACAATTAAAGAAGGATTAAATGACATCTTTGACAGAAGGTTCAAACACTTGAGAGGTAATTTGTAATAAAGATTTTTTCAAACCGTGTCTGTGTTGATTCTTCGGGTAGTTGGGATGGGGAGGGAACCAAATAGGGCTTTTAGGTGTGAGGGAGGCCGGGGGCGCATGCCTAACATGCCACGTGCTGTACGGTCTCTGTCTGCCCGCGTTACGTGCGAGGAGGGGACCCGGGCGCCTGCCTTTGAGGCCGGCGGAACCTCCTTCACGGGGGATTTCGGAGCAGAAGCTCCACGGCCGCCCTTCACGGGGGCTTCAGTGTGGATTCCTCCCCTTTCCGGGTTGGGATAGATGACCCTCGGGCCCCCTCCTCACTTCTATCAGGACCCCAGAAACCTAGGCATCTTTTATGGCCGAGTCCCAGTGCTGCAGGAGCCCTTTTTACTTGAGATTTTGGGCAGCACCCAGAATAAGAACGGCTGCCGAAGGCTCCCCCGTTCTCCTCCTCCTGGAGGAAAAGCCTCGTTCGGCCCGGCAAAACCAGTTAAGAGGATAGGGGTTTGCTAGAGCCACTGGGAGCAAGACAGAGGTTGCAGCGACTGAAAGAGGCAAATCCTTTTCCCAGACATCACCATTCGGTCCTCCTTAGTCGGGGGGAGGGCTCTGAAAAGCAGGGTGAGTCCCTAGGAAGGCCCTTCATGGGTCCGAGTTCAGATTCAACTACCGGTAGTTCTCCTTCTTCTGCCTTATTAGGAGTTAATATGTTTCAGAAACGTAACTCCTGAGGGGTCCGAGCTGCATGGGAGTTTTGGTAATCCAATCCTCCCTGATCCCTTTATGGGGTCTTAGCCCCGTCCCCCAACCTAGTCTTAGGGGGTCTTCAAGGTCTCCCTGGTCCAGGGGCCGCGCAGATTGCGGCCCGGGACCCAAGCCTCCCCAGAAGGGGGCAAGACGACGAGAGGTTTCCCCAGCAGCTTGGCTTATGTACAGGGTTAGAACCCGGTTCCCTGAAGTAACGAGACAGTCCGAGGGGAACTGTTTCCCTGCCATGGAGGCTCTCCCTTGGGGAATGCAGCCCCCCAAGAAACCTGGATCTCTCCCCATAAGTCTACCACTGGATTTGAATTTGGGGAGCTTCCTCAATCTAGCTGTTTTGCCTTCCAATCCTCCTTTGCATTTCCTTCCTCCAAAACATCTACTTCCAGCTTTGGGAATGGGGGACCGGGGAGGGGGAAACGCTCTGCTTCCCCTTTTGGGGTGCCGCCCCCCCTCAGCCCCACTTCCCTCCCGTTCTCTTCCTGCACAGAGACCCTCCCCTCTGTCCCGTGCGGAAGGCAGGGGGGCGTTCCCGGCAGAGGGCGGCCCGTGTCGCGCCGAGGGGGGAGCGGGATAACGGTCCCCTGGGGGTCGTGGGAATGTCGTGGGGACCCGTGGCCTCGCTCCCAGTGTAGGTTGGGGGATGGGCTTGGCACGGGGGGCTGCGGCACGCTGTCCTCCCCGTACGGCCATCCGAAGCATGCTTTCCTTTTGGGGGTGCGCAGCCCTTCGAGGCGGGGGGGTCTCCGTGGGCGAGGGGAGGCCGGGCGCCTGGGCCCCACGAGAGGGCGGGACCCCCCTCCGGGACCGGGACGGAGCTCCTTGGTGCCGCGCTGGTCTGGTCTCAGCTGGGAACCGCAGGTGGCAATCGCTAGTGTCGCGTAGGCTTGTAGGGTTGTTGTGTCCCGTGTTAGGTTGTTGGCGGTGCGAGGCTTGCCTTGTTGGTCTGTTTTTTCCGTGCCAAGGTGGAGAGGCGCCTCCTGTAAATCCAGGCGTGGCGCCTCGTCTCTTGCGGTCTGATAGCGTGTTTTCGTGTGGAGCTTTGTAGGTCTCTGAGGCGGCCAGTGGTCCTTTGAGATGCGTAGCGTGAAGAGGTCGGTCGGCTGTGTCTCCCTTGCGTGCGGAGGGGTTTCAGAGAGGGGAAGGCGTTTGTGTGGCTTGTTGCCGGCTGAGGTTAGTGGTAGGGCGAAGGTGGTCGGTGTTTTGTTGGCAGCGAGAGCAGGGCAGTGATTCCCACCTGCAGGTCCCAGCTGAGACCAGACCAGTGCGGTAACGAGGACCTCCCCCCCGTTCCGGACGGGGATCCCGCCCTCTCGTGGGCCCCTAGCGCCCGGCCTTCCCTCGCCCACAGAGAGCTCCCCACCCCGAACGGCCACGTGCCCCCAAAACGAAACCATACTCGGCGTGGAGGTGCGGGGCGGAGAGCCTGGCGCAATCCCCGGTGCCAACCCTGCCTGCTAATCCACACTGGGAGCAACGCCGCGGGTCCCCACGACACTGCCCGCCACACCAGGGGGGCATTTTCCCGCTCCCCCCCTGGCGCGACCCAGGCCGTCCCCTGGCAGGAGCGCCCCTCCGCCTTCTGCACCGGGCAAACGGGACGGTCCCCGCGCAGGGGGAGGAAGGGACGGGAGTCTGGCTACTCGAGCTGGCCCCCTCCCGGAGGGGCCCTGTGTAGGGGCAGCCCCCAAAACAGTTAGCAGAGCATTTCGTCCTTCCCGGTCCCTCATTCTCTAAGCTGGAATTACATGTTCTAGAGGAAGGCAATGGGGAGGGGGATGGGAAAGCGAAACAGCTGAATTGGGGGGTCTTCTCTAATTGGAATCCGTGAGCAGAGGTATGCGGAGAGGGGAGGAATTCTGGGGGGCTGGGTTTACTCGGAGGTGGGGTTTCCATCGTAGTTCTGGGGGAGGGGGGGAGAGGAAGACCACCGGCCGGCCTTAAGCCTTAAGGCTGCAGTGGTGAACCCGGGAGGAGGGTAGCACTTGGCCTTTGAGCCCCTGGGGTACCCCAGGGGTCCGTGGGAGGTAGCTCCGCTCTGTACGCAGAGGAAGGGAGCTGTGATTCCCTCAGGAAGGCTCCCTGTCTCGGGGGAGCTCCCTACAGGGCCTGAGGGGGTCTCTGGGGGGCAACATTTCGAACCCAGGAATAGTGGCGCCCCAGTCCCGTTTGTAGACGTGGCTGGAGCATCCTCAGCCGGATGTTACCAGTCAAGGCTCGGCAGCCCTAGCGCCCCACCCCACCGCACCCCACCCCAAATTGCCTGTAACGTGGTGTAGACGGGACCTACGGCACTCGCCCCCTCAAATTTTAGGCTAAATGACAGGCTCTTCCCCTTGCAGGGCTGTCCTGGACACCTTGGGGAAACCAGCCAGACCTCTGGATCTCTGCACAGGAACCCTTTAGCTGGGGGGCTGTAGCCCAGGCCCCTTGTGGGGGTGCCCCTCGGGGGCCGTGCAGGACTTCATGTCTTGCAGAGCCCCCCCTTTTAACACTCCCCGAGTTTAGAGCTGGAGAGCCTTTCTCCTGTCTCAGGAGGCCTCCTCTCTCTGAAAGCTCCTCGATCTTTGTCTCCGCGCTCCCTGCCTGGGAATTATTTTGGCCGCCAAGTCACAGTCAGGGTCTCCCAAACGCTTGAACCTCCTAGAAGCTGGGAGAGGCCGTCTTGATTCCTCCGGTAATCTTGGGGTTTCATTCCAAAGGCCGTGTTTACCACACGCTGTTCCATTTCCTCGGCCACGCGGGGGTCTTCTCAGCATCACCCTCCACCGGCGTCCCGCCCTCCCCCCCCGGTGAGCTCAATGCACTCTGTGCTGCTCCCCTGCCCTCCATTTTGTCCTCGCGGCAATCCCGCTTAGGTTTAGGTCAGGCTGAGAGAGGGAGTGAGCCCTTCCCTGGCCCTGTGGGGCGTAGATGGGCAACCGGCCAGGAGACACCCCCACACACACGTTGGAGAGCTCCCTTCCAGTTTAGAAATGGAGTTGGGGGGCAGCAGGCAGAAGTAGGTCCAGAGGGGCTCTTCCCCGGTGTTTGATTCCCATCCTCGCGGGCCAGGCACTCCTCATCCCACTCTTGCACGCTCCAGGCTTTTCTTTTGCTCCTGTTAATGCCTTTCGTACTTGTCTTTAACCCTGTTTTTTTCCCTTAGGCAAGTTTTCCCGTTGCTTTGAGTGCCTTTAAATGTTTTTCTTTTCCTCCCACGTTTTACCTGGGTAGGGAACTGTTTGTAAAGGGAGGGGGCTCAATTTCAGCAGGCGGGGCGTCATGACTTTTGACTTTCAGGTGTGTTTTTACGAAGCAGCAAATGCCCAAAATTCACGGCAGCAGCATTGCAGGTGGGTGAGGTAAGACTCTTACTGTGGGGGAAGAAGTAAATCAAAGAAGTGGGGCGAAAGGGGTAGGTAGAAAGTGCGTGTCAGACCAAGGCTGAGGTGAAAAGAACACTCTGATTTAAAGGCTGGACGGAGGGGCTGAGGCCATCCCGTGTGCTGAGGATAATAATAAATAACGTAAAGGAGAGAGCGGGAGGTCTAAAGAGCTCGTCCCGGGGAGTTAGGGGAGAAGGGGAGCATTGTGAAAGGGACGGCCAAGTCCTGACCTTTCCGTACAAAGTGCAGTAACGAACGCAGTGCGGATACCGAGGGGAAGGACGAGGGGCCCCGTTAAGCGAATGCAAAGGTCTCCTGACACCTCTCTTCCTCCATGATGGAGCAAAAGGCGTGGAGGTCCGTTAGACGAGACAGGACGGCAGAGAAAAGGCTGGTTTCTGGCTCGTCTCCAGAGGCCGCCGAGCAGGAAAATGGGGGATAGCTTGGAGACCCTCAGGTTTCTTCCTCCGCAGGGATCCAGCCCGCAGCCTCGAGGTCTGCCTGCCGGACTCGCAAAGAGGAAGGTTTGGCAGCGCCGCTCCCAGAGTAAATCAAGGGGCGAGGCCTCTCTCTTAAAGCAGAGTCTATATTCAATAGGGCCCATCTCTTAAAGCAGGCCCGTCTGGCTGGTTTTTTCCAAGGTGTCCCCATCGTCCCCGAAGATGCACACACAATTTTATCAGGAGCTTCTGTGGATTTCAGTCCACGGCTCAAAAAGTTCCTGGTGGCCTGGGTGTTAAAACCTTCGGCCCTGAACGAGGTACCAGAGGCAGGTCCTCAGTCTAGCTCAGCCTGCTGGTTTTTCTCTTTTAAATCTGCCGAGAAGCAGAAAAACCAAGGAGATGTTCTTTGAGGTTCTGCGAGAAGTCCTAAAGGCAAAGATTAAAAATCAAGACTAGAAAAATCCAGCTGATATAGTATAATATCGTATAACGTAATGCATAGGTGTAGGTAATGCCCGAGTCAAGCTTTGCAAATAACCAGGCAAGGAGAAGACTTCTCTCTTCATTTTGGGGGAAGGTCCAGAGATCCTAACCATAAAAAGAAAGGAAAAGGTTTGGGACAGGATGAGAAAAAAGGAAGGAAGGCAGGCAGCTCTGCCTTAGGGTGGCTTATTACTCTAAAGCCTCTCTTTTGCCACCCTGGCTTTTCCTGCAGCCCTTGCTGGTACGGGCAGGAATTTCTTCCAGTTACACTTTATTTGCTTATTTATCCCTTCATTGAATTGAAGGGGATTTATAAGAATTTAAGGGGATACATTTAAACATTCGTATCCTACAATTAAAGAAGGATTAAATGACATCTTTGACAGAAGATTCAAACACTTGAGAGGTAATTTGTAATAAAGATTTTTTCAAACTGTGTCTGTGTTGATTCTTCGGGTAGTTGGGATGGGGAGGGAACCAAATAGGGCTTCTAGGTGTGAGGGAGGCCGGGGGCGCATGCCTAACATGCCACGTGCTGTACGGTCTCTGTCTGCCCGCGTTACGTGCGAGGAGGGGACCCGGGCGCCTGCCTTTGAGGCCGGCGGAACCTCCTTCACGGGGGATTTCGGAGCAGAAGCTCCACGGCCGCCCTTCACGGGGGCTTGAGTGTGGATTCCTCCCCTTTCCGGGTTGGGATGGAAGACCCTTGGGCTCCCTCCTAACTTGATGGTGTCTAGCACTGGGATCCCACCCATCAGCACCCCAAAAACCTAAAAAAAACAAGAGAAACTAGCTCCAAAGAACATGCAGAGTAAAAACAAATACTACAGAAAAGGCATCCTGTGTGAGCAAATTACTCTGCTGAGGTGGTCCCTTTTAATTTAGATTTTGGGCAGCACCCAGAACAAGAATGGCTGTTACAGGTTCCCCCCGTTCTCCTCCTCCTGGAGGGAAAGCCTCCTTCCGCCCAGCAAAACCAGTTAAGAGGAGAGAGGTTTGCTGGAGCCACTGGGTGCAAAGGACGGCCCTTCATGGGCCGAGTTACCTTTCTCCCAAGTTACTTTGCGGGGAATAGAAGGCACAGCAGCCTTATTCCTGGGAGGCTTGAGCAACAGGTAGTTCTCCTTATTAAAAAGATAGTACCTGAGGGGTCCCAGCTGCATGGGAGTTTTGGTAATCCAATCCTCCCTGATCCCTTTATGGGGTCTTAGCCCCGTCCCCCAACCTAGTCTTAGGGGGCCTTCAAGGTCTCCCTGGTCCAGGGGCCGCGCAGATTGCGGCCCGGGACCCAAGCCTCCCCAGAAGGGGGCAAGACGATGAGAGGTTTCCCCAGCAGCTGGGCTTATGTACAGGATTAGAACCCGGTTCCCTGAAAGTAACGAGACAGTCCGAGGGGAACTGTTTCCCTGCCATGGAGGCTCTCCCTTGGGGAATGCAGCCCCCCAAGAAACCTGGATCTCTCCCCATAAGTCTACCACTGGATTTGAATTTGGGGAGCTTCCTCAATCTAGCTGTTTTGCCTTCCAATCCTCCTTTGCATTTCCTTCCTCCAAAACATCTACTTCCAGCTTTGGGAATGGGGGACCGGGGAGGGGGAAACGCTCTGCTTCCCCTTTTGGGGTGCCGTCCCCCCTCAGCCCCACTTCCCTCCCGTTCTCTTCCTGCACAGAGACCCTCCCCTCTGTCCCGTGCGGAAGGCAGGGGGGCGTTCCCGGCAGAGGGCGGCCCGTGTCGCGCCGAGGGGGGAGCGGGATAACGGTCCCCTGGGGGTCGTGGGAATGTCGTGGGGACCCGTGGCCTCGCTCCCAGTGTAGGTTGGGGGATGGGCTTGGCACGGGGGGCTGCGGCACGCTGTCCTCCCCGTACGGCCATCCGACGCATGCTTTCCTTTTGGGGGTGCGCAGCCCTTCGAGGCGGGGGGTCTCCGTGGGCGAGGGGAGGCCGGGCGCCTGGGCCCCACGAGAGGGCGGGACCCCCCTCCGGGACCGGGACGGAGCTCCTTGGTGCCGCGCTGGTCTGGTCTCAGCTGGGAACCGCAGGTGGCAATCGCTAGTGTCGCGTAGGCTTGTAGGGTTGTTGTGTCCCGTGTTAGGTTGTTGGCGGTGCGAGGCTTGCCTTGTTGGTCTGTTTTTTCCGTGCCAAGGTGGAGAGGCGCCTCCTGTAAATCCAGGCATGGCGCCTCGTCTCTTGCGGTCTGATAGCGTGTTTTCGTGCGGAGCTTTGTAGGTCTCTGAGGCGGCCAGTGGTCCTTTGAGATGTGTAGCGTGAAGAGGTCGGTCGGCTGTGCCTCCCTTGCGTGCGGAGGGGTTTCGGAGAGGGGAAGGCGTTTGTGTGGCTTGTTGCCGGCTGAGGTTAGTGGTAGGGCGAAGGTGGTCGGTGTTTTGTTGGCAGCGAGAGCAGGGCAGTGATTCCCACCTGCAGGTCCCAGCTGAGACCAGACCAGTGCGGCACCGAGGACCTCCCCCCAGTTCCGGACGGGGATCCCGCCCTCTCGTGGGCCCCTAGCGCCCGGCCTTCCCTCGCCCACAGAGAGCTCCCCACCCCGAACGGCCACGTGCCCCCAAAACGAAACCATACTCGGCGTGGAGGTGCGGGGCGGAGAGCCTGGCGCAATCCCCGGTGCCAACCCTGCCTGCTAATCCACACTGGGAGCAACGCCGCGGGTCCCCACGACACTGCCCGCCACACCAGGGGGGCATTTTCCCGCCCCCCCCCGGCGCGACCCAGGCCGTCCCCTGGCAGGAGCGCCCCTCCGCCTTCTGCACCGGGCAAACGGGACGGTCCCCGCGCAGGGGGAGGAAGGGACGGGAGTCTGGCTACTCGAGCTGGCCCCCTCCCGGAGGGGCCCTGTGTAGGGGCAGCCCCCCAAAACGGTTAGCAGAGCATTTCGTCCTTCCCGGTCCCTCATTCTCTAAGCTGGAATTACATGTTCTAGAGGAAGGCAATGGGGAGGGGGATGGGAAAGCGAAACAGCTGAATTGGGGGGTCTTCTCTAATTGGAATCCGTGAGCAGAGGTATGGGGAGAGGGGAGGAATTCTGGGGGGCTGGGTTTACTCGGGGGGGGGGTTCCATCGTAGTTCCGGGGGAGGGGGGAGAGGAAGACCACCGGCCGGCCTTAAGCCTTAAAGCTGCAGTGGTGAACCCGGGAGGAGGGTAGCACTTGGCCTTTGAGCCCCTGGGGTACCCCAGGGGTCCGTGGGAGGTAGCTCCGCTCTGTACGCAGAGGAAGGGAGCTGTGATTCCCTCAGGAATGGCCCCGTCTCGGGGGAGCTCCCTACAGGGCCTGAGGGGATCTCTGGGGGGCAACATTTTGAACCCAGGAATAGTGGCGCCCCAGTCCCGTTTGTAGACGTGGCTGGAGCATCCTCAGCCGGATGTTACCAGTCAAGGCTCGGCAGCCCTAGCACCCCACCCCACCGCACCCCACCCCAAATTGCCTGTAACGTGGTGTAGACGGGACCTACGGCACTCGCCCCCTCAATTTTTAGGCTAAATGACAGGCTCTTCCCCTTGCAGGGCTGTCCTGGACACCTTGGG
The DNA here is from genome assembly GCA_030412105.1 of Cyclura pinguis. NCBI lineage: Eukaryota > Metazoa > Chordata > Lepidosauria > Squamata > Iguanidae > Cyclura > Cyclura pinguis. The sequence goes on from CM059616.1 coordinate 1,018,088, forward strand.
GAAACCAGCCAGACCTCTGGATCTCTGCACAGGAACCCTTTAGCTCGGGAGTAGAATGAAATTCCCCTTCTTTCTGTTCTTTTCCTTTCATGATTTTCCGTATTCTTCTTCTTTCCTTTTGTCTCTCTTTACTGTACCACTGCAATCTTTAATTAAGAAAAGGGGAAGAAGGGTGAGCACGCTGTGGCTGGATCTTTCTGACCCCCTGTTCTCTCTCCCTTTCTTCTGTGCCTGAGACGCCGTGGGGGCTCCTGCCCGCCCCATCGTCTCCTGAAAGGGAACCCTTTGCCGGGAGCCGCGCGTGGTCTTTGTGGAGGAGTCTCGGTTTCCGTTCAGCCAGAGCGCTTTCCGGGAGGTGGATTCGGGGATGCTCCGGAGAGAGAGGAAGGAAGGGCCAGGTTTGTTGGTTGCCTTTCTAGCTTTTCTTCCTTCTGAAGTAAAGGCCAGTGCCTGGTTCTCCTCCTCTGAGCCTCTCTCATCCTCACAGCAGCCCTGCAAAGTAGGATAGGCCGAGGGAGGAAATAAAAGCGGACAGGACCGAGGTGACCCAGAGATTTCTGGGGCTCAGTTTGGGAACTAGGCCTGGCCTACCCACGGAGAGATTTAAGCATTTGGGTGGGTGGGAGGGAGGGAAGGAGGGCCCCCCTCCCGATAATTCTACACGGGTTGTCCTGACAGAAAGTATTGCTTGCTGTTTAACTATAATGGGACGCCAGGGTGGGTGTTTTGGGTTTTCCCTGGGGTTTCTGGAACGGGCCTTCTCCATCTGAAGGTGTTGCCACGTAAACCAAGTGTGATGCTCTTGCACCCCAAGTAGGGTAATTCTGGCTTCGCGACTGACCAAATTTCTGTCTCTTCAGGCGTTGCGGAACCACGGAGAGGAACCAGAACCGAAGAGCCGTCGTCGTGGAGACCTTCTCCACAGAAAAGTCTACCGGGAGGAGAGGAGCCGGGAAAGACGGGAGAAGACAAAGGAGGCAGAACCGGCGTTGAAGACAAACCACGCGGAGGGAGGCCCTCAGCAGCAGTGGATGAATTCTCGGAGGCAAACTACCCAGAGGGAAAAAGAGAACTTTAGTTTTCCAGCGGGACCCGTTTCGGAGACGGCGAGGGGGAGCGGAACACTCCATCCTCCTCAGGAAAGTTGTGGAAACCCTTCATTTTTCCACCAAATAAACTCCTTTTTTGTTATTATTATTATCATCAAGTGTACAAAAAATAAAGCTATTATTACTGCTGCTGTTGTTATTAAAAAGAATCCAATAATCCAAATAATTTCACTACAGAATAAAAAATATGGTTCCGCGTTGGGTTCCTCCTGAGCCCATTTAGCCCAGCCATGAAACACGCAGCCTGAAAAGCGGGGGGGTCCTGGGTTCGAATCTTTTTCCTCCCAATCCCTTCAGTCTCCAATAGGCAATTAATATATCTTAATTGCAAATTAAACCTGGGGCCATTTCCGCACTAGCCTGTTATAGTGCTATTATTCCACTTCCAATATCCTATGAAATCCTGCGGTTTGCAGTTTAGGGAGGAAGCTTTAAACTGCAAACCCCAGGATTTAATAGGATGTTGAAGGTGGAATAATAGCACTGTAACAGTCTAGTGCGGAAATGGCCCCAGACTCCGAATTTAGCTGCCGGGACCGGTTTGGAAAGAGCGCAGCATTGCAAACTTGCAATGGAGGCAGCAATTTTTGCTCCTTCTCCCGAGAAGCCCCGTTGAGTTTAGGGCATGCAAGCGTTAGTTAGCCTTGGAAAGGCCGTCCCTTCTTTTACGCCTGCCGGAGGCTGCCTCCCCGTTGGCCGCCGGAGCAAAGATCCGCCCCACTATTGCTCCTCCTTCTCAGGCCGGATTCAGCTCCGGGAGAAAGAAGATGGCGGCGGCGAGAACGGTTTTGGTGCGATTGGCGTCTCTGCGGGGCGGAGGCCCTTTTCTCTTAACCCGTGCGAGCAACGCCGGAGCCCGGTAGGAGGGGAGAGAGGAAAGCAATGCAAAAGAAGGTCCTTGGCACCCCCAACATGAACCCCCTCCCCAAGATGCAGGGCAGTGTGCAGCTCTCCGAGTAGAGTAGACCCATTGCATCATCGTGGTTTACTCGCGTGTCGAGAGAGACCCAGGAAGTCGAAAGGGCTCTTTGGAAAGAAGTCCCAGCCGGCCGGCTCCTCCCTCGATTCTGCCCCCCGCGCAACTTTTGCGCGCGATCCTTTTCTCCTTGCTCCAGAAGGAGGAAGGATACGGGGGCGGGGATGTTTCGGGTTTTTTTCTTTCCCTGCTTGGCTTGGAAAGACTTGGAAGCAGGGGGCTGGGGATGATTGGTTCCGGTGTCCTTCCTTTGGAAACAGATGATTGGGGATGATTGGTTCAGGTGTCCTTCCTTGAGAAGGAGGTGACTAGGGATGATTGGTTCCAGTGTCCTTCCTTTGGAAACAGATGATTGGGGATGATTGGTTCAGATGTCCCTCCTTGAGAAGGAGGTGACTGGAGATGATCGGTTCAGCAGAGGATTCCTTGAATCCTGAGATCTATCAGCATATCCATAAAACCAGTGAAGAAATCAGTGTTGTTGCTTTTAAAATAACTTTGCCATTTTTTTTTTCATAATACTGAAGGCTCCTTTCCAAGTCTAAACATGAAATTTACATTTCCTATGTACCTTAAATGTGTAGCCTGAAGGTAATTTTGTACCTTAAAAATAATTCTGTGCATGAAACCGAGTTCAGGGATTCACTGAACCATCAGAAAGCAAAAGGTGTCACTGTCTCAGCCCGTCCATGTGGACTGTTTTGGAGCATGTCAGATTTCCAGATAAGTGGTGCTCATTCTGTATAGCCATTTTTGATTCTTGACACATTCTTTCTTAACAAAAGCTTTCTGCAGTGAGGTAACTAATAATATCTTGGAGGAAAAAAAGAAACTTTCCTTCTATTTGGACCAAACTCACAGAAGAGATTTTCAGAAACAGTAGACCAGTCTAGGCTAAAATATATGGAGGACATTTGGTTGGAGAAAAAACCTGATTTTGGGCTGGCCTTTTTGGCCCTTGGCTCGTGGCACATCACAAGTGTTCAGATGACCGGAAGGGACTAGTAACTTGTGGGGCAATTTGCTTCTCCAAAGGGATGTTTACTTTCTCGGTCCTGGAGTAGTTAATGAATGACCAGTTTTGAGCTGAAGGTCCTCGTCAAAAAGAAGTGGTCTGATTTTTCTATTTGATTCTTAATTTATTTTTTTTGGAATTTTAAAGCAGTGGCAGAATTTTAACACAGTAGTTCCGTCAGGCAGGACATTGAGCCTAACACCTTGCAAGAAAAAGCATCTGTTTTTAATTTTGGAAGAAGATATTGAATTCCTTTTGTTGTTGTGGCCTTCGAGTCATTTCCGGCGTTTGGTGACCCTAAGATGAACCGATCATGGGATTTTCTCGGGGCTGAGAGTGTGTGACGTGCTCAGTGTTACTCAGTGGGTTTCAATGGCCAAGCAAAGTGGAATCGAATCCTGATTTCCAGAGTCTGTAGTCTAATGCTCAAACCACTGGCACTTTAGTGTGTGTGTGTGTATGTATGTATGTATGTATGTATGTATGTATGTATATATATATATATCAGTAAAAATCTCAATTTTTTTTTAAATCAGTTTATTTATTGCTAAATTCCTTTTGCTTGTTGTGTAGTTTGTAGTCAACTTTAACTTAGTATTGTTATTGTTGCGTGCCTTCGAGCCATTTCCGACTTTTGGCAACCCTGAGGGTTTGATTCTGCTTTGTTTGGCCATGGAAACCCACTGGGTGACTTTGGATGTGTCACACACTCTCAGCCCCAGAAAACCCTGTGATAGGGTCACCATAAGTCAGAGAAAACCTCAAGAGACACAACAGTAACAGTAGTTTTTCTACATTTCTGTCTATCACATCTCTTAGGATTATCACAACAACCTTTTTGGAATGGTTCTACGATATGGCTCCCAAATTCTTTTCCCCAAGATCTTGCCAAGACTGTATGAATTTTGGAAATGCTCATTGCACAATGAGGGCCTGGAACTTTTATTATTTGGGGGAGCAGGATGCCGAATCCCAGCTTTGGTGGCTGGCTGGATAGTTAAACAGGCTGTTTTGCTGGTGCCTAACGAACCTTGCAACTGGGCGTGCATTTTCTGCACCAATAGTACTGCAGTGTCAGCTTGATCGATAGATTTCCCTGTTTGTTTTCGTTTGATTGGAGTTGTTTTCAGCTTCAAGGTTCAAGGCAGTGGGTTGAATTGGTTCCCTTTGCCCTGTGCTGGGGGAAGCAGCACAAGAAACCTGGTTTATTCTGTGACTTCAGAGGTTGTTTTTAAATAGAGGCTGGATGCCCATCTGTCAAAGGGAGGGCTTTGATTGTGTCTCCCTGCGTGGCAGAAGGGGGTTGGACTGGATGGCCTTTTGGGGTCTCTTCCACCTCTAGGACTGTATAAACAACAACAGCAGCAGCAAATTTTCATTTTGCTTACTGTGCTAGCATTACTTTAGGTCTATGTGAGAACTGTTTGTTGGGGCTAATGTAATTTCGTGTGAAGATTTCCTGGCCATAGGTGACCAGCTGATTTGTTCTTTGCAGCCTCAGCCTAATTTTACTGGTATCATAACATCTTCCTCTGTGCCCTTTCGTTTATTAGTGTTTCCTTTCTAATTCCGGTTCCTTTTTTGGCAGAGACTGCTTTTATAACTTCTGTTCCTTGTTTTGCAGGGACTACTCCAAAGACAACGAAAGCAGTTGGTTCCGCTCTCTCTTCGTACACAAGGTCGATCCCCGGAAAGATGCCCATTCCAACCTCCTCTCCAAGAAGGAAACCAATCATCTGTACAAGATTCAGTGTAAGCCATAAACAGGCTTTCAGCGGCACTCCATTTCCTTGATGTAAGCCCCTTTGTGTGTGTGTGTGTAGACACATACGAGAAGAACACTTTGGGCTGAGAGAAACCAAAATCAAAGAGTAGGTTTGTGGGAGTTTTCCCGTCCCACAGAGGCTTGGGAGCTATAGTGCCAGAGCTCAGAGACCAGCCCCATAGCATTGTAAGACCTGCCCCAAATGACCGGTCTCAGGATTCCACTGGGTGCAATCCATCCAATTAAAGTGAAAGTGTAACCTTATTTTTGATGCTACGTCTCTCTTTTCTTCTTTCAGTCCACAATGTGAAACCTGAGTGTTTGGACACTTATAACAGCCTGACGTAAGTGTCTCCATCCGAGGGATTCTGGAAGTGACAGGGGAGACCTTTCATAAAGCCTCCTCAGGCCTGTTGATGTCGTGTCTTCCTTCGCAGGGAGCAAGTCCTTCCAAAACTGCACTCGGATCCAGATTATCCCTGTGACCTGGTTGGCAACTGGAACACCTGGTATGGCGAACAAGACCAGGCAGGTGAGGGGGGTGGGCAGCAGATAAGAGTAGAACCCCCTGGCCCAGGAGCAGTATATCCCTAGTCCCAGATACTTTGGGCAAACAAAGGCGGTATCCTGCCTTTACATCCTTGCGGAGATGTCTGGCTGTTGGAAATCCTGGCTTAGTTTCTTGCATATCATCCTGGCGCAGTAGCAGTCATGAAACTGTGAAGTATCTCAAAGACCATCTAGCCTATCCCTCTGCTCTTATTCTCAGGAAGTTCTTCCTAAAGTTTAAGTGAAGTCTGTTTTCCTATAGTTTGAGTCCATTGTTCTGTGTCCTAGTCTCTGGAGCAGCAGAAAACAGGCTTGCTCCATGTTCTACACAACACCCCTTCAAATATTTAAACATGGCTACTGTGTTGCCTCTTAACCTTCTCTTCTCTAGGATAAACATCCCCTGCTCCCCAGAGGTCTTGACAGTGGAATTTGCTACTGCCTGGGAGTTTGGTCTCCTTCTTTGGAGGTTTTTAAAGAGAGGTTGGATGTCCATCTGTCAAAAGGAGTGCTTGGATTGTGTCTTCCTGCATGGCAGAACAGGACTGGAATGGATGGCCCTTGGAGTCTCTTCCAATTCTAGGATTCCATGTTTTATTTTGGGGGTGTGTGTGTCTGATTATAGAAGGCTGACTTAGCTATATTAGATATATATGCTCCAGATACCCCATCACAAGACCTAGAGTTGTCCCTAGGAGGGGTGTCAAGGTGTAAAATGAACCCAGGGCTTTGCTTCCAGATCTCAGGAGGACGTTTTGCCTCTGGTGTGGTTCGGTCTGGGTTGAGTCTTTTCCCTTTTCTCCCCATAGTGCACCTCTGGAGATTTACTGGCGGTTATCCAGCTCTCATGGACTGCATGAATAAGTTGAAACAGAACCAGGTATTCGAAACCCCATTGCGTCTTTTCCTTTATATATGTATGTATGTATGTATGTATGTATGTATGTATGTATGTATCCGTATTTACACAGAATTACGTAACACAAAAATCCATCAACATAAAAACTCCAGAAAGGATTTCTAACACAGACATAAACTAAGATTAACACACTAAATAAAATAAAATTTGAGCATCCTTTATCTGGAAGTCCAAAATCCAAAGTACTCCAAAATTGCTGAGATAGTTACACCTTTGCTTTCTGATCGTTCAGTGTATACACAAACTTGGTCTTATGCTCAAAATTACTAAAAATGTCATATAAAATTACCTTCCAGGTATGTGTAATGTGTACGTTAAAACATAAATGAGCTGTGTTTAGACTTGGGTCCCATCTCCAAGATATTTCATTTTGCTGTATGTCATCAAGTCGTTTCCGACTTACGGCAGTCGTAAGGCAAACCTACCATGGGTTTTTCCGGGGCTGAGAGTGTGTGACATGCCCACGGTCACCCAGTGGGGAATTGAACCCTGGTCTCTGCACCATAGCCTTGCCAGGCCATATTTAGACAGGAGTGCCTGACACTTCTAAAATAAGAGGCAGTGAGGCTAGTGGCTACAGCAGGACTATGAACTCAAAGTTTGGGTCTACAGGTCTAGTCAGCCATCCCCTCAATGATCCCGGTAGCAAGGGATTGTGGGAACTGTAGTTCAGAACACCCAGAGGGCGAAATGTTCTCCCAGAGGTTTTTTTGGATTTTTTTCCCCCAGACTGTGGGAATAATTGCATATACGTAATGATATTTCTTGGAGGTGGGAGCTGTCAAAATCTGGAGTAGATTCAGTGCCCCACTGACATAGATCTCTGTCTCTCTCTTTCCTGTCTTTCTCTTAAAAAATATACACAAAGAGTCAGTACATCAGCACAGCTTCACGTCCACAAGGACTAGCAACTTGCTGAAAAATAACATCTCCGGTTCCCATACTCGCACAATACGTTTGCAAGGAACTCAACTTGGGCTCGTTCCCTTTTCTGCCAACCCACATTTTCAGGCTCTCCAAGGAAGTTTGTTGGCCCAAAGGTGACCCTTTGGCTTTTCCCTGTCTGCAGGAATACCTGGAATTCCGGAAGGAGCGGAGCAAAATGCTGCTTTCCCGAAGGAATCAGCTGCTGCTGGAGTTCAGCTTTTGGAATGAGCCGCTGCCCCGGTCTGGGCCCAACATCTACGAGCTGAGGACATATAAGCTCAAGGTGATCATAGGGAGATGGCTAGCATCCTTGGGACGGGGATGAATAACGTATAAACACTTATGGTGACCCTATCATGGGGTTTCTGAGGGCTGAGAGTGTGTGACACACCCAAGGCCAGCCAGTGGTTTTTCACGGCCGAGCAACACAGAATTTAACCCTGGTCTCCAGCCACACCGTCTTTTGCATTTGTTATTTTGTGTTAAATAAATACATACAGGAAGCCGAATGTGTCATATTAGCTGGTGGCTCTCCTACAGCTGGATGAAGAGAAAAGTCCTCTCTGGTTTCTTGTCTGAACTTGGAAAGATGTGGAGCCTGATTTGGAACAGGAGGCATCTTTAGTCCTCTTTGCAAATGTGTTTAGGATCAGAGTCAGGCTTCAAAATGCTGGATAAGGGGGACGGAGGGCTCTTGTCATAAAAATCTTTGAAACGACCACCCTAAAACCACATCTGGGCTCCAACAATTCCTCTCTCCCTTTTGCTTTCAGCCTGGAACCATGATCGAATGGGGGAATAACTGGTAAGTGGCATGTATTTCAACCTATCCCTTTTGTTGTTTGATTTTTATTAAATATTTTCAAATATAGTAAAAAAAATCAAACTATATGCAATTGTTTTTTATTAAATATTTCCAAGTTGCAAACAAAGGAAAAAAAGAAACAATGAACAAAAATAAAGCAGAAGAGAGGAAAAAATAATAAATAAAAAGCAAATTGTTAAGAGAAAAGAATATACATTTGACTTTCAGCTTTCCTAATGACTATATAAAATAATTTCCCCATTTGTAAATACCATTCAGATATTTTGACTGCTTATTTTTTCCAGATCCACTAATGATCAAAGCCTCAGTTAACATATTTTACTCTTTTTCTTGCAAAAAGGCCCCCAGATTAGAGGTAGTCAACCTTTATTACTGCTACAAATGGTGGTGATGATGATTTGTTTTCTCTTGTCTGTTTGCTTATAGCTCTCACCCTTGTTTTTTGTTTTTGTTTTTTGCAGGGCCCGGGCCATTAAATATCGCCAAGAGAACCAAGAAGCTGTTGGGGGCTTCTTCTCCCAAATAGGGGAGCTATATATCGTCCATCACTTGTGGGGTAGGCCTCCGCCTTGAAACTATCAATATCTGACTCGTTTGTTCTCTCTGCTCTAACTTGAGCACTTTCTTCCATGTTCCCTTGCAAGGCCTCTTGGCTCTCTGGCCCTCTTCCATCCCACTGAAATACACAGCAGATTTTGCCTTCATTTCTAAAATATGCCTCGATAACTAGATCTTTCTTAAGCATCCCTTGATAACTTATGGTGAGCCCATAAATTTTTCATAGGCTTTTCTTAGGCAAGAAATCCTCGGGTGGTTTTGCCAGTTCCTTCCTCTGAAATATTGTCTACAGCACCTGGTATTTGTTGGCGGTCTCCCATCCAAGTCCTAACCAGGGCTGTCCCTGCTTAGCTTCCCCGATCAGGCAGGATCTGGCTGCCCCCTTAGGGTATTTAGGCCCTGTACTATGTTGTGTGTCTACGCCTTCCAAGTTACCTATTGACTGACAGCGATGCCATGAATTTCACAGGGTTTTTTAGGCAAGGAATGCTCAGAGGTGATTTTGCCAGTTCCTTCCTGCAAAACTGGGGCATTCAGACTGATTTTGAAGAGATTGTGGACGTGAGAACCAAATAGTTTTGAAGAAAGGCCACCCGGTGAACAGTGGAGGAGGCTAGGATCTAGGCCTCTTGAGTCCCCATCCAATGCTCCCCCGTTCCCCTTGGCGTCGGGCGGAAACGTCTGCCCTTTGGTCTCTTTTGCTCACCCTTCACGGGGACGTACGGTCTGCTCTTGTCTCCGCAGCCTACAGGGACCTGCAATCCCGAGAGGAAACCAGGAATGCTGCCTGGAGGAAGCGCGGATGGGATGAGAACGTTTACTATACAGGTGAGGCTTCTGCTGCAGTTCAGACTTCCGCCCCCATTGCTAGAGACAGAGTCTTCTCTCTTGTCTAGAAAGGGCCGTTAAAGAGAGGGTGGGACTGTCTTTAAATTTTTTTTTATCTGTATCTGCTCGTCTAAACCCTCTTCCGTTCCAATTCGGCAAAAGAATCACAATGATAACAGTAATGCTGTCATTCCCAAGAGGCTCTTCGTGCACACACATTCTGGTTTGCAAACGCCGAGTGTTTGCAGGTTTGCCTAATTGTCCTCGGACTACCAAGCTGGCATGTGGCTTCTTTGTGAGTCCAGGAGCGCGCCATGCTAGAAGTCAAGGTCAGCAGCACACCCTTTTCTGAGTTAGCTCTGATTGGCAACAAGACCACAACTAGGGAACTGCCAGGTCTGAGCCCTTCTCCAACATCCTCCTCCTTTGCTTAGAACAAAACCCGGCTCAGTCTCCCTTCTGCCTTCGCAGTGCCTCTCGTTCGAAGCATGGAGTCGCGGATCATGATCCCCTTGAAGATCTCCCCGCTGCAGTGACACCGTCGCCGCGTCCACCTGCTGCTCTCGGGACCACCGCCACGCAGGAAGAAGTGACCCTTCCCAGATCTCCCTCTCTTAATCTGCTCCGTTCCCAGCCAGCGTTCCCCTCTTCCTTTCTCGTGCTGCCTTGGCTGGTGAGCATGTCCTCCTTTGAGGTATGCAGACACAAATACATATCCCCCCCCCCCAGCTGTCTCAATTTCAGGCAGAAATCAGGTTTGCTTCACTTCCACTTCCTACTTGGTTTATTTGTGACTCGGGGCAGGGATGGGCGGACGAAATTAAGTCTTCTTTCTTCCTCCGAAAGAGGGCCCAAAATGTACCACCAGAACAGAATCCTGCACGTTGTTCTCCACGTCGATGCTGGAGTCATCTTGCCTGTACTGGAATGTCTACCCTTCATGTGTTTACAGACAAATCCGCTGCTACAAGTCCTTATCCTTCTTTGATTTCCCCTTCTTTGGTTACTAGTGTGCCAGTCTTCACAGAAAGCCTTGGTCTCTTAACATACGGGCATCTCTTTGCCACAGAGGTCTGGGACCATTCTGGCGGCAGGATGCCATCTATGATTCGGTAGTTGCTTTGATCTTGTTGGTGTGGGAGTGACACACACACACACAAACACACGCACAGGCTTAGCATCTTCTCTTTCCTGGGCTGAGGCTTATCCCATTTCTGGTTTCTTAAGGTAGGGTGTGTCTTATGCAGCAAGACTCTTTCCGGAAGCCCCTGAATTGCATCAGTCTTAATCGGGGGGGAAAGAAGCCACACCCCACAGAACTGGGAAAAGGTTCACCCTATTCCAAGTGTTTAAGGGGGAATGAGTTTGTTCTAAGCAATTTACCCCCCGAAGGTAAAACACTCATGAAGAGACTTGGAAGTTACAACCAGGAGTGACTTTCAGTTGAGATAACTTGGCAGCAAGTAGGTGGTTCAGGCTTTCGTGGGTGTGGAAGTTACTCCTGGCCTGCCCTTCCATTTCTCCCCACCCTGACATGAAAGGTTCAAGGGGCCGCCCACGTGAGTCCACCCTGGCTGGCTGTGCAGAGGTGGCAGGTGGTTTCTGCCTCCTGCAGGTCAGAATACAGGTGCCGATTTGGAGGATAAAGATTTCCAAATAATTCCGCCCCGTTAACTGTCTGTCTGCTATACTGGCTGTCGGGTACCCTTTCATTTGTCCTTCCCAAATCTAGGTAGACTCTTGTTTTTCCTTCTTGTGTCCCAGAGCCGTGCAGTGCTTTTCTCTGGGTCTCTGCTTGGTGGAGGTGGCTCCACAGAGATCCAGTTAGGACTAAAAACTGGAGCGGATTCATTTCCTGGCTGCCAAATCAGGGCATATCTGTTGTCTTTCTCTCTCTCCTCAGTGTTTTTGGGACTAAATCTCTGTGGCACTAGTCCTCAGTTTCGTCGCCTTCTCTTTTGTGAGTAGCGTGGAACTGTAGGAATATTTAGGTTCGGTCCTTGTCTGCTTGCCTGTTGTATCCTCTCAACCAGAGGCCTAATTATGAAGCAAGAGAGACGTGTTGGATTGATTCAAAGAGTGCTTTAATTGTGTAACACGCACACGGCTTATGGTGAGAGGTGACAAGATGGGACCCTGCTTGTTAATACCAAGTTCTCTCCTTTTGATGAGGGACCATGTAACCTGCCTAGCTGCAACTGTAATTAATAAAATATTTAATATACTAAATGTGATGATGTGTGTTTTCCTTGGGATCTTGGAATAAAATCCACAAATATCTTAGTTAGACAGCTATTCAAAAATTCCCCGGGGAGGAGGAAACACTTTTTTAATCAACTTAAGCTTTGACGTAGGTGGGTGGGAGCTACATAAAATAAATGTCATAAAATTGTAAAGTTGGAGGAGACTCCAGGGGCCATCCAGTCTAACCCCATTGTGCCATGCAAGAAGACACGGGCTGTTTCTGCACTAGACTGTTATAGCGCTATTCCACTTTCAGGATTCCATAGGATGTTGAAAGTGGAATAATAGCACTATTACAGGTATAAATAACAGTATAAATAGCCTGACTGTTCTAGCTGGATAGATATTATAGGAGAGCAACATCTTGTTTCCAAGAAGGCCTTGGTTTAATCGCAAGATGGCATCTCAGTGAAGATAAGAAGTGCTTATAGAAGGGAAAATGCACCCACTCTTATCTCCGATCTCGCTTGGGTCCAAGGTACGGTCATGCTATAAAGTGACCCAAAACTCTGTGCCATCGTTGTCCTGCTGTCTTTGACTGCTGGCAGAATGGGCCTCCTCTACCTGCTTCTCCTCGGATCAGGTAAGTTGCAGTTGCGAGTTGGGAACAAGATGGCATTCCAATTTTTTCAAAAAAATGGAAAGCGTTTTTACAGTTTGGGTGGTGGTCCAGTTGCATCCTTGATTGGGAAAAGTCTCTTTGTAGGATGTTTTGTTTTACCTTTCTGTTTATTTAATTTATTGTCATTATTACTACTATCCGCCTGCAATCCTGTGTCCAAGGAGTTCAAGGAGGATATGGCCAAGCTAGAGGAGGGTCAAAAGTTTGGAAACCATGAAGCCCTACAAGGAGCAGCCTTGGGAGCTGGGTATCTTTAGCATGGGGGAGAGAAAGGTCCAAAGAGTTCCAAAGTTTGTGAGGAGACCACCGCGAAGGCCCCGTTTCCCTTGTGCTGGCACCCACTGAGCCTGAGAATAACACATTTTGCCTCTGAGCTCATCCGCTTCCAGTCCAAGATTGAATTATGCACAAATGTGGCTGCTGGCGTATGAGGAAATGGGCGTATGAGACGGAAGGCCCCGGGTTCAATTAAGAAAAAAAAACGCACTTTGACTAACAAGATCGGGAAAAGCTAACCCAGGTCTTCTGGTGGTCAGTCTCCATCTCCCTTGGTGTGGACGCGGCTACTATCTCTGACTCCAGGAACCTGCTGCAACTTTACAACATGATCGAGTGCGTCGGCCCCAGCAGCAAGCCCCTGAAAGATTATGCCGACTACGGCTGCTACTGTGGACTGGGGGGCGGTGGGACCCCAGCGGACGAGCTGGACAGGTAAGCACTACTTTGGTCTCCCCCCATCTGGTTGTGGGGGGACAAATGATTTTTTTCCCCAAGGAATTGGTGATAGAATGTGGTGCGATGCTTTGCAGCATGGTATAGTGGTTTGAGCACTGAACTGCAACCCTGGAGACGAAGGTTTGATTCCCCTTTACTTGGACATGAAAATATACCAGGTGACCTTGGGCATGTCACACACTCTCAGCCTCCAGACCGTTCTGATAGGTTCACCTTAGGGCTGCAATGAGTCAGAAAAAAATTAAAGGCACGTAACAACAACAATGCTAAGTCAAAGTTGACTGGGATTTTGGCCTATCTGTTTCTTTGCTTTGGGACCAGGTGCTGTCAGGTCCATGACAACTGTTATGCCGAGGCCGAGAGATATCCAAAATGCATCCCTTTGCTGGAGAATCCGTACACCAAGAGCTATGACTACAGGTGTTCCAACAGGGTAAACAAATACCCCCTTCCTTCTTCCCTTTCTTTCATTCAGTTTAAAGGCTGAATGGACTTGACATAAGAGGTCCTTTCCTTTATTTAAAACAGCTGAGCATCCCTTATGCAGAAATCCAAAATCCCTGCACCTCCAAAAACTGAAACTTTGCCGCCAGCCTCCTGCTTCCACCTTCAAGATGAAGCATCCCTGCTTGTTTGCCTCTCGGATCCTCATTTCTCTTTCCGGCCTCAAATGTCACAGCAAGCAATGAGACTGGAGAGAGACATGAGGACCTGTAAAATGACAAGAATGCATAGTATTTGGGGCAAAATATGGCAAAAACGCCTCCCTTATCTCCTAGAAGAGAACTGGGGGCATTTGGGGGGCAGTATATTTTTTTAGGATTTTTCTTTTAAATATATTGATTCCTGGGGGCCATATACACAGCTGGCCCACACTTTACCCACTCCTACCCTACACCGAGTCCTTCTCTGTATTCGGATGGCCTTGCCTGGCACCTGAGCAGGTGGCATTTCCTTCCTTCTCTCTCCAGATGTCAAGGACCAACGTGCAGCGTTCGTGTGCGACTGTGACCGCGAGGCAGCCGTCTGCTTCGCGGGGACGCTGTACAACGAGGAATACAGGAATCTGGACACAAGCAAGTACCGCCAGCAAACTGGGCGTTGTAATTAGTACAAGGGCCTTGGTGCCAATGTGATTGTGTGTGTTTGTTCTTTCCTGTGCAAGTGGAACCAAAGAAACCCAGATAAGACAGCACCTTTCTCTTGTGCTTTCTGCAGCAAAGAGTTTGCCATAAAACCAAGCATCAAAGTTGCGGTGTCCTATTTCTTTTCTTTTCATTTCTTTTATTTATTTTCAGCCTTGGAAAGTTGCTAGGCATGGCCGATTTAGTTCAATCGAGGGAGCTGCTGAAAGTGCAAAGGCAGGTTTATTGCTGGATGTTAGGAAGGCGAAAATAAATGACCAGAGGTGTTTTGCATTACTTCAACGAAGACCTTGACATGGTTCAAGATTTTCCATACCTTTTACATTGAACGCTAATATGGCGGACAGAGTTAAGCCGATGTGGGTATCCATTACTTCCTCGAGGAGGCAGCAAAAGGCAGCTTTCCCCCAAACAGTTACTTCCATGAGCCTCCAGTCATGTCTTTCTCCTTGGAGATTCATTTCCTTGTACGAAATAAGAAAACGAACTACAACCTCAGTAAGAGCAGTCTGACAGTGGAAATATGCCGCTGCCTCAATGGAGTCTAGTGGAGTCTCCTTCTTTGGAGGTTTTTAAAGGGAGCCCGGGTGGCCCTCTGTCTAAGGGAGGGCTTTGATCGTGCGTGGCAAAATGGGGTTGAACTGGATATCCCATGGGATCTCTTCCAACTCTAAGATTCTGGGTTTCTATGCTTATAAAAAAAGCACAGCAACAGGGGTTGCTTGAATAAGTCAGCAAGCCTAGAAAAAGCATGTTTTCTGAATCCATGACAAAATGCTTTGGATTTATGATGTCACCCCTGGAGGCTGGGTTATGATGGAACGCCTGGAAGAGACACAATTGGCTGCTTGTCCTCTGAAATCATAATGGCTGTGGGGTCCTGACGCTTGCGGAGCTCGGAGAGAGATGGGTTGCCTCTCAGAGCTGTTTCCTCCCAGCCATCTCAGGGCCTAAAACGCGGCTCCTTTCCTGGCTCTGGGCTTTGGCTACCTGGCTATCACAGGCCTGGAGAGTCTTTGGGAAGACGCGAAGCTTGGGCAGCGGGGGCGGGCGGCACATCCGGAATGAGCACCCGGTCCTAATCCTCCGTGTACTTCCCTGAGAGTAAGCCCCATGCATCGTAGAGGGAGTTACTTCTTCCCGTTCCTGTTTATTGATTTTAATACAAACTATTCCACAGTAATAGCCCAAAAAGAAAAACAACAACAACTGTATACAGTTGGCCCTCCGTATCTGCAATTTTATATCCGTGGATTCAACCAACTGTAGCTTGAAAATATTTATTTAAAAAATCCAAAAAGCAAATCTTGATTTTGCCATTGTATATAAGGGAAGAGAAGGTGGAGAGGTAACGTGATAGCTATGTTGGAATATTGGAAGGGATGTCGTATGGAACGTGGAGCAAGACTGTTTTCTGCTGCTCCGGAGATTAGAACATGGAGCAATGGCTTCGAACTCCAGGAAAAGAGATTCCCTCTAAGCTTTAGGAAGAACTTCCCAAGGGTTAGAGCAGATTGATAGTGGAATATTCTGCTACCAGGGCATGTGATGGAGTCTCTTTCTTTGGAGGTTTTTAAACAGAGGTTGGATGGCCATCCATCGAAGGGAGTGCTGTGATTTTGTCTCCCTCATGGCAGAATGGGATTGGACTGGACAGATTATATGATTATATGATTAAACGCTAAAATAAAACTCTATACACTAACCTACTAAAACACCAAAGGGTTCTGACCCCTTCCAAGGCAAATTGTAATGAAAGAAGAAAAATAAAGATCTAAGTATTCCTACTAGAATAACTAGCAACCATAGTCACAGATTACTGCATTGTTAGATTTCTTATTGCTCATAAAGTCCATAAACAGTTTCCAATCTGAAAAAAAAAAGTCTTCACTTCACTTATCCAATATCTTTCTCTCGGTTAGCATCAAAGCTCCCTTTGCATATTTATTCAGACTAACATCTTTGGACTCCACAAGATGGAAACATCTTCTTTGAAAATAGAGAACATTTTGGAGGAAAAATTCACATTTTGCTTTCCTCTTGTGGACAGGCATGGTCTATGATGGAGATTCTGGGTGAATTTGACAACGAATCCCCTCTATACGTCTCTTTCTGCCAGCGGATCTCCCCCGAGGAGTTTGAAAACCAGTCCCTCAGTTACACGCAGAAATCCCTGCAGGATCTTTACGCCACGATCGATCAGAATCCAGGGATCTGTGAACCAATTGTGCGGAAGAGGAAACAGCTGGCAAAAGAAAAGGCTGGTTTGGCATCTTACCTAAAGGTAAGATTGCAGCTTTTGTTCCTGATGGAGAAGAATTAGGAGGTGTGGAGATAAACGGCCAAAATGAACATGGCAATGCTCCCCAACACTCAAAACAAATGAACACTTCTCTGCAGGTAGAAACACAGCACAGCAGGGAGATGGTGGCTTTACAACCTTGCCCTGATGGGATAAGTTTCTGCTTGCAGGGAGCTGCGTTGCATTTCTGGGAGCTGCACTGGGTTTTTGACTTTTGTGTGCATTCAAATATTAGATTGATCTCTACATCGGTGCACAGAATGTACTCATCCTGCCTTGTGCCGTGGGGCCCGGCAAGCCTCTCATAGGCAATTTCTCCTCTCTCCTGTCTTCCAGGCCAGGTTGTCTTTGCTGTTTAATTCTACCACCCCACCAGGAATGGAGGAGCTACAAGAAGAGGCAGAACAGCTGAAACAGGAGATGCAGAGGGCAAGAAACTACGCTTTGGGTAAGCCCGCCTTCCTCTATTTAGAACAGGGGGTGAAAAATCTCTGGATTTCATCTCAGCTCACAGCTCATTCCTGCCATGACCCCATCCTCTCCAATTGCTGCTCCCTCATCCTTGCTTCCTCAAGTTCTGATGCAGCAAATGTACCATAAGGTTGCGGTATTTGTAATTCTCAAATGGAAGATGGGGCCAGCTTGTTTTCTGCTGCTCCAGAGACTAGGATGTGGAGCAATGGATTCAAATTGCAGGAAAAGAGATTCCATCTAAACCTTAGGAAGAACTACCAGATGGTGAGAGCAGTTGGACAGCTGAATACGCTGTCTCAATTCTGGGAGTTAGAATCCCCCGCTTCTGGGCCTGGCTTTTAGGTAAAACGTCGCCTTTGTAATCAGCTTGAATTTCTTTGCAGCCGCCAAGAGAACATCGTCATGGCCGTTGGAGAGAAGATACTGGAGGACTCGGCCACAGAGACAGCCTGGCCCTGGTCAGGCCAGGCTGAATGCACGCACCTTTCCGCCTATGCCCAAAATATTTGGGCCGTACCCCACGCAGGTTTGTGCCGCTCCAAACTTCAGCCCTGCAAAACTAAGCCATTATATTACAGTGGGTTGCAAAATCTTACGGCCGGCTGTTGCAGAATGTCATTTATTTCTAATTGGTGATTACATTACATTAATAAAAAGAGCTAGAGTGATTAGCGGTTTGAGCTTTGGAATAGGTCTGTCGAGACCACGGTTCGAATCCCCACTCGGCCGTGGAAACCCATCTTGGGAAGGTCACACTCTCTCTCAACCTCAGAGGAAGTCAAAGGCAAACCCCTTTCTGAACAAATCTTGCCAAGAAAAAAACGTGCAATAGATTTGCCTGAAGTCAGAAGCGACTTGAAGGTTTTCTTCCTTCTCCTCCCACTTTCCACCTTTATCCTTGCTCCAAACAGAATTCCAAAAGCCATTTGCATTTAATTAATTTCAGTGGGGGAGAAAGGAGGGCGGGCAGTGCAACCTTGCCCTTCCCAGCAGGCTCAGGCAAAAGCAAACTGCTGCAGACTCTCTTAGTTTGCTTGGTCCCTCTCATTCATAACTTTTGCCATCTTGCCCACACTTGGCCTCTCACATCTCCAAGTTTCCATCTGTGGGATATTGGAAGGTGTGCCTGTGTATCTTTGGGGTGAAAAATCTAGGCAGGGAGCAACCTAGCCATCCCTTTAAATTGCAATGGGCAATGGCTTTTCTGTCCCGCACTATGCCTGATCTTTCTCTCTCCCTTTCCTTGCTGCAGGTAGAGAGAAATGCTGGCGTTCTGGACACAGATCCAAAAACTTCCCAGCCGGGCCTCCTGCCAGTCAATCAAAAAAGGTTGGTGTGCATTTAAGTGTAGATTACTGCACTGCTATATTGCATTGACCCAATGTGGGTTAAGCAACTTCATTTTTTTTTTTATTAAATTGCTTGTGTATGATTTCAGCCATCATGTTTACTGTCAGCTGCTTTGGGCACGTGGAAAAGTGGCATAAAAAAAGCAGCGTGGTGTAGCATTTTGAGCTTTGGACTATGACCCTGGACATCGGTGACTGGGTGACCCTGGGCACGTCACACACTCTCAGCCCCTGGAAAACCCCAAGATAGAGTCGCTTTAGGGTCACCATAAGTCAGAAACGACTTGAAGACACAACAGCAATAGCAACAAAGCCTTAACAAACTCTGCTGTCTCAGAACTACACCTTGTAAAGAAAAAAGAGGGGGGAAAAATCCAGTGATTTTTTTCCCCTTCTATTTGAAGAAGGCTGATTCTCCAGCTGAAATATCCAACCTACCAACCCATTGCGTGGGGAAGTTCATATCTTTTATCTCTCTCTCTCTCTCTTTTTTCTTTTCTTTTTCTCTTTTCTACTTCACCTCTTTTTTTTCCTTTCTTTCCTCCTTTCCTCTTTTTTCTCCCTCTCTCCTTTTTCGTCTTTTCTTCCTTTTCCTCTTCTGTCTTCTACCTTCCTTCTATTCTCTTCTTGTTCTATATTTCCCATACTCTCTATTTGTTCACTGCGTTACTACACAGAGAAGAAGTGTGTTCTTCTCTTCTCTTCTTCTCTTCTCTTCTTGTTCTATATTTCCCATACTCTCTATTTGTTCACTGTGTTACTACACGAGAAAAGAAGAAGAGAAAAAAAAAAGAATTTGACTTATGCCATGGCATTAATCCATTATGACCTTACTAGGTCATAATGGATTAATGCCATGGCATAAGTCAAATTCTTTTTTTTTTCTCCTCTTCTTTTCTTGTCTAATGTATATACCACACCATGTTATATGTTATATTTGGCAACATGCCTATGTAAATTTGTTAACTTTATTAATAAAACTAATTTTTAAAAAGGACCACACTTCGTAGGGGCCCTTGGAGAGAGATAAAAGAGCTTTGTTCAAGCAAAAGAGGCATCTTTGGTGGAGGTGCTCACAATCCCTAGAACACGGGGCTAGGTAAAGGGAGAAGACCGGATTCTGACTGTTTCTTCCGATTGTCCCACCCGCAGCACGGTTGACCACCATCCGTTGATGCTGAACCCTGGAGGCCGTCACCCCTCGTTCCTGGGGAGCAACTCCATCCACCGGCTGAACGCCTCTAATTTCCCAAGGTAGCGTTCATTTCTGAGGTTGTCCACGCAGCCTCGGTTCCCAGTATCCAACGCACAATATTCATGCACGTGAATGAAATGTAGAAGAAGACAATGCCTGTTGTTGCCCTCTGATAGAAACTTTCATGGTTCTGCCCAGAAATGGAAAAATCCATCACTATCCACGAGGGAGGAATGGTTGTTGAAATTGACCCTTTCCAGCCCATTTCCAGATTTAAGCAAAACGATGTTATCAAGTTTCAAAGAAGTATTCCACTTCATGAGGAGTTGGGACATACAAAAAGGCCTCTTTTTGTATGTCAGGCTCCTATGGGAGGAGGCATTGGTATTTAAGGTATCCCCGATTTGTTTAGGGCTTTGTAGGAGAGCCCGCATGGTGCAGTGGTTTAAGCGTTGAACTACGTCCCTGGAGACCCGGGTTCAATTTCCCACTCAACCATGGAGATCCACTAGGTGACCTTGGCTGCATCACACTGTCTCAGCCCCAGAAAACCCCGTAATACATTCATCTTAAGGTTGCTATAAGCCAGAAACGACTTGAAGACGAACAACAACAATCCTTATTTACTATCCAGTTCTTTATCTATAATACAGAGCAATGAGAACATTTTTGGTGATGTTGCAAAATCCACCTTGAAAAAAAAATGTTGTTGTTGTTGTTGTTGTTGTTGTTGTTGTTGTTGTTGTTGTTATTTGGATTGCATAAAATTTAATTAGCTTGTTTCTAACATGCCACAGCTTTGCCCAAAAGTTCATAGGAATTGTAGTGGGAGAATTCTGTTTGAGGTCCTTGTCACAGGCAGACAGACTCTGAATTCTTTGGGACCCCACTGAAACTGTCTTTTGTAATTTTTTTTAATGTTTATTAAATAAAAAAGAGCACAATCCACACATACAAAACAAAACAAAAAAATAAATAGAAAATACATCCATACAAATATAAACATACACATAACTTAAGCAGATGCTCACAAAACATAACAGATTCATTCCCATCCTTGTTGCAAACAGTTCATATTGCTTAAATATTTACACCTAACTATTAAGTCATACATTCCATAATTAGTAATTATTGCTTACCACTTACTTTCTTAATTCCTCAAGTTCATAAATACTTTTTATTCTAGATTATACTAACAGTCATTCATCTAAAAATAATAAAAACAACATTTTGAAACAACAAACACAACTCATCTTATAAATCTGTTTTTACACTTCTCAGTTAATCACATTGGTTTTAATGATCAAAACCTATTGTCATCAGATGGCCTTCATTTTTATTTAAGTAAACAGTCTTTTGAAATTATCGTAAGATGTTTTGTGTTCTGTGCTGGAAGGAAGCTTGGAATGTTAAATGAATAAATAAAATGTCGATGCAAACGGAATGGTTATTTCATTTCTCCAGGATGACTACCGGCTGTCCCGTCGAGCCTTTCCAAAGCACCAACCCTTCCCGTCTGGAGCAAAATCCTCCAGACAGATCAAGAGTCCGTGAAGAAGACGCTACGGAAAAAGAAACCCCGGGCCCCGATCCCCAACCTCCAGCGGCCTGAATATCTCGTGGCATAGAATAAGATGCTAAGCATATGAAAGTTCAATGCAGGAACCTCCTTGAATTTTCTGCAGGTTCAATGACCACAAGGGAGAAAAAAGCTTGGGCTGAGACCTTGTTCAGTGGCTGTGCAGTTTAAATTTATGCCAGTGGAGCTACGCCAGCATTGTTGTCGTTGTGACTATATTTATTTATATCCCTCTCTTCCCCCCTAAAATTGTGTCAAAGCAGATCACAATTTAAAAAAAAAACATACATACATAAGGTTAATCCCGCAGGCCCTTGGGTTTGGTTCCAGAAGCCTACGGTGGATACCAAAATGAATGGATGCTCCAAAGTCCCATTGCGTAATGGACCGATCACTTCGGTTATAATATATAGATGGATCAATAGTAAAATATGTGGACAAAGTGGTTGAAATTTACACGATGATCTTAAAGGTGATCTTTTTGCAGTAATCCAGCAGGGTTTGGTTCCAGAAACTCCCCAACGCATACCAAAATTTGTGGGTGCTCAAAAAGTCCCGTTATGTACAAGGGTATCATAAAATGGTGTCCCTTATATAAAGGGGAGGGGGATCAAAGTTTGCTTCTTTTTAAAAATATGTTCAAGCTGTGACTGGTTGAATCTGTGGATACAAAACTGGCAGGTACTGTATTGAAATAGGATTACGCTATTTGCAGTACAAAAACACACACGCCTCGGTAAAAGAATAAAATGTGATTACAGATGATTTAAATCTTAAAAATGAACAGCAATACAGCACCTCCTAGCCCATTCTTCAAACACTTTTTATTTTAAAAGCCTGTCCGAATAAAAAAAGGGTTTTAACCAGCCACTAGAAGGACAACAAGGGCCCATTGTGGCTTCCCTAGGAAGGGAGTTGCGGCATTTTGGGGCAGCCACCGAGAAGACCCTCTCTTGCGTCCTCACCGGTCGTGCTTGCAATGGTGGTGGGACTGAGCAAAGGGTTTTTTCCTGATGATCTCAGAGCCTGGGCCGGCTCACACAGGATTATTGGCCACTTCGTAACCAGCGCTTGGAATTTTGCATTGAAATAAACTGGTGTTAAGGCTATGCCAAAGCCATGGTGCAGCTGATCCCACGGTGGGCAGAAATCCTTGCATGTTGCGCCTGGTTTGCAATGGATTTGTCACTTTGCACGATCCTAATTAGGGTCATGGTATTTACACACAGGCATTGAGCTACCAACGGGATTTTGGCTTCCATGGCTAGCTGACCATCTTGAAAGCTTGCGTGCAAAACGGCCATCCTCCAGCATACATCAACGGCATCCTGTGCGATTCCGGAGTTTGCGCTGTAGCAAGGATAGGGTCCATAGTCAATGCTCGAACCACGCTGGCCCTCAAGAATTCTGGTCACCCTTTCCACCCTTTGGTTAGACCTCATCTTGAATACCGTGTCCAGTTCTGGGCACCCCAATTCAAGAAGGACATGGTCAAGCTGGAGCAGGTCCAGAGGAGGGAGACCAAAACGGTGAGGGGCCTGGAAGCCATGCCCTATGAGGATAGACTTAGAGAGCTGGGCATATGTTCAGTCTGCAGAAGGGAAGGTTAAGAGGGGACATGAGAGCCATGTTTAAATATTTGAAGGGATGCCATGTCGAGGACGGAGCAGGCTTGTTCTCTGCCGCTCCAGAGACCAGGACAAGGAGCAATGGATTCAAGCTGCAGGAAAGGAGATTCCATCTGAACCTCAGGAAGAACTTCCTGACGGTCAGGGCCGTCCGGCCGTGGAATATGCTGCCTCCATGGAGTGTGGTGGAGCCTCACTCTTTGGAGGTTTTTAAGCAGAGGCCGGACGGCCATCTGTCCAAGGGAGTGCTTTGAGGGTGTTCCTGCATGGCCGGGGGTTGGACTGGATGGCCCCTGGGGTCTCTTCCAACTCTACATTTCTATGATTCTATGATTCCTAAATTGCAAATCCTAGGATTCCATTTGCAGCTAAAGTGGACAGATAGTGCTCTAATAGTGTGATAAGTCTGGTACAAAATCCCATTGCGTATTGATCAAAGCTTAGCAGGCCTACGTCTTTAAATTCTGCAACTTCTAGCATTAGCTAGGCTGAGGCTGCTGGGAATTGCAATCCGTCCATAGTTGGGGGGGGTCCCTGCTTAGAAGCCATGGAGGAGACCAAAAAAAAACCTCAAACCTAAAGCATCGCTTTGGGAAATTGCAGGGCTCTCCTTCCCTGCAGTGACGGCGAGGCGCCACTGGGGGCAGCAGAGGGACGGCGCTGACGCTCTAGCCTCGCCCCCGGGAGGCCGATGGTCGCTCCAACTTCCGGCTGGGCACTTCCGGCAGAGGCCAGGCAGCGTCAGTCGAGGAAAGAGCCGGCTGGAGGAGCGGGAGCTGGAGGTTTGTTATCGGGGGTGCCTTTTTTTTCGGGTTTTCCCCTTTCCTTCACTCCTTGCCTTTCAATATATGGCTTTATTTCCCCCTCGGAGCCTCTTCATGCTGAGCCAGCGACCGGAAGTCGAGGGTTCCCCCGAGCATGTGTAGAGTGCTCCCCGTCGTTACGGTGCCAGGGCCGTTTCTGCGCCAGGAAGGGAAAAAGGGAACGTTTTTAGCTTGGCAGGACTTTTAAAGCCTGTTGTTCCCAAATAAAGCAGACCCATGGGATCAGTGGGGGTTACACAAGGGCAAATTTGCTTGATTTAGTGGGTCTTCCGCATTTTTGAGCTGGATTTAAGGCCAGAGGTTTGTGTCTCCTCGTATTAGAAGCTTCAGAATTTGGTTTCCATTTATATATTTATAATTTATGACGTATATCCTGCTTTTCTTCCAAATGATTTCGAGGATGGTTGTTAGTAATTCTATTGGAAGTTCAATGTATATAGATCTCCAATGGTGGTAAAAGATACAGGATATTAATTGGTTTTTCCTTTTCGTTACAATTTGTCTGGGGGAAATTCAGAGTTCTTTGGTGTTTTAATTACTGTAGGAAGGATGTGTTTAGTGTAATGGATTAGTCTTTTAATAGTGGATTTAGCTATTATGTCACAGTCTTTGGTTAGTGTAATTTTAGTTATACATGCATATTGTTTATATATAGCTTATAGATACATGTGTATGTGTATATATGTATGTATGTGTGTGTGTGTATATATATATATATATATGCGTATATATGTATGTATGTATATAAATATATATATATATATGTGGGTGTGCATGTGTATATATATATGTATGTATATGTGTGTGTGTGTGTTTATGTATATGTGCATATATATATATATACACACATATGAGAATATGTATAAGTATATATAGGTATGTATATATAAAAGTATATAAGTATGGATAGGTGTGTGTGTGTGTGTGTGTGTCTTGTTTTTTGTTACAGTTTTTATAGGGGGGGAATTCAGAGTTCCTTTATTTTTTTTATTTAGTGTAGTTAGAATATGCCTGGTGTAACAGATCAGTGTTTTAGTAATGGGTTTCTAACACCAAAACCACTGCAGCATACTGGTTCAGTAAAACCGTAGAAACAGAAAAATAGAAATAGCAGAAACCACATAATACAGCAGAAAAGTGTAGCAAATGGTGCTAGAGAGGGATAGTTACTGTGAGATGAACGAACTAGTTTTACATGTAGTTATGTATGATCCCTAAATTGCCATATCTCCCTAAAGGGGAGGATTTAACAGCAATCCAAGTATAGTTCTCAGTGAAAATCCGCCACTTCTTTTCCTTGCAAATTATTGTTCTGACAATATGTTTTTCTTGTCTCCTCAGGAGATCAAACGATTCCCATCTTTTTTTTTCTTCCCTGGATGCAAATTTTCTGAAAAATGTCTTCGGATTCCAGCAAGAAGCGGAAACCAAAGGTCATCCGCACAGATGGAGGCCCGCAAGAAGGCAAGAGGGGCCGGACAGAGATGGATCAGGTAGCTTGTGGGTGCCAGGTGGGCTTGTTGGATGTTTGTTATAGGAAGAGAGGAAAAATAGAGTGGTTTGTGCATGTCTGTAAAATGGGCTCAATTGCATTGAATGAGGCCTTTCAGGGTAAATATTTGTTGTTTTTGTTAGAATCTTAGAGACCCCCCCAGAGCCTTCCAGTCCAGCCCCATTCTGCCATACAGGAAGGTACAATCAAAGCATTCTCTTTGATGGAAAAACCTCCAAAGAAGGAGGAGATGCCACAACACTCCATTTATGCAGCAGCGGATTCCACCATTGAACTGCTCTTACCCTCAGGAAGTTCTTCCTAAGGTTTTGGTGGAATCTCTTTTCCTGAAGTTTGAAGCCATTGCTCTATAGAGTCCAAGTCTCTGGAGCAGCAGAAAAACAAGTTTGGCCCATCTTCCCTGTGACATCCTTTCAGATATTTAAACAAGGCTGTCATATCACCTCTTAACCTTTTCTTCTCCGAGCTAAACCTACCCAGCTCCCTAAGATGCTCCTCAGAGGGCTTCATGGTTTCTAGCCTTTGATCGTTTGGGTCACCCTCCTCTGGGCATGTTCCAGCTTGTCCATGTTCTTCTTGAATTGTGATGCCCAGAACTGGACACAGTTTTCCAAGTGTTGACATTATAGCCCAGGTTTCCACCAACAAGCTCAAAAGAATATGTGTTGTCATTGTGGTCCTCTTTTGTGTTGTCCTCACAACACCCCTGTGAGATAGGTCTAGAGTGGCAGTGCAGCATGAGCCTTGAAACAGGGTTAAATGGATATTAACTCTGAAGGACACCTGAAGCACTGGTTGATAGACTAAAGTGAGAATCATTCAGCTTTCCAGGTGTGGTTGAACTGCATCTCCCAGTGTTCCTCATCAGAGGATGAGGGATGCTGACAGTTGCAGTCTAGCAACATCTGGAGGGTTGTCAGAGTCCCACACCTGCAAAAGCTTAGCTTGCCCTTCTGTTCTGCCCCACAGGACGCCAAGTACTACAGCGAAGAGGCCGAGGTGGACCTCAGGGACCCCAGCAAAGATTACGAACTCTACAAACGGACCTGCCAGGACCTCCAGAGATTGATGCTGGAGATCCACGAGCTGAAGAGCAAGGGAAGCAAAGACAGCGTAAGGCAGCCCTTCTCCTTGGTGTCCTGTGGGCCAGTGCTGATCTCAGGCCATGAACTAGCAGTCCACAGACCGTTCTCGGGAAAGAAAGAAACAGTTATACAGGCGTCCTCTGCTTTTTGACAGTCAGCTCTTTTGACACTTTTAAAATTATTACCAAAACCAATTTATTTGACGCAGGTTCTTGTTGTATAGTTGACCCTCCACATTTGTGGGTTTGACTTTCATGGATTTGATTGTTTGCAAGTTTCTCCAACCCCTACCTCAGGTGCTTCTCTGAGGAACCTCCCTCTTGGTAGCTCAAGTCACTCTATTAGGATTCATATAGAAAGCCACCCTCCAAATGAATGAAAACATATGTGAATACCATCCACCACTATTCTAGAACTCCATACTTACTCCCCAATACCTCTGTTTTCCTCTGCAGTCCCTCTCAAAATGGTGACAGGAAGTATAAAATGCTTGCCCACTTCCTGTCACCATTTTGAGGGGGACTGTAGGGTATTTGGGGGATGCAGCCCAGGAGGAGGATGGAGGAGAATTGGTCCTGACTCCCACAGAGTTGCCTACCCTTGCGTTAGACGTTAGAAATGGAGTTTTGTAGAACAGAGGGGACTGTCGGGCACAACATTTAAGCCCCAGTCTTGCCTTTGTGTTCTTCAGGCTGCTGAAATAGAGGAACGTCGCATTCAGAGCTGTGTCCACTTCATGACCCTGAAGAAACTCAACCGTTTGGCTCACATTCGGCTAAAGAAGGGGAGAGACCAGACCCATGAGGTACAGTTGAGTCCACCCAGCTAGGAAAATAAACCAGCAAAAACTTTCAGTGTTTTGAACCTTTTTTTCCCACTTGGTTACCCTTTGGTAGCCCATTTCCATAGGTTGTACCCTTCACTTTTCCTTTTTGCCATCTGGCATCTCAGTGTGTGCCTGTTGTATCTCTGCGTGTGTTCACAGGCAAAGCAGAAAGTGGACGCTTACCATCTGCAACTCCAGAATCTTCTCTATGAAGTCATGCACCTGCAGAAGGAGATCACAAAATGTCTGGAGTTCAAGTAAGCTCAGCAAAGGGGCGTGGGCGGAAGACAGGAAAGCTGAAAGTTTGTCAGTGGACAAGAGAGAGTATAAACAGAGGGAGATGGCAGGAGAGAGACTGAGAGAGTTCCCCCTTCGTAGTTGGGGAGAGAACAGAAATTCTGAGAAGGCCTGTTTGGATGTCTGTGGGCACATGCCTTCGAGTCGCCTATCGACTTACAGCGAGCCCATGAATTTTAAAGGATTTTCTTAGGCAGGGAACTCTCAGAGGTGATATTTCCACTTCCTTCCTCTGAAACAGAGCCTACAGTACCTGGTCTTTGTTTCTGGCCTCCTATCCAAGGACTAGGTAAGGAATACTCAGAGGTTCCCACAAAAATGTTTGCAATGGTCTACAACAGTACATTCATATCTTTCTACCCATGGGAGTGTCCTCACAGAGACAGGAAAGAAAGACCCCTGTTTATCTAACTTCTAGGCCCTGCATCCCTCTCCTGTCAGACATCTTGTTCGTTCTGTATCTGAATCTCTACATCTTCAGCTGGGTAGACCTTGGGCTCCTTTTTAAAGCCCAGCTCCTGACAGGCAGTGGAGTGTTCTGCCACCTGAGATACATACAAACCTGTTGGGAGGGGAATCTTACCCCTCCCCTCCACCCAAGCTCACAGCATTGCTCTTGGGCCCTTTCTGCAGGTCCAAGCACGAGGAGATTGAACTAGTGAGTGTGGAAGAGTTTTACAAGGAGGCCCCTCCAGAGATCAGCAAGCCAGATATCACACGCAACGACCCTCACCAACAGACGCTCTCACGCCTGGACTGGGAATTGGAACAACGCAAGCGGTGAGTCGGGGTGACCTCTCAGCCATGAGGTGGGCTTGGGTCCCTCATTCTTTTTCCTTGGCTTCCTCTCTTGTTCCAGCGTGAAACATCACTTGTTTGAATAGAAAACTGAGGTAGTGGGAGCTGACGGGGTTAGAGCTAGTAGAGGGCTTCTGTTCCCTTCCCATTTTCTCACTCAGCTCGCCAGCTTTCATACACGGTTGGTCCCAGGTGAACCTCTGTGAGACCTTCACAGTGGGATGGGTCCCACTTTTCAACCATTTCCACTTTCTGACAGTGCTCTGATTCCTAACCTGTCAGATAAGCAGGGGAAGCCAGCATAAAAATTCTTGCTGATCATTAATTATGATCCTTCTTTTACCCAGGCTGGCTGAGAAATACAAAGAAAGCCTTGCCCACAAAGAGAAGATTCTGAAGGAGATAGAAGTGAAGAAGGAATACCTGAGCAACCTTCAGCCTCGACTCAACAGCATCATGCAGGTCAGCTATAAGCTATGCTCTTTCTTCCTTTTTTGGTTAGAAATGTCCATAGCATGTTGCCTTTAATGATCCACGCACAACCTGTCTGTGATCTGCACCTTTTGTGGGCGTGTAGCAGTGGGCAATGTGACCAAAGAGATTTAGGAAGAACTTCCTGACAGTAAGAGCTGTTTGGGATACGTTGCCTTAGAGTGTGGTGGAATTTCCTTCTTTAAAGAGACACTGAATGGCCATCTGTTGAGTGTGCTTTGATGGCATATTCCTGCTCGGTAGAAGCATTGGACTGGATAGCCCTTGAGGTCTCTTCCAGCTCTAAGATACTCTGATTGTAAGGATTTTTGTGTCCTCTGAAATCACCCCCCAGTCCCTCTTCCAACCCCTCAATCCCTTCCATTTCTTTTTTAAAGTGGCAAATTTTCGGTAAATTTTGCCCCTTGTGATGTACTGGATAGCTCCCAGTTCAAAAAATTTTGCTTAGAAGTTGCAAAAGCATTATGCAGGAACACTGAAGAAATAGCAGCACACCTTGGCATTGCTAAGACCGAAGGGATGTTGGCTTTGCAGGGCTATATAAACCACTACATTTCAAAATCAGCATGTGCTAACATCCCATTGGAGGGTTTACCCAAACAACACTTCTTTTTCTTTTGTAGGCCTCGCTGCCTGTCCAGGAGTATCTCTCGATGCCTTTCGAACAGGTTCACAAGCAGTACGAGACAGCCCGGCACCTCCCACCGCCTCTCTACGTCCTCTTTGTCCAAGCGAGCGCCTATGGCCAAGCATGTGGTGAGTCTTCAGAAGTTGCCCTGAAGGGAGGTATTCAGAATGCTTTGGTCTGAAGGGGAAAAGAGGATCAAAAAATTTTTGCAGCCCATTGGATGTTTATCTGAAGAGTGCCTGTTATTTTGTTAATTGGCTCAGCGCAAGTTCTCCTGAGTGCTTTCTAACTCCCCTAAGTCTATAGGGCTGGCACAGCAGCTGGGTTTGGAAACATCAGTTTCCATTCTGCTTTCCTCTTGAAAATTGCCCTCAGAAGGGCACTGTCTGCCTGTCCAGTTTTTGACATTGGAAAGGGAACAAGGCAGAGCCTTCTCCTCCCTGCAGCCATAAGACTGCAATCTCATGAGCCTCTCTTTAAGTACAGACTTTTCCCACTTATTTGACAAGTTAGGGACTGGAGTGCAGTCAGAAAACAGAATGGATTGAAAAGTGGAACCCATGTATTGTCCTGTAGGGAGCATGAAGGAATTTTGGAGGCTCACTTGGGTCCGACTGCACACATGCTGCTTGCAAAGTCTCTCAGCTGGCTTTGCGCCTCAGCTCATTTTGCAAGCAGTACATGCACGCATAAACAATCCCTGACGATCCACTGTAGGCAAGAAAAACCGATAAAAGAGTGGAACCCCTGTCAAATTAATGGAACTTGCCTTTTAATTTGGAAGTGTAAAAGATTGAGTCATCAGATAACGGGGTGTAAAAAGATTGGGAGTTTCCTGTAAAAGCTTTGGTTCATAGCTGAAGTCTTTGCTTAGGGCCACGTGAGGTCTTCCCGTGCTACAGACAAACCTGCAAGTTTGGGCCGAAAGTAACTGCTTTAGACTTCCTCTCTCTAAACAAACACATCACAATGGATTACCGCTTCTTTTCTTCTTCCTCTCTCCCTTGTCTGTTCTTCTGTCCATTCTCCTCCTCTTGTGTGTGTGTGTTTTTTTTTTCTTCTCTGGCCAATCCCATTAGCTCACATGAAACCCTCCACCCTTAGACAGGGTGAGTATTTTTTTTTCTTCTTTTTCTCACCTACAGAAGCTGCAAAAGAGTTTGGTGCTTTGTGCTTTGTTTTTTGCTTCGTCTAAATGCATGCCTTCTCCCAAGCCAAGCTTGAAGGGGAATTAGGCAAGAAATTGTTGCTGTGTGCCTTCAAGTTGTTTACAACTTACGGTGACCCTATCACGGGGTTTTCTGGGGCTGTGTGTGTGTGTGACACACCCTAGAGGGTCTCCCCCAGTGGTCACCCAAATGGCAGGATTTGAATTGTGAACCAAGAAGCAAGGGCTGTGAGCTCTCTGTAATGTTTTGTGCTGTGAGTCCCTTTTTCGTCTCTCTTATGAAAATTTGGGAAGGAAGCTCTCCTGACCAGCAGCTCACTGAAGAATAGATCATATTTTTAGCCACAGAACCTCAGTTCCTTGCCCTGCTGGGCAAGTCATCTCAGAACACACAGCTTAATATACTTTAATAGTCTTAAACAAAAGCCTGCATGCGTATGTATCTTCAAGTCACCTGTCGACATCATGACAACACCCTAAATTTTTCCTAGGGTTTTCTTAGACGGGGAATACACAGAGGTGGCTTTGCCAATTCCTTCCTCTGTAATATCACCTGTGGCACCTGTTATTTCTTGGCAGCCTCCCGTCCAAGCACTAACCAGGGCTGACGCTGCTTAGCGTCCAAGCTCAGACCCGATCTGGTGGCTTTAGGGTATTTAGGTCTTTACAAATGAAAACATACAATAAGATTATTGTTAAAATGCATTTAAATCACCCACTGGAAATAAAACCACTTAAAACAGGTCCATTGGAGACATTAAAATCCATTAAGATCAACACAATATTAAAAGAGCCCTGTCAGTCAGCGTTATCACGTTTGCGGTGCGTAACACATCTTGGCTTGCAAGACGCTGAGTTTTGCTCATTGAAAACCTCCCCATTAGTTGGCTTGCATGCTATTTTCCCTTGAGTTGCCATTTTTATTTGGACCTCTGTTGTTGTTTATAGGCAGGCTACAGAAGGAGGGTTGGGCTTTGCTGAGGCACGCCGTGAGCCAGGGCTAAACTCTTCCTTCGCCTTTGAGGAAGGCCTGGCACGTGTAGCCCTCCTTGTTGAACAACACACGGAGCTTAGAAACACTGCCACAGCTAGCTGGGTTTGCAGTTTTGCCTGTAACACCTGGGTGTGGGGGGCTTGCATGTGAGAGGCACTTTGGTGTCCCCAGCTCAGGGTTAGAATGGAAAAGAGTCTCTTGCTGCCAGTCTCCGGGGAGCTGTGCTCAAATGTTCCAGCAACCATGTACTGACTGGACCCCTGCTCTGACATGCTCTCAGATGGCGTGTGCTTGTACCGGTTGAGCTTTCTTTATCCCGGAAATCTGAAAAATTCCAGAAACCAAAAGTTTTTGCTACCGGCTGCCCACTCCTACCTTCAAGGCAGTGGCTGCAGGTGTTTCTGCCTGTTCGTCTCTCAGATCCTCAGTCTTTCTCTTTGCTGCCAGCTGCCTGCTTCTACCTTTGAGGCAGTGGCTGTGGGATCGTTCGGATCCCTTGTGCTTTTTCCTCTTAAATCTGAGGAACACCATAGCCGAAGCAGGGGGCTGGCAGCAGAAAGAGAGACTGAGGATCTGAGAGACAAACAAGCAAGGGCACTGCAACCACTACTTCAAAGGTGGAAGCACATGGCTAGTGGCAAAAAGAGACTGCAAATCTGTGAAATAGCAGGAAGCATGGATTAGCTCCAAGCACTTTACTTGGGGTTCTTGACATTTCACTGACCCTCAGTTTCTCTCCAGCCTTGCATCTCATACGTAACACAACATGAATGAGGCAGGAGGCTGTTCAGAAAAAGGTACCGTATTCTAAAATAAGAAGAAAATCCAAAATATAGAACGCTTCTGGTTCCAGGCATTTCGGATAAGGGAGGCTCAATCTGTTTTGAGGTTGGCTCATTTTGGTAGATGTTGATATTGAACGGTGCTGTCTCATACACAGATAAGAAACTGGCTGTGGCTATTGAGGGGAATGTTGAAGAGGCCAAGGCACTCTGCAAGCCACCGGAGGACTCACAAGGTAAGTCAGAATCCATTATGTACCTCCAGTTTAAGCAAGGGTGGGGATCCCACAGTCCTCCCAGCATTATTGGACTGCAGTGCTCAGCATTCATAACCCTTGACTGGGAGTGGTGGGAGTTGCAGTCCAGGAACTTCTGGAGGCTGGCATGATTCACATCTCTTAGTTAAAGGTGCTGGAGTCACTGTCTCTGAGAATCATTTATTTATTTACGTATTTATTAATTGGATTTCCAGATGATGAAAGCGATTCAGACGCTGAAGAGGAGCAGACTACGGTAGGTCTTCCCTCTCCCCCATGCTTGTCCAGTGAATTAGTTGGCCTTTTTTCGGCAATCCCACTGCCCCCGCCCTTTGTGTTTTGGGGAGGTTTGGGGAGTTTTACAGAGTTAGGAGAACTAAAACTCAGCATTTTAAGGCAGCTTTGGCCCATTTTCAGGCCAAAAAAAGAAAAAATTGCCTGAAAATCAACAAGAAAAAAAAGAGGACGAAAAAGCAAAAGCAAACTTCCTCTGAATAGACCTTGCTAAGAAAACCTAACGATGGCTTCACCTTAAGGTTGCCATAACTTGGAAGTGACTTCGTACCTTTGCTCTCAGCTTTGGAACTGGGTCATGAATTTGGAGAGGGGGAAAGGGACTGAGGGAGATAAGGAATCATGGAGGAAGCTGAACATCCTGTGATTGTCCCTTCCCTAGAAACGCCGCCGCCCAACCTTGGGGGTGCAACTGGATGACAAGCGGAAGGAAATGCTGAAGAGGCATCCACTTTCAGTCACCATCGATCTGCAGTGCAAAGGTAGGGGAGGAAAATAGTTCCTGGGGGGTGGGCTCTGCGAAGCCACGCTCTTCTCTTGGCTAAGGAAGCAGATGAACACTCCTTCCTTGGGCGAGAGAGGCGTGGGAAGTGTGCCTCCACAAAGCCACGCTTCTTTCTAGGCCGGGAAAGAAGACAGACACTTCTTTCTTGGCTAAGAGAAGCAGACGGCTCCAAGCAGCCAGGCCTCCAACCGAATTTGGTTCCCAGGCTCTCCAGGCCCTTCTGGGAAGGCTCCCTCGCTACCTGACCTGGCCTGTGGGTCAAAATACAGCATTTGGTATTATATGTGTTTTAATCCATTCGTGTTAAATCTGGGAACATACTCCTTGTAGATGTGGTGGACCTATTGTGTAGATTTTTTAAAAAAAGGGGGAATGGGAAAAGGATAAAATACATAGAAATACAGAAAATACTTCCAGTTGTTGTACTCCATCTCAGCATAATCAAACCTTTTTCATTAAAGTTGCATGTTACACTTCTTTTGCATATCAAGCCCAAAGCCAAAACAATGATAATAAATTAATTAATAATTGAGTGTTAAACTTGTAGACTCCCCCCGCCCCAACCTGGTTTTCCTGACTAGATAAATTCCTTCCTAACCCCTGCCCTTGGCTGTGTTTGTTGCAGATGGGAGTATGCTCCACCTGACTTTCTACTACCTGATGAACCTCAATGTCATGACGGTCAAAGCCAAGGTGACTGCCGCTGCGGAGATGACCATGCCGATCAGTGCTGGGTGAGCTTGGGACAAGGGGGCACGGCCTTGCTGCTGGGGAGCTGGGGCCAGTGATGTGAGTCATAGCATCATAGAAGAGTTGGAAGAGACCCTAAGGGCCACCCAGTTTAACCCCCTTCTGGCATCAAGGAAGACACAATCAAAGCCTTCCTGGCAGATAGCCATTCAGCTTCTGTTTAAAAAACTCCAAAGGAGATTCTTCCACACCCCCAGGCGTGAGCCTGTTCCACTGTCGAACTACCCTTACCATCAGGAAGCTTTACATAATATTTAGATGGAATCTCTTTTACTGAAGTTTGAATCCGTTGTTCCATCGGATCCTAGTCTCCGGAGAAGCAGAAAACCCGCTTGCTCCATCTTTCCTGTGACTTCCCTTCCAATATTTAGACATAGCTATCATGCCTGTTTCTCTTAACCTTCTCTTCTCCAGGCTAAACATACCCAGCTCCCTAAATCATTCCTCATAGGGCTTCCCAGTTTCCAGGCCTTTGACCATTTTGGTTGCCCTCCTCTGGACAGTAGGAAAAATCTCAGTCTGCTGGATTTGGGTTCCTGTTTCGTAAAGGTGCAGCAGGGGGAACTCTCATCCTTCAGTTCAGGCTTGTGAGAGAAATGAGCCGTTTCCCACCCACCGGATAGCCCCGTCCCTCAGAGGCGTTGCAGCTGTGTCCCTCTTGGGGCTGGGAGATTTAATCAGGAGAGACAGGCGTGCTCTCCGATCTCTTAATTTATCTTGGCTGCAAGACGGGGAGGAGCCCGGCACGGGGGAAAAGTTCAGACGGGTCTGGTCTCTGAGAAGACGGCACGCACCCTGCCCTGCGTATGCTGATGCGTGTGAGACTTGGTGCCTGAATTGGAGGCTGATGGCGTCGCCTCTTCCTGTCGCAATCAATTAACTCCCTTGCCAAAGAAGAGCTGTCTCTGCTTTCATGCACTGGCTGATTCCCTCCCTCGCTCCTTCTCCACCTCCCGTTCCCTCCACACTCCTCTTCTGCTGTGTCGGTCACCTTGCTTCAGGAGATGGAGAGGAAAGGCACTTTGGGTTTGGTAATAAGGGACTCGGGAACGTGATTGCTGAAATAGTCTGGATTAAAGCAGCACCTTCTCTGCAGACTGTAGTTGGCCCTACACATTCGCTGGGGGTTAGGGCCACAGGACACCCCCAAAAGGGGAAAAAACTGCAAATATGAAAATATGAGGAAGGAGAAAGGGGACCAAAGCTTGAGGGGCAGAGTGGGCACCCCCAGTCCAAACCAGATCAGGGAAAAGAGAGGGAAAGGGTATTGCTTGGCATGGTGGCCCTCTCTCGTGTGTCTCCTTCCTTGGGTTCGTGAGGGGAGGCCATCAGGGTTTGTGGTGCTGAGAAATTGAGCAGTGGCTGGTGGTAGTGGAGAAGGAGGACCAGAGGTGGGTTTTTAAAGGCCTGTGTGGCACGATCAGAGCTGCTGAGAGGGAAGGTTCCCTCGGAAAAGAATCAGTTAAGGAGGGGAGGGCAGGATTTGGAGAAACTCACAAATAACCACGAATAACGAAAGTCAAAGTCCTCAAATGTGTAGGGCCGACTGTATTTCAGCAGCCAGGGCGAAGCTGTATCTGTAATATCAATATTAGTCTGGTTTTTAATGCTTCGCTTGGTTGTCCACCTGAGAGAAAGAGGCTGGGAAAACTATGGAGAGGGCAGAAGGCACAAATGGTGTTTGTGCCTGGTGCAGAAGGAGGTCGGAAGCCAGTTAAGTGATGTGGGGTAGGCTGACTGAGCACTGAGAAAAAAGACTGAGGTATGATGTGTCCAGTAGAATTTAGTTCAAGAGGAGCTAATCCAGAACTTCAGCTGAGATGACAGAAGAGAAGGGAAGGATCTTCACAGTATTGGACAGGGAGAAAGTGCAAGGTAATTCTGGAAGAATACGTAAGTTACATAACTTTAAAGTAGATGATGTACACATTGAAATTGTTGAAGACTTTTCATACTTTGGCTCAGACATTAATCAGAATGGAAACCGTGGTCAAGAAGGCTAGAACCTGGAAGGGCAGCTGTGAAGGAACCAGACAAGATCCCCAAGTTTCAAGATACAAGATTGAATACTAAATTTAGGATTGTCTCTGCCACTGTATTTCTCATTTCTATTTATGGTTCTGAAAGTTGGTCAGTGAGGAAAGCGGATAGGAAGAAAATCAACTCCATGATATGTTGTGCTGGAGGAGAGTTCTATAGATACTCTGGACTGCCAGCAAGACAAGTGGATGGATTCCAGAGCAAATCAAGCCTGAACTCTCCCCAGAAGCCAAGATGACTAAATTTTTGTACTTTGGCCATCGCATGAGAAGACAGATCTCACTAGAGAAGACAGTAATTCTTGGGAAGGGTAGGAGGCAGCAAGAAAAGAGGAAGACTGCATGACAGCTGGATGGACTCAGTCAAGGAAGACACATCCCCTGAATCTGCAAGACCTGAACAGGGAGGTTGAGGATAGAGGGTGACTTGGAGCTTTCTGGTCCATGCAGTCACCATAAGTCAAAATTGACTTGATGGCGGTTAACAACAGCAATGAATCTTTGGTAGTCAAAGATGGAGCCAGGGTTGTATTTCTACCCAGCATGCTGGATGGTTAGTGACGTTGACAGATACGGACAGCGATTCAGTTGGGAATGGAATGTGTGTGAGCCAGACTGAATTGACATGAGCTGGTCAGGCTTGTCCCTATCTCTGAAATCTCTTCCCTAACTCCTTGTTTTCCTTGTCTCTCTGAAATCTGTTCCCTCTCTTGGTGTCAGCTTTTCCCTATCTCTCTGAAATCTGTTCCCTTTCTCAGTGCCAGCTTTTCCCTCTCTGCCTCCTGACAGAGACAAGCTCCAGGTTTTGTGACACTTCCTCCCTGCAAGGATCTCCTTCACAATGTTCCCTGAGCTGTGGTTGGCAACCTTCAGCCAGGCTGGGCCAGCTCCTCCTTTCTAAAAGGGAGAAAGAAGGTGGCGGCTTCTGCAGCTGAAGGGAAACAGTGGAAGATGCTGAATTTCATATTGCCCTTCTGTTTCTTCTCAGAGACCTGCTGTCTCCGGACTCCCTCCTCAGCTGCTTGTATCCTGGAGATCATGGGAAGAGAACTCCAAATCCTGCCAACCAATTCCAGTTTGATAAAGTTGGGTAAGTCAACGTTCGAGAGAAAAGAAGAGGGTATCTCGGTCTTGTCTTAGGTGATTCTCACTGCATGCCAATGGGGTGTGGTGGTTAGAACAGAGGTAGGCAATAAATTGGTGATCAGGGACCGGTTGCTTGCTCACTGCCTCACTGGGAGAATAAAGGAGAGTATATTCTGCTTGCTGCTCAGCAGAGGCAGAGAAAGGGCAAGCATGAAGCCCAACAGATCAGGATGTGCTCTGTCTTCTCTTTCCAGCATCCTGAGCCTGAGTGACTATGTTATGGAACTGGGCCACCCGTACATCTGGGTGCAGAAGTTAGGGGGACTGCATTTCCCCAAGGATCAGCCCCAGGTAGGTTCTGAGCAGCTTCCTTAGAGACCCATCTAGTCCAACCTGCTTCTACCAGACAGGAAGACACTATCAACGCCCTCCCCTTGCCAGATGGCCATCCAACCTCTGCTTGAAAACCTCCAAAAAAAGAGACCCCACCCCATTGCATTGAGGCAGCAGCAGATTGCACTGCTGAACTGCTCTTACTATCAGAAAGATCCTCCTAACATTCAGGTAGAATTTCTTTTCCTGTTCTTTGAAGCCATTTTTCCACAAACATTGTCATGTCAGTGTTTCTCACTGCTTCAGCCCCAGCCCTAATCTCACACGAATGGGGTTTTAGCATAAGAAAGAGCATATACTTTGCTGAGAAATGTGTATTCCAAATTGCTGGCCAAAAAGAAGGTGGAGAGAAGGTGCAGGCTAGTACTGCAATATATAATGAAATAGTCCTCCTTGGCTCTTTTTCCACTGTTCATCCATAACCTTTAAGATCCTCCACATCAGTGTATGTATTTGAACCCAGAATTCTTTAGCCTTTTCACATGTCTTTTGGATGAGGTGGGTGAAAGAGCCACGCTGGCTGTCTGTGAGTGGGTGAAGGTGGCTCAATTTTTTCCCTGGCATGCTGTGAATCCATGCCCCTTAAGTCCAGGACTGCTGAGGCTTGGGTGCCAGCATTATCTTTGTCTCACCCTGTCCCATTGCAGAGTCCCGTGGTTGCTGATAACTCGCTGAGTGCCAGCCACATGGAGCGGACGATGAAATTGCTCAAGACACGGCTGGAGTCCCGCCTGGCTCTCCACAAACAGTTTGCTTCCCTTGGTATGTCGCTGTCACCTTCCCATCCCCGGAGGGAGTTGACAAAATAAGGCCCCCGAATCCAGGAAAACGTTGATCAGGATTCAGGACTTCAGGGTGAAGAGGAGGAAACTAGCTGATCCACCCTCCATTTTCTTGCCACAAGCTGTTTTAAGAGCACCCCACAGAGCAAACTCTTATTAATTCATTAGTAATTGTATTTACAGTCAGACTTCCACATTCACTAGAGTTACACGTGCATGACAGTCTTTTTAGCTCCAAGGAGAATAATGCATTTTAGACAAGAGGAAGGCACGTTGGTGGAAGGTTAGTCTTAACACAAAGAGGCAGAAAGTTAGGTGTGAGATTTGGAGGTGAGGTGATGACAACGCAACACCAGAGAAGCAGTCCTTTTGTCCCTTGTAATAAGCACATCTTAGTTTTGGTCTGTCTTCTCTCATTTGTGCTTGGCCACACTTTCTGGGAGGACCAGTCAACTGGAAAGGTATTCCAGGTGACAAGCAACTGACAAAAGAACGAAAGAGTTCAGGAGCTCTGACAGCAAGTATCAGTTGAAGAAAAGAGGAGATTTTCTCTGCTGAAATACCACAGGCCAAAGATTTTTTTTAGAGATTTATTAAATAAGAAAAACAGCACAGTCCAAACATACAAAACAACAACAAAAAATATATCCATACGAACATGAACAGACATCTGCAGAAAACTAAAACAAATGCCAACAAAAATAACAGATTGGTTCCCACTCTTCTTGTAAATAGTTACTTAAACATTTACATCTGACTATTGAGTCATACATTTTATCCCATAATTATTAGTTATTGCTTATCACTTACCATTGTAATTAATTAGTTAAAATATTTGGTGTTTTTTGGTAACACGATGATTTTGGAGACAAAGGCGGACTACACAACCTGATTGTTAAAAATAAAAAGAAAATGTGGGGGCAGTCCATTAAAACAACAAACAGAATACATCTTCTAAATTTACTTTTATACTTATTTAGTAATATTAATTTTAGTTATGAGAGCCTATTGTCATCAGATTGCCGCCATTCTTTTTTAAAGAAATCAATCAACCGCTTCCATTCAGACCAAAATTCTTTTTGTGTTCTGACTTTTAGCTTGTGCGTAAGCGTACCCATTGTGACAGTTCCCTCCACAGGCCAAAAATTTGACCATTTCACCCTGGGTAATACATAGATTGGCCGCTACGTGCTTGCTTTGATGCTCCTGGTACTAGGAGGAAATTTCAGTGTGGTAGGCAGCGTCCTTGCCAGACCTGTCAGATTAGATCAGGGTGTGGATGATCTTTTGGTGTCCTGGGGGGGGAGGATTTAGGGCATCCCGCCCTCCTCTTGGCCTTTCTGGAGAAGGTTGTCCTGTGCTGTTGAGTTGAACTCCCTCTTTTCTCCTTTTTTCAAGAGCATGGTATACTGCCAGTCTCCAGCGAGTGCCAGCACCTCTTTCCAGCCAAGATTGTGTCGCGTTTGGTGAAATGGGCAGCGGTCACCTATGAAGATTACCTGGTAGGTGAGAATTGGCCACAACCAATGTTGGCCTTCCCAGATTGAACTGGACATATTCTGGGAGAGGGGAGAGCAGCGTTCGCTTCCCCACTCAGCTGTGGAAACTGACTGGGTGACCTCAGGTGTGTCACACACTCTCAGCCCCCCGGAAAACCCTGTAATGGGTTTGCCTTGGGTTGCCATAAGTCGGAAATGATCTCAAGGTACACAGCAACAACATGAAACTTTGCTGGTCAGCATCACTGGCCTGAGCTACCGGGTATATGTTATGACTCAAAACCATCTGATTCATGTCACACCCATGCTAGTGACTGTAAACGATGTCCCTGGGCATCCCTGAAACATCACCCATGTGTCACTCTTCCCATTGTAGGAGCTGCCTTACACAAAAGATGTGGTCCAGGCTGGACTGGCTGAAGACACCCACCTGTATTATATGGCGCTTATAGAAAGAGGGACAGGTATGTATGGTTTCCTCTTCCTCCTCCCTCTCGGTGACTTTGAGAAGAAGACATGGCTGTCATATGGAGTGAAAGCCGGAACATTTAGCGTGTGTGCTCCACCTATAGGGCTGGGGCTAAAGATACCAAAGTGGCCTCTGCCACACTAACAGATCATTTACCAGCTGGGTAAATGGAGAGTGAGTATACCTCTTAGGTTCAAGCCAGCATCCTCAAGAAAGGAGGAGAAACAAAACGTCTCTTCTGTTTCCCCAGTCTCTGCCAGTCAGAGTAAACAATACTGGGCTTAATGGAAAAAAAAAACCTGACCCTAGGACCAAAGAGCTGAGTATATTTGCATTCACAGTTTGGGTCAATTGCATCTGTTTGTAAACCTCCTTTTAGTTAGGTTTTTGTGTGTGTGTTGGAGCTGAAAAACCCTGCAGCATAACAGCTGCATTTAGAAGAAAGGAGAAGTTGGTGGGCAGGTGGGGAAGATTTTAAATCTGTCTGGAAACCTGATGTCCCAAATGAGGTGGCAGATGGGCCATGCTCCTTAAGACTGCCGATGTGGGATTGCTGTCCCATGTGAAAAAGCATTTTGAAATTTAGAGCACATAGACCTGCCTGCTTTCTCTTTGCACAGCATCTCTGAATGAAAAATTGGGAACCTGGGAATGTTTGAGTAATGATCTGTGACAAGATGCAGCAGTGACCCCAGGAAAAGTGCTGTTTTGAGTTATCAGCAAATGGTATAGCAGCACAGGCTAATTTTGAAAGATAATGCTTCATACAGTCCTGCAAATCCAACAGTTCTTTAGTTTCAGAAATTGCCAAGCTGTGCAGCTGTTTCCTTACATGTTCCTGAATAAACATATTATATGTTTTTGAATAAACATCTTGTAAAGCTGTAGGCCTGAACATGGAACTCTCCTGTACATCACAAGAAGGAACTTCTTGACAGTGAGGGTGGTTGGGCAGTGGAACCAGTCATCCAGTGTGGTGGCATGTCTCCTCTTTTCATCTTCCAAAAGCAGCTGGAGATCTTGGAATGAGCAGAGGGCTGGACTCCATGCAATACTGTGGTTCTGTGATGATGTTTGCTTTCTCTTTCATCGTAGCCAAACTCCAAGCTGCTGTGGTACTGAACCTAGGCTACTCCGCCATCCCGCCCATCTTCAGCCTCTGCCTGAACTGGAATGGGGAGAGGACCAGTAGCAACGATGACAACATCCGGGTAAGGCGACATCACGATGAGGCTCACGTAGGGAAGAGGTGGCTGCCATTTCCTTTGGCGGCTCCTCATACCGCAGTCGGGTTTTGCCGGAGACCTTGGCTCCAGATTGTCTCCTGTGGGTCCAATCTGCCTTTCCCCCATCCGGCTGCCCTTTATGCTTTTCACAGCTGCAAACACAGACCACCTGCTTGCTGGGAGCCCTTTGTTCCCTCCCCTTTCTTTCGTCTCTCTGTCACTTTATATACCAAGCTTTTTCCCAAACTGGGACTCACCAGCTCCAAAGCAGACTGGCAGCCAGTGGAATTGTGTATTTTCTTTGCAGGCCATGGAGAGTGAAGTCAGTGTCTACTACAAGGAGCTCTGTGGCCCCAAGCCGGGCTATCAGCTCCTCACCAACCAGCTCCAGCGCTTGTGTGTCTTGATGGATGTCTACCTGGAGACGGAAACCCATGACAACAGTGTGGAGGGACCCAAGGAGTTTCCCCAGGAGAAGATGTGCCTGCGCCTTGTCAGGTGGGCGGCAGGAGAGGCACATACATGGGCATGCGTGGGTGTGTGTATGTCCCTTCAGGTTGCCTGCCGACTTATGGTGACCTCCTTAATTTTTCCTGGGCTTTTCTTAGGCAAAGAATCCTCAAAGGTCCTTTTGCCAGTTACTTCCTCTGAAATACAGTGTCCAGCACCTAGCCTTCATTGTTGGTCACCAAGTATAAGCCAGGGCCGACCCTACTTAGCTTCCAAGATCGGAAGAGATCTGGCACCTTTAGAATATTTATACTACATCTAAAACCCAACCCAGAGAGGGGTGTTTAAAAGACTGGGATGACATGTAGAGACTGGAGATGAGGTGTTTATAGATAATTGATATGATGATAGGGGAATGATTTGTTTAAGGGAGGAATATACCCTCCACACTTTGTCGTGAGTTTCTATAAAAGGTGACTAGATGTCCAAATTGAAGTCCATTTCTAAGCTTTCAGCTGTATGTCATTGTTTCAGATACTTCAGGTGTTGTTATATCTTCTGTCCATGGGATGACAGGTGGAGAAAAATTGACTTTCTACTAAGGAAGTATCCAGCTTTTTGCAGTGGATTTTTTTTCCCCTCAGAAAAAAGGAAGAGACTTCACCACATTCCCAAGCAGCAGCAAATTCAACTATCAAACTGCTGTTACTGTCAGGAAGTTCTTCCTTGTGTTTAGGTAGAATCTCTTTTCCTGTTGTTTGGAGCCATTGCTCCTTGTCATCTGGACTTATTGTGGGAGCTTTTAGCAATAAGGTAAGGCTTCCCCATGGCGGCCTTTGGACCTTCTCTTTCTCTCTTGTTCTCCCTAGGGGCCCCAGTCGGATGAAGCCGTTCAAGTACAACTATCCTCAGGGCTTCTTCAGCCACCGTTGACCTGTGGAACCTGAGATCGTCCCTCCAGACTGCTCTGCCGGCAGGGAAGGAGTCTGGCCCCTGCTGGGCTTCTGGGTCAGTCGACTCCCTGCTTTGTTCTCGTGGGCCACGCCAACTGTCTCATCCATTCCATGGTCTGTAGTGCTAGAGTGCTAACAGAATTAAAAGTGAAGAAAGAATATTGTTTCTGAAATCACTTGTAAAAGACTGTTGGGTTTGGGTTTCTCTCTTAGAACTGTAGAATCCTAGAGTTGAAATCCAGTCCAGCCCCCTTCTGCCATGCAAGAAGACATAATCCAGGCCCTCCTGACAGATGGCCATCCAACGTCTGTTTAAAAACCTCCAAAGAAAGAACAGACTTCAACCCACCACATTGAGCCAGCAGTATATTCCACTGTCAAACTGCTCTTACCCTCAGGAAGTTCTTAAGGTTTAGGTAGAATCTCTCTTTCTGAAGTTTGAGGCCATTGCTCTCTGGAGCAGCAGAAAACAAGCTTGCTCCATCTTCCATATGACATCCTTCGAAATATTTAAGCATGGCTATCACTTCACTAAAGCCAGTATTCGGTACTGGTTTGAGCATTGAACTACTATTGTGTCCAGTTCTGGGCAGCTCAATTCAAGAAGGATGTCGACAAGCTGGAGTGTGTCCAGAGAAGGGCGACCAAAATCTTAATAGACCACAAGCTGAACGTGAGTCGGCAGTGTGATGCGGCAGCCAAGAAAGCCAACGCAATTCTCGGCTGCATCAATAGGAGTATGGTGTCCAGATCG
Source organism: Cyclura pinguis (assembly GCA_030412105.1). NCBI lineage: Eukaryota > Metazoa > Chordata > Lepidosauria > Squamata > Iguanidae > Cyclura > Cyclura pinguis. Next base: position 1,061,697 of record CM059616.1, read on the forward strand.
AGGGAGGTACTGGCACCACTCTACTCTGCTTTGGTTAGACCTCATCTTGAATACTGTGTCCAGTTCTGGGCACCCCAGTTCAAGAAGGACATGGTCAAGCTGGAGCAGGTCCAGAAGAGGGCGACCAAAATGGTGAAGGGTCTGGAAGCCATGCCCTATGAAGAACGCCTTAGGGAGCTGGGTATGTTTGGTCTGCAGAAGAGAAGGTTAAGAGGGGACATGATAGCCATGTTTAAATATTTGAAGGGATGTCATGTTGAGGAGGGAGCAGGCTTGTTCTCTGCCACTCCAAAGACCAGGACAAGGAGCAATGGATTCAAGCTGCAGGAAAGGAGATTCCCCCTGAACCTCAGGAAGAACTTCCTGACGGTCAGAGCTGTCTGGCAGTGGAATATGCTGCCTCCATGGAGTGTGGTGGAGTCTCCTTCGTTGGAGGTTTTTAAGCAGAGGCTGGATGGTCATCTGTTGGGAATGCTTTGATGGGTGTTCCTGCAAAGCAAGGGGTTGGACTCGATGGCCCCGGGAGTCTGTTATGATTCTATGATTCTACTACAACCCTGGAGACCGGAGTTCAGTTCTTCTCTCTGCCGTGGAAACCCGTTGGATGACCTTGGGAATGTCATAGAAATCATAGAAATGTAGAGTTGGAAGAGACCCCAGGGGCCATCCAGTCCAACCCCCTACCATGCAGGAATACCCTCAAAGCACTCCCGACAGATGGCCATCCAGCCTCTGCTTAAAAACCTCCAAGGAAGGAGACTCCACCACACTCCGAGGCAGCAGATTCCACTGCCGGACAGCCCTGACTGTCAGGAAGTTCTTGAGTCACACATGCTCAGCCCTAGAAAACCTCATGATAGGGTTGCCATAAGTTAGAAACAACTTGAAGGCACACAACAATGGCATCATGTCACCTCTTAACCCACGAATTGTTATAATAGTATCTCCACTATCTCTTGTAGCTGCAGGCTTTGTTTCCTGGCCCTTGTGACTCAGATAAAGTAACCCTTCCCTCTGTGTGCCACACTCCATACTTCCCCTTGTCCTTTCAGCACCGAACTGTTTAGGCTGTGGGGAATCATGGCCAGATTTAGGCTGTGCAGGCAGCGGAAATAAACTGTCTGGCGGCTGCAAGCAAGACAGAAAAGTGCAATTAGGGGCCGTTGAATAGCAGACGGTGCTGCAGGAGAAAGAGGGGAATAAATATGGTGCGGAAGGTAGAAGGGCTGGCTCGGAGGAGCGAACGGGGCAGCCCATCTCCTTCCCTGCCCTCAGAAACAACTTCCCAGTGTCTTGTCTTGTCAAGTCAGCTGGCTTCTTTCCAGGGTGGACGAAGGAGCTGCATTGCAGCTTCCATCCAGAGCCTATCTTTAGCCGGCCGGTTCTCTTTTATATCATCATGCTGCAAGCTGGGAGCTTTTGGAGGACGAGCTGGTGGCAAAGAGAAGATTGGGAAGGGGGATGACATCCAGAAAATTGTGAGCCAAGAAGCCAGAATTCTCAGCTGTGAAGAGACTGACTTGTTTGTTGGTTAAAACACTGTTTGGCAGGAGTTCACCCGCAGTATTACTTTACTGGAACCGTGCAGCTATAAATGCCATTTTCTGGTTGAGTACCCCTTATCCGAAATGCTTGGAACCAGAGGCGTTCCGGATTTTGGATTTTTTTCTCCCCAGAATTTGCATCGTCAAAGCCCTCCCTGTGGGAGATGGACATCCAGGCTGTGTTTAGAGACCTCCAAAGAAGGAGACTCCACCACATTTCCAAGGCAGTATATTCCATTGTTGAACTTCTCTTACCCTCAAGAAGTTTTTCCTAATATTTAGGTGGAGTCTCTTTTCCTGAAGTTTGAATCCACTGCTCCCTAGTGTCCTAGAAAACAAGCTTGCTACATCCTCCATATGACATCCTTTCAAATATTTAAACATAACTATCATGTTACCTCTTAACCTTCTCTTCTCCAATGTGCTCCTCGTAGCGGAGCATTTCCAGACCAGGTCCCTAAGCCTTTCCTCACAGTGCTCCATGGTTTCCAGGCCTTTGATTGTTTTTTGTTTGCCTCGTATATATGACCTTCTGTATTTGCGATCTCTTTCTTGAATTGTAGTGCCCAGAACTGGACACAGAATTCCCCCAGCTGAGGTCTGACCAAAGCAGGTGGTGGTATTACTTCCCTCGATCTAGACTTTATACTCCTATTGATGCAGCCTAGGATCAAACCAGAATAGAACCAAAACAGAAGTTAGTGGGACTATGATTTCCCTCGACCTGGACACTGTCGTAGCATCCTTGGCACACATGGACCTATAGAAACACAAACCCAAAACGGAGACCGTAACATAAAACAGAGACAAGTCAACTCTCAAGTCAGCATTTTTATTTGCTTTTATTGCAGATAAGCAATTGGATGTGATTCATTGAGATGGTATAGTGCATTTCTTATGTGTATGCATTTCGTGTGTGTGTGTAATATGTGATGGTTGATGACAATGTCAGCAGGTATGTCTGCATGACAAAACTTGAATCAGTTTTTTTTTTCCAACTAGTGTGGCCGCATCTCCAGAACCCTGGAACCCATCGTTCTTGTGGGAAGGGGCTGGTGCCCTCTGGGGAGAGAAATCCCCAGTCCTCCCCGCAAAAAAATGTACATTCCCGGAGGGCCCTTTTGAGTCCAGCAATGAAGAATAAAGGCAAGGCAACTAGTAGTGCCAGATGATGGCTCCCACATACCAATTTGGGATAGTGTTGGTGCTAAAACTGCTCCAGGCTTCAGTCTGAACTTGAAAGGACCTCTCTAAAGTGCTAAACCCTATCCCTGGAGTAGGTTCAGGGCCTTGGGATCATTCTTTTCAAATCTGGACTAATCTGCACTGACAATCACTGCCTGCAATGACATGGGAGATTCCAGCCACTCTTGGAAACTGGCTTGAAACTCGTTAAGCTTTCTGATATGAACACCTGTCTCTCCCGCCCCCCATAAATGACCTTCCTGCTGAGAGCAGCTGTGGATGAAGTCCTCGAGGACTATGTGTGTAAAATGAAAGACAAGGCATTTCAGATTGTTTTGGGGTTCTCTAGCCTACCCTCCGAAAAAAGCATCGTTTTAGCTCTCTACTAACAGTGTACATTCGTTTATAGTGTTCGACCCATCAGTGCCCTTCCTGGAAATATAAATGCACTTATTTGGACAGGGCAGTCAAGTTTTGCTGTGGTTGTCCCCACCCACCCACCCACCCACCCACCCCTCGTAATAATTCAAGTGCTTAAATGTGGCATTCTGCATATATCACATTCGGCTACGAAAGCTATCATAACATAATCGAACCGCCCCGATCGCGGCGGCTCGGATCATTGCTTGTTGAGGGCTTGGTTTTACTTAATTTTCGTTCACAGAAACATATTGCTAACAGGAGTTCCCTGGCCTCGGTGAGAAACGGGCGTCTCCGTTCACTGAAGCGAAGGGCGTGTCTTTTATTAAGGGCAAAGGGAGAGTGGCCTCCGTTCCAAGGAGGCCCTCAACAACTCTGTGGGTGCTCCGTTGTGCCCCCCAAGCTTTCCCACCTCATTTCTTGGATTTCTCGGAGGCAGCTGGTTTTTCTGGGCCTTTGCTGTTTTTGGGCTCCGTGCTGGAGGACTTCTCCACCTTCTCCGTCTTGGGTTTGGGAGCCTTCGCAGCTTCCTTGGCAGGCTCAGCCTTGGGGCCTGGCTCCTTCTTGGCTTCATCTTTGGGCTTAGCTTCTACTTTGGGTTTCTCTTCCTTTGGCTCGACTTTCTTCTCTTCCACTTTGGGTTTTTCCGCTCCCTTTTCAGAGGGCTTAGCCTTCGCTTCTTTGGTCTCAGGTTTCGGCTCTGGTTCCTTCTTGGTCGCTTTCTCTGCTTCTTTCTCAGGTTTTGGGGGTGGCTTGGTTTCCTCCTTTTCCTTCGCCTTGGTCTCCTCAACCTTGGTGGCAGACTCCTTCTTCTCTTCAGGGGCTGGTGGTTCTGGCTTGGTGGCTTTTTTTTGGCTTTCTTTGTCTTCAATCTTCTCTTTCTTTTCTTCAATCTTCTCTGTCTTTACTTCGGTCTTCTCCTTTTTCTCTTCAGTCTTCTCCTTTTTCTCTTCACCCTTGGCTTCTGGTTTCTTCACCTCCTTGGCTGGGGCTTCTGGTTTGGGTGGTTCTTCCTTCTTGGTCTCTTTTTTCTCTTCTGTTGGTGGTTTTGCAGGCACCTCTTCTTTCACAGCTCCCTTGGTCTCCTTCTTCTCTGGTTCCTTTTGGGGAGCTGTCTCCTTCTCAGGCGACTTGACTTTGGTTGGTGTCTTGGCTTTCTCTGGGGACTTGGCCTCCTCCTTCGTGGGAGACTTGGCCTTCTCTGGGGACTTGGCCTCCTCCTTCGTGGGAGACTTGGCCTTCTCTGGAGACTTGGCCTCCTCCTTCGTGGGAGATTTAGCCTTCTCTGGAGACTTGGCTTCCTCCTTTGTAGGAGACTTGGCCTTCTCTGGAGGCTTCGCTTCCTCCTTCATGGGAGACTTGGCCTTCTCTGGAGACTTCGCTTCTTCCTTCGTCGGGGTGGCTGCTGCTTTTTCTGGAGACTTCACTGCTGCTGGCTCCTTGGTTGGAGACTTGACTTTGGCTGGAGACTTGGCTTCTTCTTTGGTAGGGGAGGCAGCCTTCTCGGGGGACTTGGCAGCTGCAGCTTCCTTGGTTGGGGACTTGGCTTTGGGAGGCGATTTGACCTCCTCTTTGGTGGGAGAGGGCACCTTCTCTGGAGACTTGGCAGCTGGAGACTTGGCTTCCTCCTTTGCCGGAGATTTTGTCTTGTCTGGAGACTTCATCCCCTCCTTTTCTGGAGCCGCTGGTACCTTTTCGGGAGATTTGGCTTCTTCTGCCAAGGGGGACTCTGCCTCTTTTGATGGCACCTCAGCAGCTTCTTCTTCTTCACCCGCTTCTTCCTTTTCTTCCTCTTTTGCCTCACCTTCTGCTTCTGCTTCTCCTTTCTCCTCTTCTCCTTCCTCTTCTTCTCCACCTTCTTCTTCCTCTTCCTTCTCACCCGCCTCTTCCTCTGTGACTTCCTCGGTCACCTGGACTTCCTCAGTCTGCTCTTCTACAATCACGGTCTCCTTCTCAGACTTCTCCACCACTTTGATCTTCTCTTCGCTCTTGACCTTGATGTGGGTTGAGATGCTGGGGACTTTGGGCAGGCCTTCTGGGAAAGGGAAGAGTCCCACCCCAGCTCCCAGGCGGCATTCTTCTCCTTCCAGCAGCTTTCTGTTTCCAGAAGGGGAGAAAACAAGTGGAAAGAACCTGCTGTCAGTTGGAGCCACAGTGCAGAAAACCGGGTGTACAAACAGAATTACAAGCAGAGCCTGGATCTCATTCTTAGTCCCAACAAGGCAAACCCCATTGAATCAGTAAGTGTGAAGGGAGGAGCTGGACAGGCCTGTCTGAAGGCAGCCAAGCACAGCTCAGGGAACGGTGCTGTGGAGGGAAAGGAAATGTTACAAAACCTGAGGTTTGTCTTTATTGGAAGGCAGAGAGGGAACAGATTTCAGAGAGAGACGGAAAAGCTGGCACAGAGACAGAGAATAGATTTCAGAGAGATAGGGAAAAAATGGCACAGAAAGAAGAGGGAACGGATTTCAAAGATAAGGAAAAGCTAGCACAGAGGTAGGGAACAGATTTCAGAGAGATAGGGAAAAGCTGATAAATAGGGAAAAGATTTCAAAGAGAGAGAGGAGCAGATGAATAAATCCAGGAAATTCAGACAGAGTCAGACAGATTCTCTCTGCCACACCATCACTTTTGGCATTTTTGAATGCCTGGGTGCAAAAATGGCGCTTACCCTCAAAGGAAGGCCACGAAAATAGAGGGGATTGGTGCTTATTTTGGGTTTCCCTGGGATAGACTAAGTTCTCGCCTTTCACCATTCAGAGAAGGGGATGGTTCCCTTTTTCATAAGAGGTAATACCGTACCTTAACTTTTACCAAAGAAAGAACCATCTATTTCTCTTAACAGAGTGGTGAAAGGTGTTTTTGAATCCTAGGTGGGAAAATGGCAGCATCCAGGAGCGGCTGGACCCTCGAGTTGATGGAATGACCCTTGACTTATCCACAGGTCATATCAAAATCCATAACTTTGGCCCCAAAACCTGCCCTCAACTTACACATGAGGTCAACGTAAGCAGGTAAATCGTTGCTATAACATTCATTCTTCAATATAAATGTGTTTACGTGCGTTTAAATTAATCACTGTAGCTACTATTAGCTGTTAACGGGTGTATAGGTTTTTTGGGAACACCCTCTATATTAAGAAAGCAGCAGTCCATCAACCCGATGAGTCCCAGCTCCGTTACCACGTACTACATACCTGTAAGCAGCAATCTCAATATCCAGAGCCATCTTGACGTTCAGCAGATCTTGGTATTCCCGGAGCTGAGCCGCCATTTCCCACTTGGTGTTCCTCAGCTCATTGTCCAGCTGAGCGATCGTCTCCTGTTGGAGGAAACCAACATGAGCGTCTCTCCTGCCATTTAGAGCAGGGAACTGATGGACTAGAAGGGGCATGTCAAGGTGACGTGATAGCCATGGTTAAATATTTGAAGGGATGTCCTTGTTCTTCTGATGCTGCTCCAGAGACTGGGACACTATGGATTTCGGGAAAAGAGATTCCACCTAAACCTTAGGAAGAACCTCCTGCCGGTAACAGCAGTGGAAATACGTTGCTGCCTCACTGGAGCGTGGTGGAATCACAAGTTGACTCTTCTTCGTGGCCTTCCTAAATCATACCCCAGCAGCATTAAAAATTTGTCTGCAACGTAACTCGAAAGGCAAAGAACCAAACCTAACGTTCATGCCATAATAGAATTATTAGACCTTGTAATAAACACTGCTCATATTTCTGCCTTTCCTTTCGGTTCTTGTGGTTCATGTCAGGGGTGGAGCACATAGGATTCCCTTGAAGAGAAATTTGAAAGTCAGGGTTTCAAAAACCCTGACATTTTAAAGTTTCAGGTCTGAATTCCAGAATAGGATGGATTTTAAATGTGCCTATATTGTCTTCTCACTGCCCCCAAGTTCTAAAAGACCTTGGTTGTGGTCACCCAGCCAGCAGAAGCAGAGAGACGGATGTGTGGCATTTTCTCCTGTGCTGAGTCACCATTTCTTCTACTTTGTGATTACCTCTGATTAAGTAGTTTTTTGGGGGACCATTACCAAAAACCTACAAAACCTTTGCAAGCGGAAAAGACTGTGGGATAACGGCACAAACAATGGGCACTGATGCTTTTTTTTTAATCTCTGGTCTGCAAGAGAGTTTGGTGTACCCAGCTTCATGCTCAGATTATAGAGAGTGAGTATCTCTTATCCATGCCAAAGCCCACCCTGCAGGGATTCCAGTTGGAGACAGAAGTTGCAGGGCTGTGGCTCAGCCCACCATCAAGTTACCTGGTAAGACTGGACGTCCACCTGGTGCCGATCTTCCAGCTCGATTCTCTGCCTCTCCAAAGACTCCTTCGTCCCACGCAGGGTTTCCAGCTCTGTCGTTTTAGACTGCAGCTGCCGGCGGTATTCGGAAATCTCTTCCTGCGCGGTGCGGATGGCGTCGGTGTTCACCTTGGCCACTTCGGACAGCTTTTCCAACCTCACTGGAATGGGGGCGAGGAGAAAGGAGACCAGAGAGAATTATCTAGCCTGTCCTGTTTGGCACACAAAGTGAGGGTCAAGGTTTTTCAGGAACGCAAGCCAAGGATCCAAAAGAAGACTGTGTTGCTGCTACTGGAAATAGCAGTTGTCTGCAACAGACTTCTCCCCACCCTGTCTCTGGTATTTATTGGCCAGCAATCTCCCCCAGCTATTTGCCTGATTAATGAGACTTCCCTCTATAAGTGCTCTGGCCATCTTTTGGGTTCTTTCAGCTGCCTCTAAGATGTCCTGCTTTCCTCTCTCCTCTTCCTGCTTTGCTCCTTTGTCCTCACTTTCCTTCATTTGCTGCAAACTGAGTTCAGATTGCAAAAGAAATTTGCACTCAGTTAACCCAACAGAGGGGAGAAGAGATGAGGGGACATTCCCGGTCAGATCCTGCCGAAGCAAACTTCTGCAGCCTCCCGTTCTTCCTCATTAATAACTTTTGCCATCTCAACCACACATTGTGATCTTGCTTGGCCACCTGTGTTGTCATTTTCAGCGGTGAAATGCCAGAAGGCATGCAAGTAGCAGATACCTCAAACAAAACACCACAAATGGAGAAAGGAAGGGAATGGAGAGGATGAAGAGTAAGTGTGTTTGTGTCTGTGTGTGCACTTTCAAGTCACTTGTCAATTTGTGGTGACCCGTTAATTTTTTCCTAGGGTTTTCTTAGGCCACCAATACTCAGAGGTAGTTCTACCAGTCCTTCCTCTAAAACAGCCTCCAGCACCTGGCATTAGTTGGCAGCCTCCCATCCAGGGACTAACCAGGGCTGACTCTGCATAGCTTCCAAGATCAGACAGCATGTGGTTATAGGTAGCACAAATTCTTCAAGTCTCCCCCTGCTCCCAAATTGCAGGACTATCATTGCCTGAGTCCGTCTGATGAAATCTGCAAGATGATTCAGCAGCATTTCAGCAAGCGTCAACTTCCAAGTCCCGGGCACGGCCATTGCTCCCAAATTAGAATGGTTTTGCTTTCCGTTTGGCCACATTTTAAAAACTATGCTTCATTGTGCACCTAAATGCTGTTTGCTTTCTGTCACAGGATGAGGGAGAAGACTCCCCAATTATAGTCTGCATTTATGGCTACAAAAATAACCTGTCTGGGTCTTCTTAGCTCCCTGTCTTTTGCACAGTTGAAGCTATTGTCTGGTTTTGCATTTCCATCAGTGCGCACTGGGATCTAAATGGATGCAGAGTCATACCGTAGATTAATTGATAGATTTTATTTTTTTCCACCCGACACGGCCTAACTCCTGCAAGGGAGGGAGTGGAATGTGGGTTTTTAATTGGCAAATGGCAAACAGCATTATTGCTGCCTACGGGCATCGATTCAGGGAATTAATTTAGAGGAAATGCTTCTCTCCACCACCGCTGCCGGAACTGGTTTCTAATCCCCTGCAGTGAGGGCCTGAAGATGTTACATTAGCTCAGCTAATTGGCAAGGAAAAGGGGGATATGGATTTCTTTAAAAAATGGTTGAAAACAAATTGTTAAGTGGCTGTTACTATGTCCTTTCTACCCAGAGGTCATTCTTATATATATATATATTTTTCCTATTTATTGAAAGCAGTATATTGAAAAACCAAGTCTAATATGTTATACAACCTAGCATGATTATAGTAAAACATAAGAGACGTTTTTGCTAAAATGGTGCAGGGAAATGTACTGGAACTCCTATCAGCCTTTGCCAATTGTGAAGGATGATGGGAAATAGAGTCTACTGAGATCTGGAAGACTGGATACAATCAAGAACAAAATTAGAGCAATGGTGAGATTGTGTCTTTGTCATCTAATCAAAGGCATGATGATTAGGAAGCATTTTTCTGAGCTCAAAAATCAATGCAAGAGGAGCGGGAGGTAGCATCGCTCCTGGCAACTTGTCCCCAGACCTTGGCATAATTAATTGGACGGACTCCAACTCCCAGAATCCCCCAGCCTGCATGGATGGTGATCTGTTGTCCTGTATTAATTGTGAGAGTTTGGTAAAAAATACCTCTTTTTGAACAGTTAGTATCAGAGATTCTGTTGTGGAGAGCGCTGTCCATAGTACTGACCTAGCAGCTCTTTCCCAGAACATGGGCGTAACTAGTTAGAAATAAGCAGTTACTTGCAATTAATTTCTTCATTTGCAAATTGCACAGACATCAGCACATTCTGGGGCAATTGTTATAGGTAACTCTTCCTTTTCAGTTCCTTAAAAGAGTTACAGGGTATCTGGCTTCATAAAATGATGGAGGAGAAACAGCAGCCTCATGCTTTGTTGTGGATGGGACAATTGCAAATATTTCCTCAAAAACCAACCCTTTTAGCAACTTCTGAGAAAATGGGAAAATAAAAGTGTAACTAGAACGGCAACTAACGACCTTGGGACTTGGAACCAGAAGAGTAACAAATTAGGGAGCTGGAGATGTTTGGAAGAGAAGGTTAAGAAGGGACATGATAGCCATGTTTAAATACTTGAAGGGAGGTCATATGAGGATGGAGCAAGCTTATTTCCTGCTGCTGCACAGACTAGGACCCGGAGCAATGGCCTCAAACTCCAGGAAAAGAGATTCCACCTAAATATTAGGATGCCAGGAGGGGCTGCTGCTTACCAACGAGGAGAAAAGGGGAAGGGCTATTCAGATAAGGAAGAAGGAGCTGGTCTTGGCTTGGAGGGGGAAGAAATGAGAGTGCCCTCACAGATGCAGTGCCATCTCATTTTCCTTCCCCTCGGAGCCTAGACCAGGCATATCCCTGTCTGAATCCTCCCCAATTCTTCCTGTCTCCATCCAAGCTTTAAGGGAACTCTCCATGGTGCTGAGCCTCCTCCAGAATACCTTTAGCACCTCAGAGAATGCCTATAAAAGCAGCCAAAACCTGAAATTAATTCACTGCTCCATTACTTCCCAATGGTGCCATGCCTTGTCTGGATCTTGGGCACGTTCCTTGTTTGCTGCAGTCCCAGGCGACTTCCTATGGAAAGCATCACACACCAGCCCCAGAAAACTCCACGATAGAGTTCACCTTGTGGTTGCCAAAGTTGGAAATGACTTGAAAGCGCACACAACAAAAATAGTTAAGAAGTTCCTTCCTCCCTTCGGTATGATTCCCATGAGCATCCACAGCTGGCATGCCTTGGAAAAGTTCCTTTTTTGGACTATAGCTTCCCACATCCCCGACCAGCATCATTTCAGAAAATTCCTTTTTTTTTGGATTACAATTCTCAAGCCACACAACTGGAAAACTTCCTTTTTGTGGATTACAACTCCCACTGTAGCTTGGGGGAAGGTTACCTTATTCAACTACCACACCCCAAATATCCAGCCACTATCGTTTAGCACGCGTCCCTGTTTGGACTGCCACTCCCGGCATCCACAGACAGCATGGCTTTGGAAAGTCACCTTCTCCATTATCCAGGAGCCCCTTGGCTGGAAAAGTTCCTTTAAAAAAAATCAGAACACCCAGCATAACTTGGGGGTGAGGTTCCTTTACTGGACTACCACACCCCCAAATCCCCAGGCCCTATGGTTTAGGGCACGTCTCTGTTTGGACTACCACTCCCAACATCCACAGACAGCATGGCTTTGGAAAGTCACCCTCTCCATTATCCAGGAGCCCCTTGGCTGGAAAAGTTCCTTTAAAAAAAAATCAGAACACCCAGCATAACTTGGGGGTGAGGTTCCTTTACTGGACTACCACACCCCCAAATCCCCAGGCCCTATGGTTTAGGGCACGTCTCTGTTTGGACTACCACTCCCAACATCCACAGACAGCATGGCTTTGGAAAGTCACCCTCTCCATTATCCAGGAGCCCCTTGGCTGGAAAAGTTCCTTTAAAAAAAAATCAGAACACCCAGCATAACTTGGGGGTGAGGTTCCTTTATTGGACTACCACACCCCCAAATCCCCAGGCCCTATGGTTTAGGGCACGCCTCTGTTTGGACTACCACTCCCAACATCCACAGACAGCATGGTTTTGGAAAGTCTCCCTTTATCCCAGCTGGAAATGGATAACCGGTCAATCAATCATTTTTAATCAATCTGGATTTGGTTGATTTAACAACTCTAAGCTTAGCTCGGGAGAGTATTTATCTGTTTATAAGTTGCCACTCCCAGAATCCAGCAGTGAGTCTGCCCAGACGGGTGGCGACGGGAATTGCCATCCAAAAGGAAAAAACCAAAAACTTTTCCATACTTTTTTCCCCTCTTCTTTTCCAGCATTGCTTTGTCTCTTCTTCTCTGCTCTCTGCCTCCCTGCTTCCCTTGCGCTTCAGCCGCGTCTTGCCTCCTCCAGAGGAGGGCTTGCAGGGATGGGGGCCGGGGGAGGGAGGAGGCTTGGCAAGGCAGGAAGCCCCCTCCCTTGCGTCGGACCCGCCCCCCCCACCCCCCCACCCAAATTTTCCCGCAGGCTCTGACTTTGGCCTCCGCCCTTTGGTGCAGGATGGGAAGAGTCCTGACTCAGCGGAGACTGCGGATGCGGGGACACGTGCTCGCCTTTCCAGCCCAGACAGGCGCCTCCCCCCTCCCTCCTCGCCCGCCCCCCCCCAATGCCAGGTTAGCCCCTCCTCCTCCCGCACCCCCATTCCGTCACTCCACTGCAGCGAGAGGAGAGAGATTTGGCGCCTGCTGGGTGCATTCCTGCATTGCAAAACGGGGTCGGGCTGGATAGCCCTTGGGGTCTCTTGCAACTTCTTGGGTTCTAGAATCTGCCTCTATGGGGTGGAGTCTCCCTCTTTGGAGGCTTTTGAATGGGAAATGCTTGGATCGCGTCTCCCCGCGTTACGAAATGGGGGCTGGGCTGGATGACCTTTGGGGTCTCTTCCAGCTCTGGGATTCTAACTGCCCCATGGACCGGGGACCCCCTTTCCCGCCCCCCAGAAGTTTCCAAGGTTCATCACCAGCATACCTGGGGAAAAGCTCCTTTTTTTTCCTCCCCTGGCCAAATTCCCTCCCCGATTTGGTTCATAGCGCAGCTTGGGAAAGTGACCTCCCCGCCCTGTCCGGACGACAGTCCCCAAAATCCCCACCCCAAAGCCTGCACTCTCTAGACTACTGTACTTCCCCCAATCCCTGCCCTCTTACTTCTTTCATTTGTGGGTTTCCCTCCAAATTAACATTCCCCACTGAGGACTAGGAACTGGACGTGGACATATGCCCCTTTCTCTTTTGCGCATGGGGCTTGCGGTGCCCCGAATCCCTCTTTCGACCCCCCAAGCCTACTTTTGTCCACATTGCTTTGCTCCTGTGTCCCCCCCCCCAAATCTTGCCCTTCCTCATTGAGGTCTAGGAGCTTAATTTGGTAAAAACACGCCCCCCCCTTTTTTGCATTAATGCTCCCGTTACCCGTCTCGCCATTGCAAACCCTATCTTCCCCTGCAACATCTCACATCGCTTAGCTCTTTTTGCAAAATCACGTTTCCTCGCTGAGGACTAGACGCTTAACTAGGGGGAGGCAGCCCACCACCGCTCTTTTCTCTCCTCCCCCGATCCCCCTCCCAGACCATCATCCTCAGAACCGCTCCCCACCGTCTGCACAGCTCCCGCCGCCCTTCCTTACTGAGGACTAGGAACCCGATTTGCGTAAAGAGTCTCTCCCTCTCTTCGCATTTCGACTGCCGCCCCCAGAGCCCCGGCGGGGGGTTCCGGGGGCTGTGCTCCCCCTCCCTGTAAAAGCGGGGCCTTTCCAAACGCGCGCACGGGGGGCACCCACCTCGGAACCACTCCTCGGAGTGGAGCGCGCTCTGGACGGCGTGGCCCTCCAGCTGGGCGCGGATCTCCTTGAGGGCGGAGGTGACGTCCGAGGCGCGGAGGGCGGCCTCGGAGGGCGGCTCGGGGCCCCCGGCCTGGACGCGGGCGAGCAGCTCGGCCACCTCGTCGCCGTGGCTGCGGCGCAGGAAGGCGCCCTCGTCCTGCAGCGCGCGGAGCTTCTTCTCCAGCTCGCCGGCGGCCAGCTGCGCCTCGTCGGTGAACCTCCCCAGGGCGCGGACGGCCCCCTCCAGCTCCTCCCGCTGCCGGGCCTCCTCGTCCAGGCGCTGCCGGAGCTGCGCGGCGTCCTCCCCGAGGCGCTCCCGCTCCAGCTGCAGCTGCGCCTTCTCGGCGCCCAGCGCCACCAGCGCGGCGCGCATCTCCCGGATCTCGCGCTCGTAGAGCTCGCCGATGGCCGAGCGCCCGGCCTGCTGCTGCCGGAGGGCGGCCGCCTCCGCCTCCAGGTGCCGGTTCTGCGCCTCCAGCTGCCGCACCTTCTCGATGTAGCCGGCGAAGCGGTCGTTCAGCGCCTGCAGCACCTCCTTCTCGCTCCGGCCGCGCGGCTCCAGCGCCCCGGCCCCGTTGCCCTCGCCGAGGCCGGCGCCGAGGAGGCTCTCGCTGGAGGAGCCCAGCTGGCTCAGCGCCCGCCGGGAGCTGCCCCGGGACCAGGACTGGAAGCCGCTGGAGGCCCCCGAGAAGGAGCGCGGCGAGGCCCGGGGCTCCTTCCGCAGCGGGAAGCCGAAGCCGGCGCCGGCGAAGAGCGGGTCCGCCATGCCGTAGCTCATCATGGTGCCGCCCGAGGCCAGGGAGGGAGACTGCGGCAGCCGGCAGACCCGCCGCCCTTATGTAGAGCGAGGCCCGGACCGCCCCTTCCGACCGTGGAGAGGGGGGGACGCTCGCCTCCCCGGCTCCCCACGCCCTTCTTCCGCTCGCCACGCCTCCCTGGGAGGGTCCCGGGGCTCACGGCTGCGCCCCCGAATCTTAATGATGGAAGAGGTGCCGCCTCCCTGGGTTGAGACGCTTAATCATCGAAAAGTTGCCGGGGCTCACTTCCATCCGCCCTGGCTTGAGAGACGTGGCCTTAATGATCAAAGAGGTCCCGGGGCTCAAGTCTATTTGCCCCCCTCCCCAGCTTGAGACGCACTGGGAGGTCCTAGTGAAATTAGAGGTGCCGGGGCTCATGTCTGCGCCCTCCTAGAATGAAAAGCGGAAGGTCCTTACAATCGAAAAGGTGCTGGGGCTCATGAGAGTTCCGCTCAGCTTGAGACGGCTCTTAATAACGGAAAAGGTGCAGGGGCTCACCTCTGCCCATCCCACCTTGAGAAATTCAGGCGTGTCCTTGTTGGAAAGGTCCCGGGGCTCACATCTGAACCCTCCAATTTGGGGGAATGATAGTTGAAAATGTTCCGGAGTCCCCTAACCTGAGAGGCGTGTGGGTTCACTCCTTGGAAAGGTGCCGGGGCTCACATCCGCCGCCTCCCCAGCTTGAGAGACAGAGAGATTTCATCGCTGAAAATTCAGAAATGTCATTGTTGAAAAGGTCCCGGGGCTCTAGCTGGAGAGATGGAGGATCAGATGGCTGGAAAGATACCGGAGATCTCTCTCTCCCACACACCCTTTAAGATAAGTGGGGATTTTATTTTCTTGAAGAGGTTCCGGGGCTCACCTCTGACGACTCTGATTTCAGAGACGGGGTTTGATTATTGAAAACGAACTGGGGTTAATTTCTCTTCCGCCCAGGCTTTAACCTGAGGTTTGGGGAGGCTGAAAAGATCCCAAGGCGCACGTCTATCCTCTCATTTGAGAAAGGTTGGGGGATTAACTGCAGAAAAGACACCGGGGACCCCATCTGAGCCCCCTCCTTACAAAATAAGGGGACTGGCTGTAAAGAGGCGGGGGACACTCTGTGCATGCTCAGAGGTGCTCCCTTTTAGGGGAGTGTCCCCAGTAGAAAAAAATCAGGCCAAAATTCTCTGACTCCAGAATTGAGGAAAGCTTGGAGGTCTCTGGCATCTCCAAAAGAGGCATGAAAGAAATAGGGAGGGGGGGGGTTAAGGGGAGGGGCGAAGGGAGCGGGTGGCTCTGACGTCAGCAAAGGGGGTCGAACTTTCCGGGCACTAGTCGGAAGTTTGTAAAACTAACCTCCCAAGAGTAAACTCGGAACCCCAAAAGAGGTTCAGTACCCTGGAGAGCGCATTACGCTAAGCCGCACTTAGCTGGAGCTCAGGACCAAGGAGAGCTCCCATAAGAAGGGGGTGTGTCCCGAAAGGAACCGGATTGAGACCGGATTTGGCAACGGGACCGTTCCGGTTTGGAGGGGAGCATAGAGAGGGAGGCGATTAACGGGTCTTTGGAAGAAATGGCGGAGGGGAAATCAGTGGGGGCTGATTTTTCCTTTCCACCGCCACAAGGATTACTCTCTCTGTGTGCCTGGGGAAGCACAGTTATACAAATAATAATAAAAAAAAGATACTCGGCCCCGGGGAACTTACAGTCTAGACTCAGCAGAGAAGCGAGAGAGACAGTCGAGTTTGGGAGCACGAGTGCCAGCCCTAATAAAGCTAATAGAAATTTAATAATAACGTTAATATTAATAACAATATCAAGAACAACAGTAGTAATAATATTAATAATAATATCAATAAGCACAACTACAACAATGCAACATTAATAATGCAATAATAGCAATGTAATAATGTGGTATCAATAATGAGCATGATAAGCATCACGATAATACAGTAATAACAGCAATGCAATACATTAAAAAAAATTAAAAATTAAACCTATTCAAAGCAATAAGCATCAGAAAAGTAATAAAGTGGCATGAAACTTACGAGGATGTTGCAATTAAATTTAAATTTAGCTGGATGTCATTTATTCTATATGTGTTCCCTATATTTATATTATCTCTGTGTGTGTATATGTGTAGATAGATAGTGTGTCTATATGTCCTACTTTGGGTCTATTTCTGTCCCAGTTCATACGTACCCGTGGGCAGATCCACAAGTCAGGCCCTTGCAGTAACAAAGAGAAGCAAAATCTCCCACCCAGCCTTCTCCAAACTGGGACCTGCCCCTACTTCCCGGTCAGGTTGACTACAACTCCCATACTCCCCAAGCAACATGGCAGGAGGTGCCTGCTTTGATTAAATGTCTATTTCTGCTCCAACATTATGGTGTCTGCCTGTTGTGTGTTTGCTAGGCAATTGTAAGTCTGCAGCGTGCTGCTTCTCCACCATCGTCCTTTTTCTCCAACAACATCCCTGTGAGGTAGGCTGAGCCAAGACTTTCCTTCTGCCCACTTTCTCCTCCCAACAACAGCCCTGCAAGGTAGGCTGTACCAAAAAAATCAATCTTCCCTTCTCCCCATTTTCTCCTCACAAAAACAACCCTGCAAGGTAGGCCAGACTGAGACCCCAGCTCTCCTTCTCCCCACAAAAACCTGTACGGTAGGCTGGGTTAGCTCTCCCTCTTTTAACCTCCCAACGCCAACCCTGTGAGGTAGGCCAGGCTCATAACAGTGACTGGACCGTGTTTCACGGCTGAGCCCGGCTCAGAACCGTGCCCCCAGACTCTATCCACTACACGACACTGTCCGTATATGCTTGTAAGTACGTGGTTAAGGGAGTGGGTGGGATTTTAAACAGACCGGGAAAGCGAAACACAGAAAATGCATTGTTCTGCTGTTAATCTGCTCAGTCATGACCGGAACGCAACTCTCAAAGGCAAGGAGGCCTCTGTGACCCTCGGATGCCGAGCGTTCGAATCCGTGTCCCGGAAGACATCGGAGACACCAAACGGACGGATGGCACGTTGCTCCCCGGACCCAGGAACATTCGGAGAGGCTGCGGTTTGTAGCCGGATCTCTCACTATCTAATAATTGTATATAATCGATGTGAGTTTTATCCTCGTTCCCCAGAAATGCTGAACGGTGGAAGCCAACGAGAGCCATTCTGTCTCGGCGCATTGGGAAAGGCGCATCGCTCCCGCTCGCAAACTCCACAACTACGGGAAGGCAAAATGCTGACAAATGTGCTTTGATCGCATCAACTGTCTGGAAGAAGCAACGTGAGCCCAAACCTTGGCGAGTGGGAAGAGATGCATTCGAAGACCGGGAGGGAAGGTTTTTCTCCTGATTTCGGGTTTTGGAGCAGCAGGGATGCAAGATACTTTCCCCAGATTTAATATTTATTAATTTTAGTGCATCGGACCCTCGGTGTCTGCTCGGGTTCGGTGTCCCTGTGGATACCAAAATTTGTGGATGCTCAAGCCCCATTATGTATAATGTCCCTTATATAAAATGGTGAATTATTATCATTTATTGGAATATTTTCAAGCTGTGTTTGGATACAGAACACATAGGCATGGAGGGCTGACTGTCCATATTAATTCACAGCTAGAGCCGGTGTGGATAGTGGGTCTGAGTTCAATTCCCCACTCAGCCATGGAAACCCACTGAGTGACCTGGGACGGGTCACGCACTCTCAGCCCCAGAAAATCCCATGGTAGGTTCATTTTAGTGCCACCATAAGTTGGAAACGACTTGAAGACAAACAGCAAGTTAATTTCTTTTTCTCTTGTTCTTTTTTTCCCCCCTGTAGTTGCAAATTAGATTTTCTCATATCTTCTATTAAAATTAATAAATATTAAATATCGGGGGGGAAAAAGAATTCATGAACATGGAGCTCACAAATTCCTTTCAAGTTTGTTGTTCTTGTGTGCCTTCAGGTCATTTCCAACTTATGGCAACCCTAAAGCAATTCTATCACAGGGTTTCTTTGGCAAGGTTGGTTCAGAAAGGGTTTGCCTTTTGTTTTCCTCTGAGGCTGAGAGAGTGTGACTCCGGCCAGGGTCACCCAGTGGGGTTCCAAGGCTGAGTAGAGATTCAAACCCTGGTCTTCTGGGTCATAG